>JAODUD010000043.1:12679000-12689659 GCA_026784285.1 Stomatorhinus walkeri | reverse complement strand
ACTCTTATCTGTCTGACTCTTATCTGTCTGACTCTTACCTGTCTGACTCTTACCTGTCTGACTCTTACCTGTCTGACTCTTACCTGTCTGACTCTTATCTGTCTGACTGCCTTTCTTCTCTCCAGGGGCCTCAGAGCCGAAGAACATGATCTACATGAGCCGGCTGGGCATCTGGGGGGAGGGCACCCCCTTCAAGACCTTTGACCACTTTCTGCAGGCCATTGAAAAGAGGTCAGTGACAGGTTTTCCTCTGCTGGGGAGTGGAGCATAGGGATGTTTGGGGCCCCGCCCCCCCCCCCCTGCGCGCTGACTTCCTGTCCCCACATGCATCAGAGGGGTGGGCGCCATGGAGATCGTGGCCATGGACATGAAGGTCAGCGGCATGTACATCGCTCGGCAGCTCAGCTTCTCGGGCGTGTCCTTCCACATCGAGGAGATCAGCCTGGACGACGACTTCAAGCTTGTCTACAACAAGGCTGCTAAGCTGGTGAGGATGAGGGCCGACCCCGGCTTGTTCCTCGGTACCACCGTGTCTCCTCGTCCCTGACTGCTGCTTTCTGTCGTTCCGCAGTGGGCCGAGGCCCTGACTGTGTTTCTGCAGGCGGCCGACCTCCTGGGGCTGGTCTCGCGCAAGACCCTTTGGGGCCAGTTCTGGTCGGCGCACCAGCGATTCTTCAAGTACCTATGTATTGCTGCTAAAGTGCGCCGCCTAGTGGAGCTGGCTGAGACAGCACTTCGGGAGGGCAAGGTGAGCAATAAGGTCTAGGTTGATTATTGAGGGATTATCTGTGTCCTGGGTAACGTTGACACCTGTGTCTCTGTCTCCGTGTGCTGCATGTTATTCTATTTGTAACCCCCACATGCACCCACCCACAGTGCGTCGTCATCGGCCTGCAGGCCACCGGCGAAGCGCGGACCCGGGAGGTGCTGGATGAGAATGACGGGCACCTGGACAGATTTGTGTCTGCGGCGGAGTAAGTGCTGGGGAGGCCAAGGAGGACAGAATGTCTCTGGGGAAAGTTAATATCGCCATATTCGAAATTTTTGCAGTAAATATTGTGTTATTTATAAAACAGAGATTAAACTGATTAAAATGTTTTAGCGTAATTTGTTGGTAGCTGAGTGTTGCAGTTCTCGCAATGTGACAGTCGCATAACGTACAATGTTGATCTAGTTGAGAGTAGGTCTGCCGTGATGGGCCCCGCCCCCTGGCCGTCTTCACGGGTGTCTTCACTGGGTGCACATAGCTTTGTATATCAGTGATCAGCGCTGATGGTGCAGACTGAAATGTGACTTTGTTGCAGGGGTGTGTTTAGGTCTCTGGTGCAGAAGCACTTTCCCTCAGAGAAGCAGAAGAGAGACAAGAGCGTAGGAAACAAGAGGAAGCGTGAGTTCCTCTGCGGCCCCCTACAATCTCTCCCTAGACCTCACTTGCCTTGAGAGAACGGCTTTTTGTCACAAGCTGCCGTCTGTGTGCGTCCAGGCAAGCCCAAGGGCCGTCCACCAAAATACCCAAAGCACGGCGTGGAGCTCAGCGGCGTGATCAACATCAGCGACGACACCAGCAGTGACTCCGACGGCCTGGACAGCGACTCCAACTCATCACCCGACTCGCTGCTGGACAACGACGACGTCATCTTCGTCAACCACACCACCTGCTACTCAGGTGCCCTGACTGAACAATTACCCAGCATGCCGCGCTCCTTTCTGTTTCCATACAGTGCTTCTGTGAAGGAGACTTCAAAACACTAACCGGTGTAGTTCTGCAGGTTTAGTAAGAATGTAACTGTGTGCTTAATCAACATTTGAAGTAACCAATGCCGTTTCATTTTGATATGGATGTACCGTATTTTTACGCACATAATGTGCGCGCTATACATGTTTTTACAAACCGTGCAACCCTCCCGCGCGGTATCTCCGTGTGCGCGTTATGCAAAATTTGTCTGGGGGTGGCGGGAGTAGTTTTCAGTTCAATGGGCAGCATGCGCGGTATACGCATGGGCGCGCTATGCAGAATTTTTTTTTACATAATTCCTTTGTTTCCGCGTGCTATACGCGTAAAAATACGGTAAACTTAATTTTAGGAAATCTTAACTAGAATTGGTTCCTGCTATGGTCATTATTGTAAACAAAAACTAAAAGTATAACTAAATGAAAACTATAAATATTGCTTCCAAATCTAGCTGAAATAAAATGAAACAAATATTGAGTACTTCCCATGACTGTTTTTAATACTGTTTTGCTAAGTTAATGATTGTTTGTCTGGAATGACCATTAGTAAAACATGGAAGGTGTTTTGAGGACATAATGTGAACATAGTAGATAATGTGCACTGTACATTCATATGGGATTTCCCTAAAGATCAGACACATGAAATAGCTCTAAAACTTTCAGTTTGTCCCTAGAAATAAACTGAAACTAAAATGTATATTTTTATTTAGTTTTTGTCTTCAAAATAAAACTGGGGGGGGGGTCCTGATTTAATGAAATCCAATGAGAAGACACTAATAAAATTGCAGTGAAAATGAAGTAAAACTAAACTGGATTTCAAATTGAAATTGAGAATAATATAAGAACTAAATAAAAAAAATATAAAGTTTTAATAACACTGGTTGAAGCCCACGCTGATTCTATCTGGATTGTCATGAATCTGGCACTGTGATGGAGGGGGGGCTCCCTTGTGTGGTGTTGATTCACATCGGGTTTCCCCTTTCTGTTGTGCTCTGGCAGTTAAGTTGGAGGAGATGAAGAGGAGGCTACTGGGACGGATTTGTGAGCTGGGGAGGGAACTGCCCCTCAACACGCTGGACGAGCTAATTGACCGTCTTGGGGGCCCGGAGAAGGTCTCTGAGGTGAGGCACCCCCAGTACAGTGGGTTACCACACTGTCCCCTGGCGTTTTTGGCTGACCTTTGACCCCACGCCTCGGCAGATGACGGGCCGGAAGGGCCGGGTGGTGCGGCAGGCCAACGGGAGCGTGCGGTACGAGTCTCGCGCTGAGCAGGGGCTGACCATCGACCACATCAACATCAAGGAGAAGGAGCGCTTCATGGATGGGGAGAAGGTGGGGCTAAACCTTTACTGGGGGGTGGTCTGATTTTAATGACCGATGAGAACACATTATTTCAACTGATTTGTGTACATATATCTCAAGGGCTTATGACTAGTGACAGTCAAAGTGAAGCTTCATGAACCATTTGCTGTATTTTCTGACTCCACTAGATGGTGCCCTTGATTGCTTTGTGCCCTTTTTGAACAGAGAGCACCATCTATTGGGGTCAAAAAATACAGCAAATGATTCATGAAATGTCATTTTGTCACTATTAAAATCCCCATAAAACAACCGTAGCGCCACCCCTGTCCAATCAGGGCACCTGAGTAGCAGCGATCCTACAATTTAATTTGTAATGAATTCCATTAACTCATTATTTTAAAAGTATTTTTTTTCTAAGAGACTCGTTTTGAAGATGTGACTTTTTCTGACCTTCTTGTCACAGCTGTAAATGCATTCATCTTAATGAGGGAAAATTCTAATATATATATTTTCTAATGAATAGTGCTTCATTGGAGCCTCAGTGATAAGTTAGAAGCATGTGCAGTCAGTGAGTTTCTGGACACGATGTGGTTTCTGTGAGTGTGGAGCGAGAGGCTGGGAAGCCACAGAACAGGCCGCTCACCCTGTCACCCTGTGCTTACTGCCCCCCCCCCAGCTGGTGGCCATTATTTCAGAGGCGGCCAGCTCGGGCATCTCGCTGCAAGCGGATCGGCGTATAAAGAACCGGCGCCGGAGGGTGCACCTGACCCTGGAGCTGCCGTGGAGCGCCGACCGGGCCATTCAGCAGTTCGGTGAGTAGCCAACCTGGTCCTGAGGGACGTCCCGGTGTAGTCCGGTAATAGCGGACCGGACCAAACCAGTGAAGGGAAGAGGAATGGCAAGATGTCACGTACAGGGTTTGTCAGACCTGTGATCTCTTAGATGATCTCTGATTAGTTGTGTGCACACATGTGACCAGCTCTCTGATTGGTTGTGTGTGCACATTTGACCGGCTCCCTGTCTGCGCACCCCTCCAGGTCGCACGCACCGTTCCAACCAGGTAACGGCCCCGGAGTATGTCTTCCTCATCTCGGAGCTGGCAGGAGAGCGCCGTTTCGCATCTATCGTGGCCAAGAGGCTGGAGAGCCTGGTACGTCACGCTGTCCCACTCACGCCACCTGCTGGACAACAGCATCACTCTCTGCTTCTCTGCGGCATGTTAGAGAGCCAGTCTCTCATTCGTGTTCTGTCTTCTGTTACAGTAGAGCAGTGTTTCCCAATCCGGCCCTCAGGGACCCACAGCTGGTCCATGTTTTTGCTCCCTTTGAGCTCCCTGCCAGACAGTCCATGTTTTTGCTTCCTTTGAACTCCCTGCCAGACAGTCCATGTTTTTGCTCCCTTTGAGCTCCCTGCCAGACAGTCCATGTTTTTGCTCCCTTTGAGCTCCCTGCCAGACAGTACATGTTTTTGCTCCCACCCATCTTCCGAGCAAAAAAATGGAGTATCTGGCATCCTGTGGGTCCCTGAGGGCTTCTGTCAGAGGCTGAATAACCTCGAAGGACACCTGCTCTGTGTCGGCCCACTTTGGGGCTTTTGGTTTCCCGGTTTTTGGCTGTCTGCCCTGAGGGGGGCCGTTTCCTGCCTGACTCATCACGCCTTTCTCACTCTTCCATGCTCAGGGGGCCCTGACCCACGGGGACCGGAGGGCCACAGAGTCAAGGGACCTCAGCAAGTTCAACTTTGAGAACAAAGTGAGAGTTTAGGATGTATGCTTTTGTGTGGGGCGGGGGGGGCTCAGGCCGATAAATCTGCACTGAGCCTCGGTACTGACATTAGCCTTCTTGCTATGCTCTGTAGTACGGCACCAGAGCACTGGACCAGATCACCAAAGCCATCCTGGGCCATATTAAGAGCAAGGTACCCCCCCCAAAGGGGTACCCCGGAGGAGATGCCATGTTCTTTAGTGGTGAGTACGCCCACCCTTTCCTCCCCAACACGTGTGTGTGTGTGTGTGTTTTTGTGAGGGCCAAGTATACATTACGTTTTAGGGACCAAATGTCCCCACAATGTGATATAAAACCTGTTGTTTACAGTTTTTTGGTCCCCACAAAGGAAAATTCAATTTTGTAAAAAAATATCTGACTGCAAACAAAAAAATAAATTGGCTAAAGTCCTGTATACTTCATTTAGTTACTTATGGTTATAGCTGGGTAGGGGTTAAGGGTATCATTTATGGGATCAGGGATTTCCCCATAGGACTGAATGGACAGTCCCCACAAAGAAACGAGTCTGTCTGTCTGTCTGTCACCAAAATCAACGTCTTTACTCTCTTTCATCTTTCAGACATGAAGTATGGTTTGATGGATGTTGGCTTCTTCTGTAAGGAGTCATTCAGCAATGAGAAAGGTACTCAGACTCTCCAAAGCGACCCCTGACTCACTCTCTTTCACACACGTACAAACTATAGTTTCTTTTACATAAAATGTCACAGTACAATTTATCCAAAACTTTTCATCAACTTTACCATTTTTGCCCCTCAGGCAAAACAGTGCAAACTAGTGTTCAGATGAAGATAAATTTGTGCTGTAATTAAGATTAATCGGTCCTGCAGTTACCTAATTGCACAGGTTCTGGAAACTCTAAAGTACTTATTAATCAGTCGAATGACTTGTATGACCATAATCAAGGACCACCGTATTTTCCATTTGACAAAAATTGCTGAATTTTTCTTTTTAGTTTGCTGGAAATCTTGGGAGACGGGGGGGGTCTCAGGGTAAATCAGGTTGTGGGTCAGGTTCAATGAGTGTGTTTTAGGTGAGGCCAGCTGGGGGGGCGGGTAGTATCTCTGGGTGAGTCACGCTGAGGGACATGGTGTCTGTGTATGTGTGTGTGTCCAGACTGCAACATCACAAAGTTCCTCAATCGTATCCTGGGCCTGGAGGTACACAAGCAGAACTCACTCTTCCAGTACTTCAGCGACAACTTCGACTACCTAATAGAAATGGACAAAAAGGAGGGGAAGTATGACATGGGCATTCTGGGTAAGGAAGCTTTATTCCCCTTCCCGTGTGTCTTTATGCTTGTGCCAGAGCATGTGAGCGGAGCAGAGCGAGGAGCGGAGCGGTTGGAATTGTGTCGGAGCACAGAGCAGGTTTGTAATTAAGGCTGGAGCGGTCACTCCGCACTCGCTCCAATTACGCTCCAATCCCGCTCACACTACGAGTCTGAAGCGTGCCGGAATCTACCCAGAATTCATCGGTGCAATTACAAAGACTGTTACACAAATCGGCCGAGATGGAATTCGCAAAGTATTTCACAAAGGAAACTGATAGATCATACGAGTGTAATATTCCTCTCAAACATATAGATGACAATAATGTAGAGCAAAAACAACAATGTGGTGTTTAAGTGAGTAAAGATTCACTTTGGAATCACTCTTCTCAGAAACGCGAGAGTGTGCTACTCGAACAGGCGGAAGCCAGAGCAAATCATGAGCAAGTTTTATATGGCTGTAGCATATCAAGTCTATAAAGTAAATTAAAGTATAAAAGCCTATAAAGTAAATATTGGTAATCAAATAAATGTTTTGTCATTCAAAGTAGGTCTAATAGGATCTTTAAATTCCACGTAACGCTGTCAGTGAAATTTTATTTTATAGAGAGACACAGCAGCAGCATCAACAGAAAAAATATTAAACCGTATATTCTTTAGGTTAAGTCCACTGATTCCTTAATTTTTAACAGCCTAGTGAGAGAGGAGTGGAAATTCTCAGCTCTCCACTGCACTCACATGCTCTGGCTTGTGCCTATGAATGAGGCCAGTACTGCTGACTTAGGCCGTGTTTCTGTGGGCCTGCAGATTTGGCCCCGGGCAACGATAAGATTTACGAAGAGACCCAGGAGAGGTTCCTTACCCCAGGCAACCCACAGGAAGGCCAAGTGATCCTCCATGAGGTATGAGAGCCACGGGGAAGGCAGGTGGGCTGTGAGGCTCCGGATGCTGGGTGTGACCCTCTCTGACTCCCCCAGGTCAGTGTAGACCGCGGGCTGCCCTGGGAGGAGGCGAGCAGTCGGGCGCAGACACTGAGGGGGCCTGACGACGGCTTCTACCTGTCCCACAAGGTGAATCCCAGCACCATCGTCAACTCTACCCTCTGCACCTAAAAGGCCACCTGAACGCGATCCATTTATTATACTGTTACGCCGAAGCCTGTGTTTAATAATGGAAACCTGAAGATCCAGTCCCTTCCTGCAGAGCCATTCTTGCTAACAGCCTTGCCATTGAGGGGAAAGGCTGAGGAAGTTAAGTTACGGGGACTGTTAGTTCAGTCGAGTGCATGACAGTTCAGCCGGAACAGAAACCTTGACGTGCTGCCGCCGTTCGCTAGGCCCCGTCGGTGAGATCTGTGCCGTGTCTCCGCACTCGCAGATGCAGAGGAACCAGCCCTGTGTGCTTCTGGCTGAACAGAGCCGCGGGAAGAACCTGGTGCTGTACAAACCCAATATTGGGCGGCAAACCCAGCCTGAGAGCCTGGACAACCTCCTGAGGAAATACCACAAGGTGAGCCGCCCTTGGGGGGCAGCACTTACAAATCCTTATGGACCCTAAATGGTCTTTGGTGAACCCTAGTGGCATGTAGTGGTACTGCATGTTTTTTTTTTAAATTTTTTTTTTAATCCCAGATGAGTGATATGTGTCCAACGTCCATACTGCCTTTTCTCAGGTTACACCTGATGAAGCCAGGAAATTCTGGGAGAAGCAGTATTCCGTATCTCTGACCAAGTGCAGCCATGCCAGCCGGTAGGTGCGACGGGAACGCCCGCGCCGTTTTCCGACATGTAACGATGGTCATTTACTATCGAGTGAATCTCTGTGGCAGGAGTGGCCGTTGCAAGCATCTGAGCCAGGGAGAGAAGTGCTGGATGGGGCTGCGGCTGCGGCGCTACCACATGCTGTGCGGCTCGCTCCTGCGCGTCTGGAAGCACGTGGCCGACACCGTCGCCAACGTCACCAGCTCCAGCATCCTGCAGATCGTGCGGCTGAAGACCAAGCAGCACGGCAAGCAAGTCGGTGAGCGCCCTACCTCGACCCCCGCCGCCGTCGCGTCAGCTGGCCGCCGCCCCCCCGCTGACCCCCGCCTTTTCCGCCCCGTGACCCAGGCATCCGGATCCCCGAGAACTGCGTGCCGCAGGTCCGCGACATCCTGCTGCGGATGGAGCAGGAGGTGCAGCGGCAGCGGAAGGAGCGGCAGAGTCGGGCTGCTGAGGAGCAAGCCCTGGAACAGCAGGAGCAGCAGCAGTGGCACTCCTCGTTCCTCCCCTCCCATCCACCCGCCCAGTCAGATCCCGTGGACGCCATCCTGGACCTAACCTTGAGCAGCCCATCACCCTCCCCCGATAGCGATGCCGATGATGATCGCAATGACAGCCGGGGCCCGCTTTGCTCATCTGAGCCAACAGGTGGCGCCCTACCATACCGCCTGCCGCCCCCGCGGGATTTCCAGCATACCTCCCCTGATGATGAGCTGACGGCCTCCTTGAATGGGCCCTGCTCCCAGCTGCCCCCTCCCCTCTCCTTGTACCCTTCCTGCCAATCTTTCTCTCCTGTACCCTCCACAGCCACTTACTCCACCACCTCCAGCTCTCCCTCCTGTTCCTTCCCATCAGGCCCTGCAGTGGGCTGGTACGCGCCTTCCTTCCAGAGCAGCCACTGCAGTGCAGATGCTCTGGATGTGCGCGAGACACTGGACAACCTGTTTCAAGCCAGTTCAGGCCGGCAGTCCGTGATTCAATACTGGCTGCCTGGCTGGGATGCAACTTAATGTTCCCCTTCGGCTTCCCCTAGTGTCCCCACAAACCTCATTGTCTCAGTATAGCGATTTGCTTTAAACTTGCTGTGGTAGATTATGATGAAGTTACAGACAACTGGCTCAAGCTCCCAGCATTCCTCCGCTTCCGCTGAGTCTCCATAGCGGTCTTTGGAGTGCGACTGTCAACCTGGAATCATGTTTGCCGTTGGGGTGGAAGATGTTTAGTAGGACAGTAGGCGCTTGAATCGGAAATGTTAGTTTAGAACAGTGTTTTATTTAAACCTGGAAAAGAAGCTGTTTCTTTTAGTTCAGAGGGATAACCAATCAAATTGCACAGGAGGTGGGTCCAGCCAAACAGATGTCTTCGTCAAAACTCTAGTCGCCTGGATCCACCTCCTCTGCAATCTGATTGGTTATCTCTCTGAGCCAGTCATTTTCCCTTCTGTCCTCAGAACATCTCTATATAATACTCTCACGAGCTAGGTGTTTCCATGGCGATTGGCTGAACCTGGGCAGAGCAGATAGGCAGCATCCCATCTGAAGGGCCATGTTTCATACTCATGGTCTGAGCTGTTGCTACCAAGTTACAAGCTGAAATGGAACCGAAAGTGTCTCCAGAGAAAAGTCACTTTGACCGTGCCTTCTAAGAAATGCAGTCTTTCTAAAGTATTTATATATATTTTTTTTGAAACAGTGGTATGTTGGTTTTAATGATTATCATATCAGACTGAAGGTTTTAATGGTGGTGTGCTGCTAGGAGATTGAAACCCTTTGGTTGGGGACTCATGAATTCACAACCTCATGAATAGCTGAGCACAACCAATGATCGCCATGGAGACTAATGATCTAATGGCTGTTAAAAATGGGGCAGGGGGGGTATTAATATTTGTTGATCATGATGTAATTAAAGGGGACTAATTTACTTTCATTGTTGTTCAGCCCTTGAAATTCTCAGGGAAATGTATTGTTTTAAAGGTCTTTATGAGTTCAGTTTTATCTGGGTAAAAAAATCCTTCATATTTTAAGTAGTTGGATCTGTTGTCCTAATGCAAGTTAGATACCTAGAGCCCAGAAAGAACCTGTAAAAATCTCCCTTTCTTCTCCATAAGATTTTCTTGAGCAATAATAACTGTACAATAAGAACAAATCGAAAGGCAGAAGTCACTACTGTTTACGATCTGTATCGTACGTCTCTTTGAAGACTTTCACACGTGTAGGTAGTATACAAGAACTATTTAAATTATGACCCAAACTCACATCTTTTATTCTTGTAAAACAAAGAAAAAAGAATTTATTGTATTGTCATTATTACTTCTATTTATATGTATTAAATATTCTAGTAGTTAGATTATACTTTTGTTCTGCAGATTAATACTTTAAAAAGAAAGTTTCATCAGGGACTTTTCTTTTTATGAAATTGTTAACTGGTACCAAATATGTTGCACTGTTCTGTGCTGATTCCTAGTATAATGTCTCTGTACTGCCTCTTACTTGTTTTCTGCGTGTTTTTGATTTAACATTATTAACTTGTTTTCATGGGTAGGGGATAAGCCTGCAGTATGATACCAAAATATTCTGACCTGAAGCCACTGGCTGTTTTACTCAGTACTCAGGAAGAAATTCGGAAGAAGCCTGACATTTAACTTGGTCTGATTCTTAAGGGATTTCACAACAGATAATGGAAACACACACTGCTGTCGTTCAGCACTTTGCTCCTGAATTGCTGTGTTTTGTGTGTGTGGTTTATACTTCAACACATAGTGAGTGGTTGGAGAACTGGACAGAAAGCCGGGGTCTCTCTCTGTCCCTGCGGGGTC
>JAODUD010000043.1:12642940-12653834 GCA_026784285.1 Stomatorhinus walkeri | reverse complement strand
GATTGATCACAGCGCCTTATTTCATTGGTGTTACGCAAGTCAGGTTGGGCTGTAAATAAAGCTCACCTGAGGGGAGTAATTTCGACGAAGGGCGAGTACAAATAATACTTAAGTAGCCCAATTGGCAATTACGACCGGCAATGTATGACCGATCAAAATCCGTCTGAAAGAACATAAATATGTCTAAATACATGAAGCAACGTATTTATTCACAAAAGAACTCGCCACCACAAAATTGTACTTATCAAGCGCACGTTTTGGGTTAGCGAACGATGGATTATGGGGGCGTGCGGTGATTGGGTGATTTCGCGGTCGCGTGGGTCACCACGTGATTTAGGGCGTAGCCGGAGCAGCCAGCTGTTCTTCCGCGCGGAGCTTATGCGGCTGATCAGAACTGCGCTGCTGCTCGTCAGTCTCGCGCGGCGAGGGTGCGTTCGAGCGATGGTAAGAGACTATCCCTGATGTCAGGGCTTGATGTGTAAATGTAGGTTACATGTTATCCACATACGAGTCTTTTTCTTAATTTGAAAAAAATATATTATTAACGCGTCAGCCGTATTTCGCGCTGGGTCACTGACGGAAAACAGTGACTTGTGGGTAAGCGTCAGCTAATTTTAGGGCGACACGGGCATATTCGATGCACTGAAGCAATCTTTATTAACAACTAAGTCCATTTAAGTCGACATACCTATTTGATATTGGTTTCACGATGTAAATTGCATTAATTTGCTAACTGATTTGTGTCTCGGTGGTTTGTACCGGATGAATACGCGTAGTTATTACTAAATTGCGCTATAACTGCAGGTGTTCCTTTTTATAAACCGAGCCGCAATGCGTGTACCTGCTGCTCTCGCTGTACTTCCTAGGTCGAGCATTTTGTCCCCGCGCTACTAATTCAATTTAATTGTCTAAGGTCAAGTTGCATCCCCGACTCAGGTTAAAAAGGAATCTTCTGCGAGAATTACGTCAGCATCTAGTGATTGAAATCAGATCTGGGCTGCTGCATTTGTTTCTTGGTTATTTATGCTATTTGAGTAACGGTACGATTGCTCACTTTAAATATGCTGTCATTATGTATAATATATATACACGCACACACACCTATAGTGGCTTATTCATTACACGGCATCATTGAGAGATTCAGGCAGCCACACAAAATGGGCTATTTAGATTCACTGTTTTGCCTAACCATGTTTTTGACAGGGGAAACTGGGATTAATGTATACACAAAGAGCTGAACGTCCAGCCCTAAAGCTGCGAAGCTACAGTGCCAAAGCACTGATCCACTTTATAATTTAGGGAAATATTTTGATGGTCTATATTTATAGAGAAGTAATTGTATATTCTTCTGCTTTGGAGACAGATGAATTTTGCATGTTGTATGAATGAGGTTTTCAGTGAATGTTTACCGCTGTCACGTTGCTCCGGACTTGAGAGGCTGCAGTTTTATTAACTAGCAAATTTGACCTACTGATCAACAAAGCGATGCATAGTTTCACCTGTCCGAAGTATTCTTATTTGCAAGCGATAATCAGGGTTATATTCTTGATCTCTTACTGCATCCTGCTTTCTTTCCCTCAACCTCTGTAGCACTATCCTTTTAAAAAAAAAAAAAAAAAAAAAGGTCTTGCGATCCAAGTAGAACATACTAGACACAGCTGAATGTTAATGGGCTTTCATTCAGTTTCCCCCTTCTACAACATTCTCTAATCAGTAATGCATGTTGGACTTGCCCAGTTCCTAAGCTCATGGCAAGCCATAGACATTTATCTCTTCCCCCTCAGTCTGCGGAGGCTGAAGATTGGCGCAAGGCCACATCCATTTACGATTTTTCCGCGAAAGACATCGATGGCAACTTGGAATCCCTGGAGAAGTACAGGTAGCAGCCGCCTTTTTGTATGCAAACTCTCTCCAATCTGCATTTCCTGATTAATCCCATCAGAAGCCCCCCACCCCGCCCCCGCCCCTTAAAAATGCAGAACAATCTCTGCTGCAGTATCAGCTGGTGCACATCATTCCTGATCTGCTTGCTCTTGGTTACTGACCTGGAGCCCATAGTTCAAAAAGAGGATTCATCTTAATTCTCTCACATCTAGTGTTATTTGCCTGGTCCACGTGTAACCGTATAAACACCCAGCTGACAACTAATATGCTGTGGTGTTTAGTGAAGAGAGTCTTGCTCTCTTGCCTTTTTTCACTACAGACAAGTGTAACAAGCCCGGATTGAATCTTTAGCCAGGGCACCACTGTGAAGACCACCTGACATTCTAATAGCTCAGGAATTAGACTGGCAGCAGTGAGAATTGTGAACGCGTCTTAATGGCTGGCTGAAGATGGCTTTCATTTAGCTAGCTTGATTACTTTGGTTTTAGAATTAGGTGATCAGTGGTCGTTATTGACGCCACAGCACACGACGAAATGTGTCCTCTGCATTTAACCCATATGTGACAGGGGGCAGCTAATTCAGCACCCGGGGAGCAGTGCTTGGGGCTGGTACCTTGCTCAGGGTAGCTCAGTAGTGCATTGCTGGTCAGGGATTTGAACCAGCAGTCTTTCAATTACAAGTGCACATCCCGAATCATTAAGCCACCACTGCCCACAATCGTGTCATCGCATGTGTTGCTTTATCGCTCAGTCATTCCCCTGCCCCCTTTTCTTGTTTTTCCTCTCCCCACAGAGGCTACGTTTGCATCATCACTAATGTCGCCTCCAAATGAGGCAAGACCCCTGTAAACTACACTCAGCTTGCGAAGATGCACGACGCGTATGCTGAGCAAGGTTTACGAATCCTGGGTTTTCCCTGCAATCAGTTTGGTAAACAGGTCAGGCCTCAGACACCATTTCTTCATGTCACGCAACTTGACTGTGCTGGTGACCTTAGTCACATTGACCTAGTTTTATGTACCTTTTACAACAGATTTATTAGTATGACTCAAACTTTATGCTCCGTGGCATTTCACCCCCCTGATCTTTGCAGTCCTTTCTGCTTGTTGATTTGGTGATTTAAATAAATCAAAGTAAACAAAATATTGGTGTGTAACAGCTGAATGAAGAATTATGGGGTGTGCTTTCGTACAAACAGAATTTAATCACTGGCCGTTGTGTTCTGTGTGTCTGAATATGTTCTGTATAAGTCCCTTATTCCTTTGTTGCATGACAATCTCTGCAATTTCCTAGTGCTGTGTGAATGAAGGGCTATTTCCTTTACCTTCCCAAACCTGTGAACTGGGTTTCTCTTCCTCCTGCTAGTACTGTACTTCATTCTCCTGCTTACCTTTTCTAACCTCCAGACCTAGACAAGCGGCATGACAGTTGGCATGTTACAGCCAAAAGGGGGGGGGGGGTGTTTAATGGTAATTATTTGGTGCATTTTAAGAGGTATAACACAAGCTCAGCCAGCTTGACAACAGGCTGTGATTTCTGTCCAAAGTGACAACTACAGACTGACTTAATATGGTCTCTCCTCAGGAACCAGGAACAGAGGAGGAGATCAAGGAGTTTGCTAAGGGTTACAATGCTAACTTTGACCTCTTCAGCAAGATTGATGTCAATGGGGAGAATGCTCACCCCTTGTGGAAGTGGATGAAGGAGCAGCCCCATGGGAGAGGGACACTGGGAAAGTGAGTTTCCTGCTTGAGTTTATTCTTGAGCCTTTATTGGGTCCATAGTTTTGAATTTCTTACAATCCTGAGAAGCTGGCCAAGTAATATCAAGTTGTGTAATTGAACATTACTGTTTGGGATATGTGGTAAATTTCTGAATTTGTTTTCCCTTTCACAGCAACATCAAGTGGAATTTCACAAAGGTAATTTTTAAAACTTCATTATGACATTTCTGATGTGACCTGCTATAGAGGGTATTTAGCTCTAAACTCAGGCAGAGGCTCTTTTCTGGTTGTGAGATGATGAACGTTTGCTGGTTGGTCAGCGTCTCCTTCCAGCTGCGCTACAGCGTACGGATGTCAGTAGCTGCCTGGCATCAGACATGGGCAGAAAGTTGGGCCGATTCAGGGAAATCGTACAACCTCCCCTCGTAGCAGCAGTTCTGTTCCAAAGCCTGGGTCATTGAGCAAGATTTGTCGATGCATGAAAATCACTAACCTAGGTGTGACCATGACTGTGCTTATGACTTCAGCTTTCCATAGCGGCTTCTTTTCCCTTTCATGATGCAAACATTTTTAATACTTTGGACATCATACTTCAAAGATTTCTCACTTTGCCATGTCTTAACAGGCTTATGAAGTTTGTAAATGCACATTTACTGACTGGTTGCTAACAGAGTTAGTTGTGAAATGAGTGTCTGTGCTGCCTGATGCATCCAATGACCTCTGCTGTCACAAGGGGACTGACTGCAATGTGACATGATGTTGAAAGAGCAGAGCGACACGTTCTGTAGCAGCTTAAATTTTTCTAAGGTGGTTAAAGGTGAATGGGTAACTACAACAGTTGAATAGGCACAAAGGTTACCAAATCTTATCCTCCAAACCGGACTCCAAGAAAAGGAATGTAATTAATTCTCTTCTCCAACCTATATTTTTGCATAGTTCCTCATT
This sequence comes from Stomatorhinus walkeri, assembly GCA_026784285.1. Taxonomy (NCBI): domain Eukaryota; kingdom Metazoa; phylum Chordata; class Actinopteri; order Osteoglossiformes; family Mormyridae; genus Stomatorhinus; species Stomatorhinus walkeri. The sequence continues at coordinate 12,649,282 of JAODUD010000043.1, read as the reverse complement.
GACCGTGAAGGTAAAGTAGTGAAGAGATACTCTCCGATGGATGACCCAGTTGTAAGTTGTGACTTCACCTGTAGTTTCCCCAAGAGATTGGTTTTCATTGCTATATGTTATGCAACTAAGTTTAAAAACCATACATTTTTAAGCTTAGTCAGAACCGGTGAACCACTTTTAGCCTTGGTGCAAACGTCACATGACAATGTACCAATAAGTGTCATTTCCTGTGTTCCTGTTCAGGTGATTGAAAAGGATCTTCCCAAGTATCTGTAGTTTGACTAGCTTCTCTCGAACACACTGACATCACCCTTGCCTCTCACATGGTTAGCTGCGAGTGGGCGGTTCTACTCCCAGGCCAGTGATGGCTTGCCCTCAAACCCGCCTGGCGGAATGGGCAGGCCTGATTCATTTTGTCGTGCAGCCTCTACTCTGGGAAGGACCAGGCCTGCTTCAGCCAGCCTGTGAGAACAGGGATGCCATTTAAAACAAAATCTATATGATAAACACATTTGAATTTTTTTTTTTGTAATACCTAATAAACAGATTCTTTATCCAAATTGTTTGCTGTTTTTATTTGATTCAACTGCTCTCAAAGGTGTGTGTGTGTGTGTGGTACCTCACATTCAAGAAAAATAAGAAAAGCCTGGAGATTTGGTATGGTTCTATATGTTAAGCCTGTTTAACATGGATAGTGTCTTTCACAGAGCAATGGTTCTCAACCCAATACTCAAGATGGCCATTAGTGTGTTCCGTCATAATTAGCATACGAAGGGAACATCCATCCATTTTCCAGCTGCTTCTCCTGACCTGGGCAGCTGGGGTTCCTGGAGACCATTCCAGGCAACACAAGGTTAAAGGCAGGGAGTTGGGAAATATTGCAGGACACACACACTCGCGCACACACTGTGGGAAGTTAGGCAAGAAATGCAACTAACTCGAGGGATGTGTCAACTTCATGTAGCAAGAGCTGAGGTGTGAGGCAACAGCGCCACTTATGGAGCCCTACAAAGGTATGCGGGCTGGGTAGGGATCAGCAGTACGTCGCTCCCGGGGACATAAAATGTGTTTTATTAAATTTGGTTTGGGAAAAAGTTTTAGCTAGATACATGCATATAATTTTACAGGAAAAATACAACCAACCTGCAATGACGCAGAGAATGTCCTGTTCAAAAGTTTTTCTGAATAAAAATGTCAACCTTTCTATGCCACTTTATGGCTGTTTTGCAAATTGTAGCTCTCTGGTAAGCCAGATGCAGAAGAACGGGCTGGTTAGGTTGTCTGTACTGGCTCGCTGCCTTGTCTTTGTGTGGTGTAGTAGAGTGACTGTAGGCCTTGAATGGGGAATGATTAACTTGGTTGCAGGATTATATGGTTATTGCTATAATTGGGGGGATGTCTGTATATCAATGTTCAGATAATTTAATGTACTATATGCTTTTGATATCTCATCATTTTTTAAAATTAAAATATATTTTACATATATAAACGTTCACACACTCAAAGGTATGTCACTTGCAAATTTTAAAGCTAATATTACGGATGACATATTGTTTGTTCCCCCAAATGGACATATTGGGGCAATTTTTCTTAGTGCACCTGACAATCGGCCTGCAAAACAAAACACAGCATCGTGAATCTCGCTTCTCCATCTGGGGGAGCTGCTTCTTCGCCTTTCACGAAAAGAGCCGCAAACGGGCCCTTCTTCGAGTGGGACTCCGCCTCGTGCGCTCCAGGCCTCTGATTCGGCTTGACGTCACCCAGCTTCGTGCGATTACGTCGGAAAGCCGAGCGGCGACGTGACGCGCAGCCCGTGGAGAGCCGTGGTACAGAATGGGTCGGATGAAAGGCACCATCGGCAGCGTAGGGGCAGGCGCTCCTCCGAGTGTGGCTCTCTCACAGCCCCGATGAAAACCATAAATACGCGCTAGATGCGCCCCATCATAGGGAAAACCTTGCTTAGCCAAATGTCTAGCTTAGTGACGCTTAGCGCAGGTCGTCCATTTAATTAACGCCAAAGACATCGCTGCGCATATTGAATCAGCTTCATCATATTTTTTTGTAATTGCGGGATTCTGAATGGAAGCGGACGGGGAAGGAGCGGCGGGTTTGGCGGAGGCCGTGGAAGGCAATCCGTCAAGAGTGTCCGCAGCTTCCGATGACACGGACACCGTCGTCGGCGTTAGTTACGGAATGGACGCCGGGGACCTGGGTCAGTGTTTTCCTTGTGTGTTTTTGTATGTAACGTACATAGTAAATATATCAGCATGTAGGTATGTCTGCAAGCAAGATCCTCATGCCGCCGCGGCTCATTACAGGATGTCGCTGAAATTCCTATACGGATGATTCAAGGCATGGATAATGTGATGTTCACCAATACCGTATAAATGTATTAAATAGGCATTAAACATAGAGGAATCCATAAATAATATTTACCTGAATATTGTCGATTTGTCACGTGGTTCTTTTAATGACAGCGAAATAAAGGTAAAATGAAATTGCACTGAAGGCAATTACTAGGCGGATGGACTGAAAGGGGGGGGCGGGGGGTAACTGGTTACCTCGCCGGGTAATTTGTCAGGCTCTGCGGTTTTTGCTGATATTTCGGAATAGCCGGTGCGACTGACAGGATTTTCTAGGTACGGAATATCTGCTTCGCGGGGCATGCGGAGAGTGTTGCTATGCATTCATAATCCCCTTTTGTAATTTATTGATTTTTATAATTGTGTATTAGTAGTAGTAGAATAATAATAGCAACAACAATAATAATAATAGTAATAATAGTAATCATAATAACAGTAATAATAATAATAATATAGTATGTTATTTAATGAAGTTGCATTTGTCTTTTCCTGGAAATGTAACTTAACCAGCAGTACTAGATTACATTTAGTGCACTACTCCATTTAAATCTGCAGGGATGCCTGTTTCTGTATCGCTGCTATAATCGTGTAGTTGTCACCCAGTAAGATAGTGCCTTTCTGGAAATTCATACATGGCATCCTTCCCAGAATACTTTTCTGGCCAAACGGTGCCTCCCAAGCTAGCTGTTACGGGTGGCAGTCACCGGCGTGGAACGAGGGTATTTCATCCGTACAGTACGTTATTAATTTGTCTTGTCCCAAACTTTAGTTGCTGTGGGGAATCTTCCTAAATCTCAAATTCATCCATGCAGACATTTCTACAGTTCGTCCTAATTTCAGTTTACAGTATCATATTGAATCTGTTACAATGATTTTGGGGGTCTGTCTTTACCAGCACAGGTGATGGTCTAACTGGGGAGGTGTGGTGTTCTTAAATGTGACAGTTCTTACTCTGACAGGTACTGAATGACATGCATTATGCTTTCTCTGCAATTAACCTAAGATCAAATGTGTTGCTTGGTGAATATCCGTAACACCCATAGCAGAAAACACATATCATGTGCACAGTGTTTAATAAACACTTCAGGCCCTCGGAGTAGGACAGACTGAGTATGCAGTCACATGCTTTAACCACGCGCTAACGCTGTGCGATGGCTTTGGTGTGTGCGCCGTCATTCTGTTGCAGCGTCACACCGAGCATTTGAGCATCTTAAGTGAACTTTAAGGCTCATGATTAATTCCTGTCTCTTCTGGCCCGGCAAGGCTTGGAAATTACTAGCGCGGCTAATTCGTCAGGAATGGTGAGAGACGGCTTGCTTTGACAGGACCCCAGTGCTAGTCAGGAGCATGCTGGGAAACGATGAGCCTTATGGTTTCCTGGAGTGTTGAAATATGCTCTAATAGCCGGGCCATGAATAGGGCTGGGATTAGACGAACACAGACTCATGGATGTGGGGGGGTCCATCCTGAACCCCTCACATGCTGAAACAAGCTATGAGTCTCCATCAAGACAGAATCAGTGATCCCTAGAATGCAGTCAGTGATTATAGCCTTTGTCTCCTCGCTTTGTACCTTTATCTAAATGCCACTGTTCCATCGCCCTGTTTAGGCATTTAGATCGTAACAGCTATGCTGTTTAGAATAGAATGATACTTTATTGATCCCTGTGGGGGTATTCTCTCTTGCTTACCCCGTCCTGCTCTCTGTGAGACACGCGCAGCTGAGAAGAAGCTTGGGAATCACGTTGACCTGGTTTATGAGCTATTTTTTTTTTTGTTTTTACTTAAGCAGCTCAGAGCACAAACGTGTGACATGGGCATCCAGCTGTCGCTGCACGACGGGTGGTGCTATAGAAGGACGTTGGCCATATCTGCGTGCTGTTTGAGTGAGACGGTCATGGGAGTTTTACTTACCCAAGAATGTTCTGAGGGCAGAAGGAATAATGATTTGTTCAGAGAGATAACCAATCAGAGTGTAGAGGAGGTGGGACCAAGACATCTGCCTGGTTAGTTCCACCTCCCCTAGTTGCTTGACCCCACCTCCTCTACGATCTGCTTGGCTCGTAGAGATAAACAATCATTTTTCCTTCTGCCCTCAAAACGTTTTTGTGTAAGTAAAAATCCCTTGAGTGAGTGCGAAGAATCTGCATCTGGCTAATCAGTCTCCTTTAGGAGATCATCCCATGTTCTTATAGGGTCTGGTGTCCTTGTTCATGGCCAAAGCTGTTTGGGTTTCATCTCAGCTGGATGGTGTTTCTATGAAGACTCCCGGTCGATCGCTTGCCCGGAACAGCGTCCCTGTGTCCTGTAGGGACAGTGGGTCTCCTTTTCTTTCAGCTCTTCCTGGATCTCCGACTTTCTCCTGAGCTGCGACCCCAGGAACAAGCCACTCATTTTAACTACTATTAATTAGCATAGTCAGGCTGCTATAAGTGAGGGAATTGTGAACAGCACTTGCTTTCAAACCACTCATAGTCTATACAGCATGCAAACCATGTATACACTGAGTGCAGTGATCGACAAACACTGTCCAATATATACAATCTGTGTGGTCCGGCGCCGTTTGGCTCTCATTTCTGTGGGCGGTGGTGTCTGGGTTTCTGTGCTAGCGGCGCCTATCAAAGAATCCATTAGACTTTGGAGATAAATGGAGATACACTATGCGTGATAGATGGGAAAAATGAAATTGTAGCCACTTCAGATAATTTGTGGAAGATTTAAACCTGCCCTCACATAAAGAACTAAATATCTAATTAATTTTGTAAAGGGAACCTTCATTTGCAATTTGACTAATCCACATCTAGGTGGGAGATCTAGTGGAACGTAAGTCTGGGCTGATTGCAGCAGGAGTGAAAGTTAAGTAGCCGTGATGTAGATGTTGATGGCTTTTAAACTGCAGTACTTAAGAGTTAGGTGTTTATGTACTAAATATTTTAATATCTGGGATGGAGGTGGAGATCTGTAGTACTTAGGTTGCAGTGGTTTGTTCACTGAATCGCTTCACTTGTACTCCATACTACAAAAACATGGCGCTCATGTCATGACCAGTCTGGTGTCACTAGGCTTGCAGATGAAATTCCCAAAAATGGATGCACACATCTAAATCGGATATTCTGTTATTCTGTGGCTCCCAGAGGAGAATTTTTGAGCAAACTTCATTTAATGGTTCCCGCTGTTGGCAAGATTGCTGAGTTCATAATTTTAGCTTTCTGTATGGACGCTCCTGTTGGTCTTAGCCTGATATTCGCCTGGAGAGTTCCTGGGTGCCGCTTTCTTTTGCTTTGTGCGTGTCTTCAGTGTGTGTATATGCCAAGGGTTGGCCCCTTTTTCACATGCGTACTTCGTGTCTCTGCTCTCAGCTTCCTGTTCGCCAGCATTCCGTTACGCGCAGGCACCTCGTTTGCCGTTCCCTTGCCCGTATCCGCCTCCGCCCCGAAACGGGGAAACTCGAGTGTCCATCAGCTCATCCTGTTTCACCTTCACGCTGATGTCTTATGCTCAGCAGACTAAACAAACACCTTTACTGACACCCGAATCCAAACAGAGCCGGTCGCTTCTCTTGCTGTAAGCCGCTTCTCCCGGCCAGCGCCGTGTGAACGAGAACTTTCCACAGTGCTGCTAAATCCTTACACGGAGACCCAGAGGCCTGTCTCACATTGCCTGTAGCTCTTTCCATATTGGCCACTTGTATTCCTGTGCCAAATATAAGCATTCAAAATTAAAGCTATTCAAGCTTAGGTTCATTTGAAGATCTCATAACTGGTTCATGCATACCTTCCCCAATTCTATAGGGTGCTCCTGGACCAAACGACTGCTGTCCACAGTCAGAATGCATTGACTTACTGTTTCTCAGGGGTCTCCAACTCCAGTCCTGCAGAGCTACTATCCAGCAGGTTTTCTATCCTACCCGGCTTCTGATGAGCCACTCCTGTTCTCAGATAAATACCAAAAATGGGTGTGGCTCACCAGAAGCCGGGTAGGATAGAAAA
>JAODUD010000043.1:12591491-12631311 GCA_026784285.1 Stomatorhinus walkeri | reverse complement strand
AAAGTGGGTCCTCTCTGATCTGGTACTACATAGTAGATCCTCTATAATTCAGTATCATAAAGCGGATCCTCTCTGATCTTGTATTACATATAGAGCTTTCTTCTTCTTCTGATCTAGTACTAGCTGGGACTAGTTGACTTCTCTCTCTCTCTCTGTGTTTCCTTTCTTTCCTGGTATTACATGGTGAGTTCTGTCTCTCTTCCGCCCTTCCTCCCTCTCTCCCTCTTTCTCGTTGTTCCTGTTCTGTTTCTCTTCTGCACTGGAAGAGAACGGCCGCCCACCCTGCTCTGCTGATCTAAATACAGTTTTTTTTTTGTCTCAGCTGAAAATCTTGACTCTCTGCCTCTTCTACCCCAATTTATTGAAGCAGATTTGAAGAGGTTTTCCCTGCAGTGCCAGGATGCACGGACCAGTCTGAAAGGCTGCTTCACCAGAGCATTACCATCTTGCTATTTTTAGCCAAACAATCCCGATGGCTGCAATCTGTCCTAATCTTCTTCTGCTCTAGAATCTTTAATCCCAATATTAACATATATGTAGTGTTTATACCTTCCTCTCTCTTCTGATGTTCTGCCCATGCAGTAAACCCCTGCTATCGTTGAGTGTGTACCATAGTGTTGTCGGTGCCCTTTTATGCGATTAATGCACAGCATTGTGACTCGTAGCTAATTTGTCTCAGGAAGCATTTTGCAGGGCAGCGCTTAGCGACGTGTGATCACACGAAGATGTAAGTATGTCTTCCCTCGCCGTTTCCCATTTCCCTCTAACATCTGATCTCCTCCTCCCAGAATCTGAACCAGAACCCCCGGACCCTTCTGCCCAAATTCTTTGGGCTATACTGTGTGCAGTCGGGTGGGAAGAACATCCGCCTGGCGGTCATGAACAACGTGCTGCCCAGCGCCATCCGCATGCACCTCAAGTACGACCTGAAGGGCTCCACGTACAAGCGGCGCGCCTCCAAGAAAGAGCGGGAGAAGGCCAAGCCCACCTTCAAGGACCTGGACTTCCTGCAGGACCTGCAAGATGGGCTGATGCTGGACACAGACACCTATAGCGCCTTGGTCAAGACCCTGCAGAGAGACTGCCTGGTGAGCGGGGGCAGAGGGAGGTGTTGACGTCACGTGTTAGAGCTTTCGGTAACACTTTACTTAAAGTACTCATGTATAATGCATTATAGATACCTTCATAATGCATTTGAATGTATTCATAGAGTATTATAAACACAGCTATAACTATTTATAAAAGGCATAACAAATTACAGCCATGTTTAATATGCATTATGAATACTCAATGGAGCTGTCATCTATAATGCACTATAGATAATGCATTATAATGATTGGTATAAGCCATTATAATGCATTATGAAGTAAGTTTGCGGTTTGAGAGCTGGGACAGGCAGCACCCTTGCAGTAGTTGGGCTTAAGGGCTATAGCCAGGGGCTCAACAGTGACGAAGTTACTCCAATCCAACCATGGGATTTGAACTCACAACCTTCTAGACATGGGCGCACATACCTATCTCACTGGTCTTTTTAAATTTTCTCTTACGTGCACTATTGGAAAATGAGCACTAACCATGCCAAACCCCCTTAATCAGGAGATATTTGCATGCAGCGCAGTGACACAGAATTTAAGGGCACTCAAACCCATGACCTTTCTCTGGGCCACAGGTGCTGGAAAGCTTCAAGATCATGGACTACAGCTTGCTGTTGGGCGTGCACAATATAGAGCAGGCGGAGCGGGATCGGCTGGCCGAGGGCCTCCAGGGTTCTGGTGGGGCGGGGGAGCCACGGCCGGTGGCTCAGAAGGCCCTCTACTCCACCGCCATGGAGTCCATCCAGGGAGGCGCCGCCTGCGGGGAGTCCATTGACACGGATGATACGTACGTGTCCGAGACTTTCAATGCACAAGTGCACAGACATTTACAGTTAAAAGTCTGGACACACCTGCTCTTAATGAAATACATGTGGAGCTGATAATGTTGATTATATCATCATTGCATGACAAGGTCTGGGATATGGTAAGCTAACATACGGTACTTGTAGTCAACATGTTGAGTACAGAAGAAATGGGCAGGGATGAAGATCTGAGTGACATTGACAAGGACCAAATCATTATGGCCAGAAGACTGGGTCAGAGCAGCTCCGAAAGGGCCAGGCTTGTGGGGCGCTTATGGTCAGCTGTGGTCAGTGCCTACTGAGAGTGATCTGACGAGGGAAAAACCACGAACCGCCGACAGGGTGCTGGATGGCTAAGACTCATCTATTCAAGATATGAATGAAGGCTTCCCCGTGTGGTACAAACCAACAGAAGGGCTACTATGGGAAATAATGTTGATGATGATCACAGGAGTAATGTACCATGACACACAGGGCATTGAGCTCTGCTGTGTATGGGGCAATATAGCAGTGGATTGTCCAGTTCTGATGCTTGTGTGCCCATTGGAGGCACTTTTGACGGTGGACAGGGGTCAGCATGGGCAATCTCACTGGCCGCCAGCTACATAGCCCCATAGACAACAGGGCTCAGTGCCCTATTCTATTCTACACGACAAGTATAAAAATGCAGAATGCAGTCACAGCAGGTTTTGCTGTATCTGAAATTCCAAAATATGACACCTATCACCGAGTCTTCTGCCTGTTTCTGCCAGGATGGGGGGCATTCCTGCGGTCAACGGCAAGGGAGAGAGGCTGCTACTCTACATCGGCATCATCGACATCCTGCAGTCCTACAGGTAACCGGATTCCCAGCACTGGGATGCGATCCAAGGCGCTGCTCGAGTGACAGGTCACTGTGTCTCCTTGTGGCTGCTGGGACATAATGATTTTGTCTGTGATCCTATAATCATATGTTATTCTCTCCCACTTGAGTGTGATTTACTTATTTATTTGTTGCGACCTTTCAGGCTAATCAAAAAACTGGAGCACACTTGGAAGGCTCTCGTTCACGACGGAGTGAGTAAAATGCCCCATTGTTCTTCTTTCTTTCAACATTCTGCTCACTTTATCGATTAACACACCTGCCCCCACCCCAAACAAGTTGCATAATACAAACCTGTAATAAACCCCGCGCTTCCATTCCGAAAGCATGCGTCACACTGGCAGCGTTTCCAGCATCTCGCTGGCCTCTGAACATAAATATAAAGATCCAGGCGCCGCTCGCATTTCGCTCGGCCGCGGCAGGGGTGATGTCAGGACCAGAGACTTCGTGCCCAGCCTCCCTGACGCATCCTGAATGATTTAACGCGGGGTCTCTGGTAGCTCTTTATGGCCAGACCTCCTGGGTAATCCCACTCTTGCTCTTCATGCATTTATTAATGCGGAGAGAGGAGCAGGAGCTGGACCAGGGAACAATGGTGGGTTTGTAAATAATAAACTAAGACCAACTTCCAAATTTTTTTTATTTGTCGGTGCCTATAAATTAACTGTGATGCTGTTCGGACTTTGCTATGGCAACCGGTCACCCCCCCCCCCCACTTCAAGGGATGGGAAGGGGCTGAAGCTGATGCCCTACATTAATCACAATGCTGTATGGCTTAAGCATATATGTATGTATATATGTATGTAGGCACTATCGTTCTGCGTTACTCCAATACGTCAGGGTTCAGTGTGCCCCCCCCCCCCCTCTGCTTTGGTAGGACACTGTATCAGTCCACCGGCCCAGTTTCTATGCAGACAGGTTCTTCAGGTTCATGAATACCACTGTGTTCAGAAAGAACTCATGTAAGTACTGAGCTATACCGTATATCCATATTCCAAAGGCCTCTGTCTTTGTCTCCACTTTGTTCGTGCGTAGTGACTGCACTCTCTCATCTTGGAAATTCTGACATTTTGCATGTTTGTTTTGGTCCACTACCAGCACATTGGGTTCAACAAATTGTAGGCTTGAGTTAATTATGAGGATGTTCTCTCAGTGCTGTAGAACAAAGATGGAACATCTGGACATCCATGAGTTGTAGTCTTTCCTCTTAGACTTTTTCCCTTTTAGTTATTTTGGTGTGTTATCTAAAAATCGTCTATTGTGTCCTTTTACACACTATAAACGCTGAAGTGGGCAGCACAGCAGGTGTGATTCCTGATTCACGCTGGACATTCACACTCTGCGCTCAGCATGACAGACCGACGACGTCGTCGTCCTTCTCTCTGCAGCCCTGAAGTGCTCTCCGTCTAAGAAGGGCCGCGGGGTGCTGGCGGTGCCCCGGCACATGGGCCCAGGGTCCGTGTGGTCAGCCAGCCAGCTGCCCTATGACGAAGACGATGACACCTTTGACCTGCGGGGGGCTCGGAGCTTCCCCACGTTGGAGGACGATGGTGCGTGGTCCCTCCGCTTGCTCGCTGTAATGGGCTCTGGGAGACCACTGCATTAAAGTGACACCCTCTATCACTCCCCCACCCCCCCAGGCCGGCCAGATCTGCTGCCCTGCACCCCTCCCTCCTTCGAGGAGGCAACCACAGCTTCTATTGCTACCACTCTGTCCTCCACCACCTCCCTGTCCATCCCCGAGCGCTCCCCGTCTGACACGTCTGAGCACTCGCGCGGCAGGTAGGGCACAGAGCAGCACAGACATGCACGGGCACAGACAGGCACGGGCACAGATCAGCACAGATGGGCACATGCCAGCACAGACACACATGGGCACAGACAGGCACGGGTAACAACGGGCACAGAGCAGCACAGACACGCACAGGCACAGACACTCACAGGGACAGACACACTTGGACCTGGAACTGTGCACAGGCTCAGATACGTAGGACCCTAACAGCCCATTGACCCTTCCCTGTTTTGGGCACGTAGCTTTGACGGCTGCACAGGCGTAGCCTCCTTATCGCTCTCTCTCTCTGTTCCCTGCAGGAGGCACACGCAGTCCTTAAGCCACGAAGGGAGGTGAGCGGCAGCTGGGGGCACGCACATCCCCACCCGGGCCCTCTGTAACGCGGCTGGCTGCTGCTATCTGACTGCGTCAGCATGAAAGTCGTCCATTGTAATAGCCATCAATACAGAGTTGGGCAAATCCAAGCCTCGCCGTGTCAGCAGGGCCAATTTAATGCTGCTTTTCAAGTCCCACGAAAGCTGCAATAATAGCAACTTCTGCGGTTTCATATATATATTTTCAAAGAAACATTTATGGGCAAAAATCTGCTCCGTAACACTTTACTTGAAGCAATCATCATAATGCATTATAGATACCTTCATAATGCATTAGAATGCATTCATAAAGTGTTATAAATAGGATTATATTTATAAAAAGGCATAACACTTTATAGCCATGGTTATTATGCATGATAGATACCTTCATAATGTAGCACAATGGTTAGTAATAAGAATTACTGACGCTTTGCATGTCTGCTTGAAGTAAAGCGTTAGCGTCTGTTCTTCATATACTTGAACACAAAGCTTTTTGTTTTGCTTACCAACGGGCCACCTTTGCCCACGGGCCGCCTTTACCCACGGGCCGCCTTTGCCCAGGTCTGATTTAATGTATTTTAAAAAGGCTGAGATGTGCTGTGCACACAGCCATGGTGGTGTGACTGTCAGTGTGGTCCGCTGCTGTGTGTGTGCAGGGTTCAGGAGGAGCTCCGCATGCATGAGGAGGACCAGCAGACGATCACCGTGGAGGTGGTGAAGAGGCACGACAGCGAACCCTCCATCCTGGCCCCGGAGCTGACACCAGAACCCGCCCCAGAACCTACACCCGAGACCAGGTGACCTTCCTAGCTCCACATGCCATTTCTACATTCATCTGTAGTTGTGTTGTCATAGCTCTGTGATTCTAAGGGCCAGAACAGTAAATGTCCACCATAAATTTGACTTTTAATCCCATGAACTGTACGAATCAGAAGTCTGGACACACCTGCTGTTAATGCATTTGGTTCCGTTTTAGTTCTGTTACTCACCTTATAGTAAAAGGCCTTAAGGCCATGAAGTAATCATATCAAATATTGCAATTACCAATAGAATTGTCCAGCATCTCAACATTATACCCCAAAATAGCCCCATTTGCTTCAGTGCCAGCGATGTAGACTCTTGGCATTCTTTAAACCAGCTTCCAGATGTAGCCACCTGGAAAGCTTCTCTAATAGTCCTTCAGGAGTTTCCACAAGTTCTGGGCACAAGTTGTCCTCCTAGCTCTTACCGTTGAATCAAACTGATCCCAAACCAGCTCTGAAGTGTTTAGGTCAGGGGGATTGTGGGGCCCAGGTCATCTGTCACAGGACTCCATCTCTCTTCTTGTTCACTAGATAATTCAGTACGCACCTCTATGTGCACTTAGGGTCATTATCTTGTTGAAAAACAAAAGATTTTCAGTTGGTGCGTCCAGACTGTTGACTGGCACCATTTGTCCGAGCACCACGGAATGGAGGTTGTTTATCAGTGTGCTGCGTGGCTTATGTAAGGAGGAGTTTGGCTCATCTATGTGTTCGTGTGACGGGATCATTGCAGCAAAGTTCCAGAGGAGGTCTCAGCTCCCCCTGAGCCCACCCCGCAGCCTGACGCAGCCAGCCAGCTTTCTGAGTGCGCGAGTCACGGCTCCCTGGAGGACGAGGAGGAGGTGCCAATCACGGACATCTGCTTTGTAAGCCCCGCCCTCACAGCTCCTTAAAGCAGCCACCTTACTGCTCAGCAGGCAGTGCTGTGTTGTAAGGCTGCAGTGATGTGCTGAGTATTAGTGATGGTCAAATGAAGCTTCATGAACCACTTTCAGTATTTTTTCACTCCACGAGATGGTACTCTTGGTTGTACATTGGAGCACGAATTGAGCAATTTTTTTAATAGAGTTCGCCATCTAGTGGTGTCAGAAAATACACCATTTGGTTCATGAAGCTTCAATTGGCCATCACTAACAAGTATTCCTCATACATGACAGAAGCAGACAAAGCAAAAAGCAAGCTGCACATTTGGAGCCTTTTTGTTGGGGGGGCTGGGAGATTTCATAACATGAGCTGTTCTCTGGGACTTGGTGTTTCACAGGTCCGTGGTCAGGAGGACCTGAGGGACCTCAGTCTGTAAGGGTGAGAGAGCCAGGGGTGGGGGAGGGTGACGGTCTAGATTTGAGTGAAGACCCTCCCTCCGTCTAACTGTAGTCCCTTGAAGTTGAGCCCTTCATTTAAAGGGGCTTTAAATTGCATGGTCTGCTGTGCGTTGACCCACTACGTGTACATGTGTGTATGGGTGGATTAGGTTTATGTTACATTGTGGGGACCAAATGTCCACAATATGATAAAAACCTGTTGTTGTAAAAATGCCAAAAGTCTCGTATTTTGTTTGGTAGGTAGGACTTAAGGTCATCATTTTGTGATTAGAGAAATGAATGGAGAGTCCCCACAAAGATATAATTACAAACCTGTGTGTATTTGTGTGTGCGTGCCACTCTATTTGCATGGCGTGTTGCCTACCCTTTCCTACTAAAACTGGGGTCCTTAGGACCCAGTTTGACCATTGGCGCAGTGGGAAATTCCCAGCCACACTGAGCAGAGCAAGAAAAACGGCAGCTTCAGGAGAAAGACCTCGAGGTTTGCGGAAAATCACCTCTACAGTCATCTGCTTCCTCTGGCAGAATATTTGGGCTCCTTTTCATTTCTTTTCCCCATCTTCATTTTCATTTTCTGTCTGTTTAACCATTCTTGCTGTCTCCATTTTCCACCATCATTCACTCTAACCTGTGCTCACCTCCCGTCTCCACCTCTTCACACCCCCCGTACCCTCCTTTCTGTGTGCCTCCCAGTTTGCGGATGGCAGGTACTGGGTTTACTCCCCAGTTCTGCGCCGGCGTAAGCCCAGCTCAAGCAGCATTGTAAGTCTTGGTCACTAGGGTGCGCCTCACACTTCTGTGCTCCGTCTGTTAGCATTAGCGTTTTAGCTTCTGTCTCTGTAGCGGGGAGCGACCTCGCAGTACAGATGAACTGGGTAGATGGATGGATGTGACAGGACCATTGCCATCATCTTATGCAATGACCTGAGGTCAGAAGCAGTTTGCGTTGGGTCGGGTTTGCTCTGGAAGGTGCCTTTCTTGGCCCCCGCTTCTGCTGTGCATCAGCATACTCCTCCGTCGGGAAGGGGTCCATACAGAACACACGCATCAGTCAGCCAGTTAGCTTAATCACACCCAGCATAATTGCAACCCCAGTTTCTGGGAAGGACGGCTCCAATCAGCCCGATTCATGTCGTTGCTTCAAAGTGTTTTTATGCTCTTTATGAAAGGGAAGTATTTTAAAGATTTTTACTGTACCTCTGAAAGTTTTTCTCTTATCCTGGTTTTCTCGCTCTTCTCTTTTTCCCGCCTGCTCCTCGTTTTCCGTTTGGTCCGTGTTTCCACGCGCCCGTGCTCCTCCTCTCTCTGCTGCCCCCTCTTGTCCACATGGCACCGTAGCAGCCTCCTGAGGACAGGAGCTGGGTGTATTCTCCTCTGCACTATGGCACGGAGACTCAGTCGCCATCTGACAAGGAGAGTGAAACAGTAAGTACGCGTTAACCCTCCCCCACCCACCCCGCCCTCAGAAATAGTATGTCCCTCTTGCTCTCTGTAAGCAAAATGTGATGACTTACCTTAGCATATAGCCTCAGGATACAGCCTGCTTCAAAAACTTAGTTGTTTTCCCTCTACAGCCCTGTTGCTGAAAAAAAATCTGCTGAGCTTTTGTGCTCCATAACCGCGTGTATCTTTCTGCCCCTAGTTCATTCCGTTTAATCTACTATTGTCAGTATTTTAATCCCGGTTAAAAAATAATAATAAAAAGACAACTCCTAAGCCTTTATCTGCATCGTTTAATTTTGACAAAACGCCAGCATTCGTCTGCTGATGCTATGGGCCTGAGGCTTAGTCATAGCAGCAGGAAAAGCCATCACATGCAGCGTGACCCACCCCTCGCTCCGGGGGGCCCCCATGCGTGAGGAAAAACCACCTGACCGTCACCTGGTTTTTTTTTTTTTCGCCCCGCAGTAGATTCTCCGTAGCTGACGAAGGCGAGAGGACCAGAGAGCCGTAACTCCGGGCGAATCTGACCGCAGGGGTCACGACCCCTGTCACATGGTGGCACGACTGAAGGCTAGATCCCAGGAGAGATCAACAAAACAATGCTGGGGAGAGGAAAAGAGGGCGGCGGAAATTGTGGAAAAGAATTTTCCCACGGGACCCTAAATACCAGTTCCCAGACTTCTCTTTTCCTCTCATTGTAACAAACTTACATACATAGCAGATCGACAGAAACAAAAAAAAACACCTGTAGTTTTAGCATGCCCCCCCCTCAGTGTGCATACGTGTTAGCGCCTTCTGTCCCCCAACTGAGGGGTGTGGCCAGCCACAACCTGACTGTCGCCTGTGTCATAACACAAACCAACTGCTAGCTTCTTTTTTTTACTATTATTTGTCCACCTTTTTGGAGTACGTGTAATATTGTGAAAATAACATTTTTCATTTGTATTTGTTAGAAAAGAAATTAGGAGAGCAGCAACAAGGTACTCAGAATACGTTTAAAGGTGGAGGAAAATGTTAGCCGGTGCTAGAAGTCGATTTACTCTGCGACTGTATAAGATCCGAGCTGTTGAATTGTGCGTGTTTTGTTTTATTCAGGCATGGGTGCTGTCCACATTCCACCTCCCCCCCCCAAACTTCCTTTTCATGTAATCACATTCTTCCAAGTAGGCATCACTTCCTACATACCATGTCACTAAATAGGTTAAACATGATTTTTGAGCTCAGTTTGTTATTATTGTTAGTTATTGGTGCCATGAATGCTGTCGGGCCTGAGCAGATGTCGGTGGGCAGCCAACCCTCCCTGTCCTCCATGCTGTTGACTGGAGAGGAGATGTAAGATCTCCTATGACATGACCCAATGAAACCATCTGTCCAAAACCCGATCCCTTAGGGAACCTACAGTATCACAGCCCTGTGACTGGGCCCTATGAGAAGCATGTGGTTGTGCAACATGGGGCATGGAATTGCGACAGGGGCCAGTAGCCCATAGAAGTGGCCAGTAGCCCATTTATGGTAGTGTTAGCCCATTGATGGGTCAGGTAGCCCATTGATTGGGCTAGTAGTCCATTGATGGGACTGGTAGGCCAGTGATAGGGACATTGTTAGCCCATTGATGGAGCTAGTAGGTCATAGATGGTACTGCTAGTCTATTGTTCAGACCGGTGCTCTATTTATGGGGGGCTGGTAGCCCATTGATGGGCCTGGTAGCCTTAGGATGGTAGCTATAGTCCATCGATGGGGCTGGTAGCCCAGTGATGGTGGCGGAAACCCAGTGATGGTGGTGCTAGCTCATTGATGGGCCCAAAGGTTAAATGATGGAGCTGGTAGCCCATTGATGGGGCTGGTAGCCCAGAGATGCAGCATGGCCCAACAGTAGATGCAGCAGGGGCAGCAGGGATGTGGTCAGACCGAACACTAATCCATCCTACCCCTCAGTTTAGGATCAGCTATCTATTGGATATTTTGTCCACACCTCAACCCAACCAATGACCACATCTGCTGGCGGCTCCGCGACAAAGACGTTTACCAGGGAAGGCCATCTGCTTAAAAACACTGTGGTTATGTGGCATTTAGTCACACCCAGGTGTGTGTATAGTGAAGGAGTTGCGTGTATCATGTAAGGCAGGTATGTGTTTCCATGGGGACCCCTGCCCAAGCTCTATTAAAACATCTTCCAAAGAAGCACAGCATCCTATTTTGCTCCAATAGAAATTAAGCATATATGCAGATGTGATGACAGAGCGGTGTGTGAAACTGCCCTGCATTCTGGGGGACTGACCAAATTACATTGAAATTGCAGTGAAGGAAAATGCGATGATTTTGGATGCGATGGTTTGCAGTTACCAGATGGTCACAGACTTGTCTTCCCAACTGACACCTGTCTGTTTGTCATGTGAGTGGTTTGCAACCCAGCCTGCCGTGGTGGAACATTAGGACAGTCTCCTAGGTCTAGGTTCAGCGGCAAGGTGCAGAGGTCTCAGTGAAGGCTAGGTGCTTCCCCACAACCTGTCAGTCAGTAACTGCCTCTCCACTCAGTCAGCTCATCTTTTCTTTTGTAGTCTGAGGTCTCAGAACGTCAGGTTGTACTGTAAACAGAGGGAGTGTTTTGTTGCATATAAATGAAAGCACTTTTTTGTATAACTTTCACCTGGAAAACGCAGTCATATTACTGAGACCATTTTTATTTCTGTATTGGTGTGAAAACCTGATTTGAATTGAATAACTTAAATAAAATGAGATGCATAAACGCAGACGTCCGTATGCTGTATAATGGAAGACCCTGTTGATTCTGGTTGCAGAAACAGACAATTGGACTGAAAGCAAAGAAGTGTTTTTCTCAGTGTTCAGTGGCCAGTAATGAATTACTGCTGTTATCAGTGACTGCAAAGCAGAGGTCAACGGGCATATTTATGAGTAACTACTTAGATCGCCTTATGTTAATGTGAGCAAATGGCAGGTTTTAGGATCACTAACGGGAAGTTCGTTTCTATAATACATAACTTGTTTGATTTTAGAGTGGCGTTTGGGGAGCCCTTTACTTCGAGTTATTAACATAGGACAACGTTTGATTAGTGAGAATCGTCGGTTTCTCATGCAAGAACAAGGTGTCAGGGGTTAGTGTGTGAATAGCTCTGTGGTGACGTCTTAAGACCATTTATTCATATTTTGTGTGTGCTTTAAAAATGCTGTTTACCATCTCTTGGACACTGTTTTTAAGCACCAAGAGTTATTTTTTAAATGATAGCATGTTTTGTTTTGAACATCAGTAAGCCTATCTATATCTGTACATATTTATTTATTCACTCATGAAGATACATAAATGGCTTTATATGTGTTTGAACTCTATACAGAAGAGAATAAAGCAGTTCCTGCTCTATCCAGTACCGTGTTCCTTCTGTCTGTGCTTGCAGTGTGCAGTGTCTGGAAAAGGACAGAAAACCTTCAACTAAACCGACCGTATTTCTTCCACACTTATGAGAACCAAATAAACGGGTCTATGAGAACCTCAATCCTTGGTTTAAAGAAATGCTAGCAAAGAAAAACTGCCATTAACGAGCAAACGTAAAAATTGTAACCCATACGTAAAAAGTGTAAAACATATGAGTAACTGACTGCAGTGTTAACAAAAGTCTCATTGTGACATAAGGTGTCCATATTTGACCTCCCGGGAAATATAACTCATATCAAATATACAAGGACAAATGGTCAAATACTTAACTGCAGCATTTTAAGACACTACCTCCCGGATAGTGGTCTTCACAAAACATTAGTGTTTCTTAAATGTCATGTCAGACAATAGACATTCAGTTGAATACCCAGTGAGGGATATTACACATCTTCTCAAATCAAGTCACATATGAGAATAACTAGTTTGACATGTTGCAATCAGGCAACCAAAGCAAGTAAAATCGTTAATTACTGCATAAAAAGGTGCTAGTATACTTCACTCGCGTTTCTAAATAAGCCACAAGTAGCATAAGTAGTAATCATGGATTTCAGAAAGCCAAAACAAAGGCATACTTGCAATACATGGTCATTTTAAGTTCCACATTAATTCATATTTAAACTTCTAAAAATGGCTAGCCCTAGCAGACTATAAAAATTACTATCACACAAACGGAGTGCGTTCACATACCTGAAAAAGAGAGGTGCAAATTTCACAATAAACGCCCAGCATCCTAAAGCAAACCGCTCTTCCGTACTTAGCAGGTTATTAACCACTGAACCACATGTACGAGATGATTCACTACAATGGGAGAAATCTGATCAGATTGCTCCTCTGGCCATCCGAGCAGGCTTACATTAAGACCCTCCCTACAAGGGTACCAGTGAGTAAAGCATACTCAAACCCCTAAAACAGAATACCAAAAAATGCCCAAAGCGCCCGGGGCTTCACTTTGTTTCATGCTGACAGCTTCCTGCGGTCAAAACACTTTGTGTGCATATTTACGTCGTTTTGACTCCTCCCTTTGCGTCCTGCCTTCAACGTCCTCTTTACTGCAAAGCAAAATTTGATCACCCTACTTAAAATGTCAACGCTGACAGTCAAACTGCATGTCCGGACAAAAGCATCGAGAGAGACGCTACAGTTAAGGTGAGCAGTTTATTTTTGCACAGTTACAACATGCATATCACTTGAAACGAAACGAAACGCTGTACACCGATTCATCTTCTGCAACAAGCAAGCATGTACACAAACAGGCAAATGAGATTGGGGTCAATTAACACTACACAATTTCACAATCAACGGCAGATGCTTTTGCGCTTATGGTGTTAGACATTCATACAGCATAGAGAAGCACTGAGTAGCGTCAAAAACCGAACTCCGACAAAAGTAAGTCTCTGCTACACCCACCACTGAAATAATTCACGTAATATTTTGTCTACTTAAATTTTGCATATTGTAGACTGGGGAACCAAACTGCACCTTGAGTACGTGCAAATTCAAAGCATACACATCCATATCAGAAATCCAGCATTTAAGGGCAAGCGTTCCCATCTCTCAGAAACGGGGCGGCAGGCCTATTAGATACTCACAGTAAAACGCAAGGGCACACAACAAAACGAAATCACCAGAATTTCAAAAAAAAAAAAAAGCTAAAAACGAAAGGGGTTACATCATCTATTCTTCAGAGGAATCTCTCTCGAAGGTGTAAGCCATGAAAAAGGCATCGGGACGGGTTGGGGTGAGGGGGTGGCCCGGTCTCACAATCTCAAAGCCCAAGAAACTAAATGTTCGCAACAACACCGCTGTGAGAGAGAGAGACGGAGAGTGCGTGTTAGTTCCGTATTACAACTTCATTTCTTCAATTTATTACCACATTAGACTTCCCCTTTATGAACATTTGACATTGAAAGAGAAACATCTGGATGTCTAAGCAAACAAAGAAAAGCTGAATATGCAGTTTAAAAATAAAAAGGAGAAATCAGTGTCATGAAGACGTACCTCTGTCATCACGGCCCTTATGGAGACAAACGAACACATGATCCACCTCCAGCTGCTCCTCTGCAAACTCCAACAGCAGGGCAAAGCTGGGGAAACGGCACATCCCTTACAGCTCCATCCACAGACTCAGCAGAATGTCAGCTTGACGTCATTAAACAGCCTCGGCATTTTCATAATACTGGCGTGACTTCAGCGCCCGAGAATGCTGCGGCAGCCATTTGCATGCCGGGCCTCACCTGTCCTTGCTGCCCTCTGGCAGCGACCCCGCGGGAATCTCCACGTACAGGTTGTCCCCTTTCAGTGCCGCCCTCCAGGTGCAGTGTCTGTCCTCTGCACGGCGGGGCTCGAACAGCAGGAAGCGCACACGGGGTGTTGAAGCGGCCCGGTCCTCGCGGACCAGCAACCGGGCGTCCTGCAGTGGACGAGAGGAGAGGCAGACCCTGACGCAGAGAGCTTACACAAAGACCTACTGTTCACTGACACTGCGCTGTCACCAGCATCAGGGCAGCTCAAAACCGCTACACACACATCCCACCTTCTCCACAGGCTGACAGAGCAGTTATACATCTCAAAAACAGGAATTTTACAACATTTCGGCTCTTGTAGAAAAATATTATGCTTCAGCTAAAGCAAATTTTAGCCAGATCAGCCCTTATAGACAAGCAGTTTAGAGACTTAGCAAAGCTGCACCAGAATCCATGATTGGGGAGGGATGTATTCACAGCTCTAAGCACAGAGATCCGCAGGATCTGCCCCCCAAAGAACACAGGAAATCATTCAACACAGTAACACATATAGCATGTCATCGCCCAGACTTTCAGGTGCAAATCAAGTGCCCATTAACTAATTAACTTCCATCACAGGGTCACTCAAAAAAAAAAATGATAGAATAGCTCACCGAATGGAAAAGTTCGGCTGAAAGATTGCGATCCCTCTGGCCGTCCCCTCGCCCACCTGGGATCTTCAGGGGTGGGAGAGGGGCATCAGGAGCACCACCGAGGCCCCGGACAGGGGTTACTGCAGCAACGGGGGCAGCGCCAAGGGCTGGGGAGGAGAAAGGCTTTACACCGGAGATCCCTCGTTCAGCAAAAGTAAGAAAATCCACACAATCGATTCAATTTATTTTTATAAAACGCCTTTTGCCACAGTCGACCCAAGGCGCTTTACAAGTGTGTGTGACAATACAGCATCACATCTATCCTGATCATCCAACAGCACATCAGTAGCTACCCAGAATAGCATCATGCACAGCTGATAAACGGATTCACCACCCCCACACTACCACTTACAGTGACAGAAACTCAGTGCTAGATTCTGCATGACAGAGGTGACAGAAGCTGGCAGATGATTCGCTGCCAGGGACACCAGCTACAAGGTGTTTATCACTGACACTTCCTGACACCCCCTCCAGCATCTCCCGCCCACGCTCCGCGGCAGAATACATTCTGCTTGTTAATGTGAAACTGAACAAGATGTTCTTATAACTCACGGGAGCTTATGCCTATAAATTCTAGCACAGTATTTGGGAGTGCTTGAACTAGACCTACCAAGCTCAAAGCAAGGTCATGGTTCAGGTGTAAAGGTCGAGTTTTATCTGCTTTTGTCACAATTCTAAAAGATTAAACCCGTAATTTTACCCAGAACTCCATGGCTAGATTTCCGTACAGACGGTGTAATGCTATATCCAGTATGACACAAATTCCTTCTTCCTGGCATAAAGCCGTTTAATGCCTCCCCAGGCAGGAATAAATATATTGCACATAATCAGGCTGGTCAAACATTAGCCTCTCATTTCCACCAGCAACATCCAGATGGATGTGTGGTAACTGAGTCACTCCAGTCTAAAAACAGAGGGGGAAAAACTGCTTTCTGTTTTTGGTCACTGACATACCAAAGAATAATGAGGTTTCGCTTGTTACTTAGCAACATTCCTCCGAGAAGCCAAGGGGCCTGACTACAAAATTCTACAGCTTCTGAAGGGAGAGGGTAGGAGACTTAGCACAGTTCCTGAGACACCATTATTACTTAATTACCATGAGTGGCATACCCAAACACTTTTCCACCAGAAAGAGCAAATTTCATTTTCACCCTATATCCTAAACGCATGCTTGTGTGTATTTGTACTAGCAAAGTATATTTTACTTAAAATCAGCAAAAAAAAACATCACAGCATAGCTACACATTATTCGCGAGTGGTAATGGATGAATTGATGTTAGTCATCGTTGTGACTAGTGTGCATGTCATTGGGAAGCCACTGCGAATGGCACCCGCGCGCGATACCCGGACCCGGTGACGCACGACGCCCGGAGAGGGGGATGGGAACGCAGCGTACCCACGTTAGCCTTTAGCCTAAGAGCACGAACCTTGAAACATTAACACCCCACCTGACGACAAAAGCGGGGGACCGTGTCCTTTAGCTGCATTAATGCGCAGTTATGGAAGCCTGTCGAATATGATCTCCGATGCCAGCTGCAGAATCACCTCAGGCTACAGCCTGGTTAGTGGCTCCCCGTTTAATATGACCTAGATTCTGTTTTCCTATTCGGGTATCGTATCCTGGAACATCAGGGGGTGAAAGACTGCGATAATCGCCCGAAAGCCCACGTCCCCGAGAGTAAACGCCAGATAATTATACACGAGGGACTCCAATGCATTAGCCGAGCTCGACGATTACAGTCAACTGTAAACTGCCAGTCCGCTGACGTCACGCGTGCTAGCCTGAAAGCTGCTAACTAGCTATTAACCAGAGGTGACTGATTGATACCCAAATAAATTACTGTTACGGCAAGTAATTCGGAAAAAAAAATTGTATGACAGATTAATACGTGACGTGAAATATAGCTGGACAGTTAGACCTTACGCAACATCTTAGTGAGGTTTCATCCATGGCCTATAGCTAACTCGCTAACCATCCACACGGCGTGCTAACTAACTATCTAAACGAACATTCGTTACAGGTCAGCCACCACCTGCTTTCCCTTTGGATTTTCCCCCCCTTACCTTTCGCCTTTGGGGGTGATGTTACTGGTCAGACCAATAATCGGCATATTGGATATATTTCTTTCTTTTTCCCTTACAAAACAATGACTATTTAATATCGTTTGTAGGTTAGATTTAACCATCCGGCCTCCGTCCACTCAGGAATCGATTTTCCCGTCTCTCTCTGAAAGCTGCTAATCTCGGCAAGCAGCGAGGCCCGGGGATTTTTATCAAGGGGGCGGGGAATGACTGAGTGACGTCACCGGCCTTCGCGATAGAGAGGCGGTCTGAGGAAGGGGGGCTGGGAACAGAAATGCGCAAAGCGGCGCGCGGCACCGCACGTATTATATATTAATACCCTACGCTGCGTGGAATCGCCCTCGCTGAAGCTTGATAAATATGTAAAACTATTTCAAACATTCTTTCATAACACCTGAGACTGCTTATTACTTTACACCCACTCTACTTAAGGACGTGAATGAGTTTTATGTTGGGGGACATATAGCTCCGTAATTTATTCAAAAGTCTCTTTGAGGGGGGATGAAGCCGAATAAATTTTGGGGGACACACACCAACCGAGTCATACTCCAATGCCACTGTATCCACTCTATAATAGTGCAATATCCAAGACAACAGAGAATTTTCTCGCAAAAGCAGACTTAGTCTTAGAAATCTTTTTAAAACTTTCTCAATATTTTTTTGATTCTTCTCATTATTTCTCATATGCATCCATTTCCTGCTTTAGTTTGTTAAAAAAATATATGGAAAATAAAGCTCACAGGCTACAGAGAGTGAATTTTCATAACAAAAATTTTTGCTGGGAAACAAAACCATTCTTGCAGATAAATAAATAATAATTAATCAGTGTTTGTTGGCATATTTTTCGTTTCTATTGCCTTGAATCCACATCAATTGTTTCAAAGAAGCATGATTACAGTTATGTTGTATCAGTGATGCCATTGTCTGACAGTTTTCCTTTAACCAGGGGCAATATGAATACAAAGTGCGGCAACATTGCTGAATATGCTGGCTAGTTCTCCTGGAGTGCAATGTGAAACTATCAGCCAGGGTAATAGCGGGACAGGCTAAGCTTTTTTTGTTTTTTTATTGTGGTGCACCTGTTTTCAGCTGTCAAACGAACAGGAGTGTGGAGCAGCCCCTGGGCCATTGTTCCTGAAATTAAAGTCCACGGCAATCGCATTTCCAGATTGATTCAGGTAAGAACCACTGTCCCATGGTCCCGTGGTTAGGTGGGTGACCTGTGTCTGTGTGTATTGAACAGATCAGTTATTGGATGTCTACTTCTTCATATTTCTTTCTGTTCTTTCCCACTGTCTCTCTTTCCTGCGGCAGGCGTGTGTCTATTTTGAGCGGGCTGTATAAACTTTCTATGTAATCAGCGCTACCATGTCTACTGAAGGCACAGTGGTAATAGTAACATAAGAAAAAAATAGCCTGTTGCATTTAAACTGGCTTCTTGGTTCTGTTTGATAACGGTACCTCGGAAGCTGCATACAATGTAAGTGTTTTTCATATTGATTTGTCCTGACAGACAGATTCAGCTTAATTATCTGTAATTGACATGATGGGAAAAGTATGTGCATTACAATGCTGTATGTGTTGTGCCAATAGATTCTCTGCCTTAAATAATCTTGATTGAGCTGAGTGAAGCCAGTTTTAGCATGAAGTACTCGTGTGATCCATAAATGCTTAGTCAATGGCCTCTGCTAATGCTATTGGTGAAAAAATATTACTTAACGTTCATGTATTAATTATATTACTTTATAAATGGAGTATTTAAATGGCTCAACTGTCCAACACTACATTTTCACAAGTCCTGAATTGGTTACAGCGGGAACTGTGTATGTGAGGATGGATGAGAGTGCATTTGAGATGTTTGAAGAGGAGCTCAGGTCACCAGCACAGCAGGAATCTGCACAAAAAAGACATGTTCGACGTGCAGGTCTGTTTTGTAACGACCTCTATTTCACAATGTTTCTGTCATGTTTTGCTGTTATGCAACATTCCGTAGACGCTGATATTACTCTTGATTCTTTTTCTTACTATGGAAACCAAATAGGAAAGAAACAACGATTAAAACATAACCCATCACCTTTGTTATCCTAGAAGAGGGGCAAAGAATTTCTATTTGTAGTGTTCTAATTGGCATTCAATTTAAAATAGGACTATAGTTATGAAAATGAGTCACTATACATATACTGGCCCTTGAGTATTCAAGATCATTAACCACTAAATGAATATAATGGCAAAAGGTGGCAATTGGAACTTAATCCCTAAGGGTCTAGAACCACAATGTACAATTGTACTCTGTTATCCCTTGCAGACACCCAGAGCCTAAAGAGAATGATGGAGGTGAGTTATAGTTGAACAGTAAACTTATCAAAACGTCCGTATACATGTATGTATGCAGCAAGACCTCTCACTGCTCTGTCGCAGCATAGGTTGTGTATAAATTTAAACTTGGAAGTAGGAATCCATATTGCCTTATGATCATGATGCCTCTCCACTAACAGAACCTACCCAGTCCGCAGCCTGCCCCCAAAGTGACCCAGGAGGAAATGTCCCGTGGACGTGCGTATGACATACATATGCATCTTAGCTTGCTTACCTATGTGACATCAAGTGTCCGTCTCTCTTTACATGTATCCATCTGCATGTTTCTTTGGATCCCCCCACCCCGAATTCTGCAGTATCGTTGCGTCGTGCATTGTCTATCCCGAGCTTAAGCCAAATCGAGGCCCCGTGGAAAAACGTCACACTGAACCGCTGTCTGATTCTGGCCATCACCATAGTACTGATCGGCTCCAGCTTCCAGAGGCTGAATGGTGAGTGGAGATCGACAGCAAGACTCTTACGCCCTGTACAGGTCGAAGGAGGGCACTGACTTTACGCCGTTCTAAATTATTTCCTCCCACAGAGGTTTTGCAGGCATGGAGACATAAGGATAGCCCAGAGGTCTCAGACCCACATACTCTCTACCTGAGACATGTCAGTCTGAAGCAGGAAATCTCACTGCAGCAGGTGGCAAACCACAGCCTGTTATGGGCCATCACTTCAGAAACAAGATGGAAAATTCAGGGCCAGGAGAACACAGCTAAAACCACATCTTATTTCACATCTTCCAGGCCGAGAGCTCATTGTGGGACAACTGGTTCTGGGACTGGATGCTGGATGATGAAGATGAGGATGATGAGGAGAACTTGAAAGGGAGGCCAAAGATGAAGGGCAATCAAAGAAGGGGTGGCCGTGGAGGTGTCGGACAGCTCAAGCACACGAAAGCCACGAAGAAGGTTGTCGGGGCACAAGAGGGGAAAGCGAGTGACAAGAAAGAGCAGCGGAAGAAAGACAGGCACGAGAAGGGGGAATCACTTAGAGAAGTGGCCAGGGGGCAGAGGGACAGGGAGAATGCGAGGGGGCGAGGGTTTGAGGATAAAGCAGGAGAGACAGCCAAAGGAAGGAGGCATAACGCAGGACGACACAAACAGGTAAAACGACAACAGGAAACAGCTGAGATGAAGAGGGCTGCAGTCAGAACCCACAGGCATAGATAGTATGTAAGGAGAAACCTTAGTGGGGCTTCTATGACGGTGTATATATCCAGAGGCTTATACGAAACAGGCTTGGGTTCCATCAGTAATATCGGATAAAGCGACGTGTTAAACATACTCGTATCCCAAGTATCAAGTCTTGCTAACAGACGCTAAGCTCATATTCTGTAACTGTCATCCTGCTGATTTCTTAGGCACTTAAGCAACATGTAATTTGTGTACCACACGTAAACTGCTATTTTTTAGAAACTGCCTGCATGGTTTAAAGAACAAAACAGTCTAACAAGACAGTAACAAAATGATTCCATAAGTGACCTTGTGTCAGATCCACGTTGGGACATCATTTAACAAAATAACTCAAGCTAGGATGTGATTAGTGACACTGTGATTACTCACTTATTAAAGCCGTAAAATGGAGAGATGGACGTCTGGAATCCTGCGGATCTGAATTGCATGTTTTGTGCGCAAAATGCATCATAGGAGAAATAAACCTGCATGGTTTTACACTTATGAGTTTACAATCACTGTGAAATTATTCCAATAAAAGGCTTCATGTCGTACACAGTAATGTCTGTTACATACAGGTATAAAATCTTCTGGAAACCGTTTTAAGGACTACCTTGAAAAATCAATACAGTACTAAACCTTATGAACCCTGTTTGTAACAAGACCATTAGATTAGAAATTTTCTTATGTTTCCAAAATAGACACTCAGAAATAGCACTATAGCACCTGCATACTAATCTTTGTCTTCCCCTACAGGTTAGTAATTAACCACATATTATTAAGCACAACACATGGTAGTTCTTGCCTGTTCAATCAGATCTCCAAACTTTTCTTGAATCATATTTCCTTAACGCGAATAAATAAAACTGCAAGTGGTTTTGGGCAACTCAAAAGAAATATTGAAATCAAGAAGTCAGCTAAGTTTAAATGCTGTTCAGCGGGCTAAGCCTGTGTTTGGAAGGTCGCCGGTTCACGTTTGCCACGTCTGTGGGCCGTGGATGCCACTGTGGGTGACTGCCCTTCTCGGCCAAGCTCTCGCATACTGCGGAGAACAAGATGGCGTAGGTGGACAGAGAATTGCCCTAAGGGATCAAAAAAGTGTCATTCATTAATTCACATTTAGTCTTGTGACAAACACAGAATGCAGACTAAATGTGCTGATCAATCATTTTTTATTTGTAAAAGTAATTGCCGTGTGAGGCGGAGTGATACCGGAGGGGTTAAGCGCACTCTGCGCGTGCGCACACACACGCTCACAAAAACTTTTTTAAAAAAGTAACATGGGAGGAAGGGTTCAAAAATGTATGTAGACTGTATAAAGGCCATGTCCTTAGGACTTACACAACCAAGAATCTTGAAAATAACAGAAAATGACAGATGGACAGTTCTAGAACATACAGAACTAGTTGCTTGGTGGGGGCGGGGGCAGCCCCCCGGGGCCTTCGGTCGGCAGAGGCGGCCTCATCATGGGGGGTACTGGACCAGGTGGAGGCATGCCTGGAGCATGGGGCATTTGAGGGGGCATTTGAGGGGGCATCTGTGCTGGCCCTGGAATCTCCGGGGGTAGGGGGGGCAGGTGCATGCCACCAGGAGGAGGTGGGGGGGCTGGTTCACTTGTGGGAGGTCGTGGACCAAGTCCGCTCATCAGAGGCGGTGGCCTCTTCACCCCCATTGGGGGCACCGGACAGCTGGGTGGGGGCAAGGCTTTCTCCATTTTAAAGTGAAACTGCAAGAAGAACTGGGGGGGGGGGGGGTATTATTATTAGTGATACTTGAACAGAAAAATAACTTAAGATTGCGGGTGTCAATGTCTTATCTACCTGTTTTGTCTCTCGGTTCCAGTGTGTCCAGAACCGACTCTCTGCCTTGTCAATCTCTCTGCTGGGAACCTGCAGAAACATGGAGCTCATTAGGCACTTTGATTAAAGATGGGGAGTAACAAGCCTGACTGTCCCATCACCCCGGACGAGATGCCGCTGACACACTAACATGCTTTACTAGCTTCTGCAGGTGTCTGCAGCAGGACAGACCGTAAAGATTTTTAATTAAAATGCATTTAATTTCCTCCCATTGAGCATATTATCCAGACCCTTCCATTCAAATGCAGAAACACTACAGGGGCACCTTAAAGGCGATAGTCTCATAAGGCTCTGCTGCTATGAGCAGGTACTGCCAGCGACGGTCGGGGGGCTCGATGCGCTGCTCATAGGCGGACATGAAGCGGTGCCGTGGTCCGATTCCCTCCGCAATCTCCGGATAATCGATCTGATGGGAAACACGGCGGAACCTCAGAGATGGAAACAATGGTAAGGAAGGCAAGAGCCGAGCATGCATGCGGCGATGTGCGGGCCGCGTGCGGCGATGTGCGGACCGCGTGCTGAAAGGGAAAACAGCATAGCAGAGCCATGGTGGATAAGTAAAGATAGCTCACCTGGAAGAGTAAACTCTGCTGCCCGCTCTCTGGGTCTCTCTGTTTAGTCACTATTATAAAGGGGGGAAAAAAAGTCTTAGATTCACATAGACCTAAAATCCGGGACACAGCGGATACAAGAACAGCAGCACGAATCTTCATTCCCCATCAGAGACAGAGCACTCAGTGATGCTGCCAACACGCACAATTTCATTTAATTGCTAGAATTTCACCCAGAAGCACATTTTTATTACATGACTCAATATATAGCTCAATATCTCTTTCTAATAGTCATAAACATAGATGTGAATTTGTGTTACTGGCTACCTCATTGCAAGCCTGAGCTCATCAAATCCGTGTTTTTGTGAGCGAGTGTGAAAGCTCTCACACGCACCTTTGTATCCTGGGCGACCGATTTTCACAAACTTCTTGACTTCCACCTTCACCTTCTCCGGGGCCGGCTGGGCTGGAGCTTCTTTGGCTTCCTTAGCAGCTCGTCTCGCTCTGAGATGGACATGCGGTTATAGGGTTAGACCAGCAGGGGGCGACATTAAAGGGTGGTGGTGGTGGTGATTAGTTTTAATGATTCCAAGAGACCATAAGTGATAGGGACCCTAAAGAAAGCTGGACTGGTCCGGGTTGAGGACCCAGTATGATATGCTTTCATGGGGCCCAAAATCTCTGCAGAACCAGTAGCACCACCTTAGTGAGACAGCAGAGATGCACCCACGTGTTCTTAATGTGGCAGTGAAATGAACAAGTAATAAGCTTTACATTTTACTATAACAACTTATAAACAGGTCAGCTCCATTCCCTGCCACTAATCTGGGTCCGGGTCCCTCCACAGCCACCAGGGGAATACCAAGGTGTTCCCAGGCCACCTCAGAGATGTAATCTCTCCATTATGTCCTGGGTCTGCCCCGGAGCCTCCTGCCAGTTGGACATGCCTGACACACCTCCCCTGGGAGTCGTCCAGGAGGCATCTTAGATACACGCTCGTAATACCAATTGGCGCCTTTCGAAGCAGAGGCTTTGCTCTGAGCCCCCCCCAACGCAACGCAAACGCTGAGCCCAGCCACCATGAACTGGACCCCCTCCGCACCTTGGCTACACCCACTGGGAAAAAGTCTAACTTAATGCTGGCAATGTGGACCAAACTGTCACTCCATTTGTACAGGGATCCGATAGCCTGCAACAACAGACCCCATATTCCTGAAGCCCCCCCTACAGGACCCCATGAGAGACACGATCATATGCCTTTTCCAAGTCCACAAAGCACATGTAGACAGGTTGGGCAAACTATCATACTATCATGGATCCTCCAGTATCCCTGTGAGGGTGAAGGGCTGCTCCAGTGTTCTGCAGCGAGGACGGAATCCGCACTGGATCTCTTGGATCCGAGGTTCGACCAACGGACTGACCCCCCTCCCCCGTACCCTGGCGTGGAAGCTGAGGCGTGCGATGTTGGGACACACCTTCCAGTCCCCTTTCTTAAAAATTGGGATCACCACCCCAGTCTGCCAATCCAAAGGCAATGCAACGTTGAGGAAGTCAGCCAAGACAGCCCAACAACATCCACAACATATGGATGCAGATCCGATGACACAATTACAAAATTGATCATCGAACAGCAGCCTAGACTGCTCAGGTGCCAAGTGCACTTATGAACATGCTGTTCGTTATGGACAAACTGTGGTTAACACGGAAGTCCAATAATTGATCACTGCTCAAATCAGACAGGGCGTTTCTCTCAATCACACTCTTCGATGTTTCGCTGTCATTACCCACATGAGCATTAAAGTCCCCTAGCAGAAACATAGGGTTCCCAGTAGGGGCAACTTCCAAAACCCCGTCCAAAGTATCCAAAAAGGCCAGACACTCTGAACTGGTGTACGGCGCATACGCACAGTCAACAGTCAAAGCCCTTCTGCCAACTCGAAGGGAGCCCATCCTCTCATTCACTGGAGTAAACTTTAACGCACTGGCACCAAACTGAGGGGCTATAAGTAGACCCACACCTGCCTGGCGCCTCTCACCATGGGCAACTCCAGAGTGGAATAGAGAAATAGGTCAGCTATACTTACAAATTGGTCTGATGCTTCTTCCCCTGTGTGTGAGCTAAATAGCTTCCCTGTGGAACAGAAAGAAAACGTCTCAGACTTATTTTGATCATCCATTCTGATATCAAGAATCATTATATAATACAGCGTATATTCCCGTTTCCCCAGTAGTCAGTTACCTCGTTGTTGTGCAGCGTGAGGCACAGTTTGCACTCATAGGAACCCAAATGATTCTTCATAAAATAAGGGTCCTTGTTAATGTCGATGGTTTCCAATGCCAGCTGCCTTAAACGCTCTCGACGGTCGCGGTTACTTTCCGAAGCCGAGGCGACCCCGCCGCTCCCGGTCTTACCGCCGGCTCGGTGTTGGAAATCCATTGCTGCGGTTAGGTGAATTCACCGGCAGAACCGCCAAAAACGATGTAGTCACCTGAAATTTTAGCAACAGAAACAATACACAAGGTTATACTTAACCTACATTTATGTGTATGTAGCGAAAAAGTCAGTCCGGACAATTATCATTCAACGTCGAAATGAACTCAAACATCCAATTCGAAAGAATCCACCATGTATTCGAAAATTGCTTAATTACTTAAAACTAATATTTTTGAAAGGATGAAATACAACGAAAAAGTTTCGTCCTATGATCTGTTTATTCGACCGTTAAGAAAGGTCCAGATGAGTTCTGGTCCAGGACCAGAACTCAAAATACAGACAAAACGTTTACCAAACTAGTAGCTAACAATGGTAAATCGATTTAGATTCATTGCTATCGTTTGGACTGATTCATTCTTCCGGAAATTTATCACGCGAAAATACAATATGAAAAAGCACACGCGTGTATCATTGTATCAGTTTGATTTTTTCCTAATTAGCACATAAACTGTAGTTAGCATAGCAGCAACGAGTGAGTCATCTCGATCACCATACATATTTTTTTATAAACTAAAAAAAAGGTACAAATTTTCAATTAAAGCTGACTATGACTAGTATACAGCGTAGTTTATGAGCAACTGGTGAATAAACATAAAGTTTAAACAATTTCAATGAACAAGTTCACTTGCCGATATCTCGCCGCCGAATTCACGCTAGCGTTATAAAACACTGCGCATGCGCTGAAATGTTTTACTTCCGGCGATTTCAAACAGAAAAACTTTATAGACAACCGTATAATAATGACAACATGTATCTGTTGTTTCGGATGATTCTCTGTTAAAGATATATTTTGGGGCTGGAAACAAAGTTAAAATTATGAAATTTTCATCGTATCTACTGTAAAGCCTGCCAAGATATTTGTTTAACTACCTGAAATGTATTTTTACTGTTGTTAGACCGTACGACACAACTGTTTATCATTTCTTATGTAGAACGTGTCCTTCACACCTAAAGTCAAGCATAGTAATGCTGAAGGCTGTTGTGCACGCTGGCTCGCATAAGGACACCCAAGACAAACAAGGAGTTCGTGTTCAGTGACAGTGACGCAAGAAACCTATCTGCGGCGGAGTGTTTAGTTTCAGTGGGTGTGGAAAATTACGACCCGTGTAGAGTCAGTGTGAATGGGCGATGCGGGGGTAAGTCGCTTAATAGCGGGAGGACGGCGATCAGGGAAGGAGAAATGTGAATGTCATGTAGTAAGATCATAAGGAAACTGAAATCGAAAGACATAGCCAACAGTAACAATTACTAGGATACATAATTATGTGTATGTGTTGGTGTAATGTATCTCGTATGCATGCAGTTGTTGATGAAAACTGAGCATTTTTGAAGGATCTGAAGTCCGTACACTCGCAGATTTACACACTGGATTACCGCGTCCGATTTTCTGCATCAACATAGATGTCCCATCGACAAAGCCTGTAGATTTGATGTTAAGGAGAGAGAGCGAATCCCCGGAGCTTGTGTGCTGCCAGCTGTGGGCGCAGCGTATGATTTCGAGATGCGTTTTAACGAGCGAGAGCTGATTTCGTTAAGCCGCCAGCCGTCCGACAAAGCGGCGGAGCTGGGAATGAGGGGCCCCAAGAAAGGCGACGGTATGTCCCAGTGCTTCATTCATTAACTTACTACTCTCCACTTTCTCTGTAAAATGTTGGTCTCATGTTAGTATTCATAATCCTATTAAACATCATCAGGATGTCAGCTTCCGATATCGTATATTACTTTATTTGGTTAATAACAAGGTTTCCCCCCTCTATTTGTGTTACAAAAACGGTAGTCCCTAAACATGTATGGGTGCAACTTGGTACATTTAAAGGTACATAATATATTATAGTGAGTTTTACCTAACATTTCTGCAACAGAAGCATGCAGAGAGATGCATGCAGGCGGTTCCCCATCGTGAATTTACTTCCTCTTTTCTTTTTTAATCATTGCAGTTGTGAAGAAGCGACTGGTTAAGTTAGTTGTGAATTTCCTATTCTATTTTCGCACGGATGAAGAGGAGGTAACTATATATATATATACACACACACACACACGATGGCGACAATTAGCAATATATGTATCTCTGAGGGTGCGCTGGAGGTTAAGGCGCCCTTGCACGTCTCCATGCAGCCTCTGGGAGCCCTGTTGCTGGAGGAGTGCCGCGTGGAGAGGGAGGACAGCCAGGCCTTCTCCATCGGTGGGTGCACGTCCAGCATGTGAAGGAGGTGATCCGTTTACTCGCGTCATTGCTCTGAATGGAGATCATACGTTTGCATTCAGCATTTATTTATCTGGTCAAGGCTTGATGTTGAAGTGAAACGCAGGTATTTTCCTTGTATTTTCGAAGCTCATCTCTTGCAGTTGCATGGTGTATAAATGAAGTGTTGGTTCCATGGGCGTAAATTATGTGGAGCTTGTAACCCCCCCCCCCCCCATAATCAAAACCAGCTGATACAACCCTCTGAACCCCCTTAAATGGGTGGAGGCTTGAACCTCCACACCCCCCATGCTCAACCCAAAGTTATACTCTTGGTTGGTTCTAGTGATGTCAGTGATGTCCTGTTTTGGCCAGTAAAAATTCTGCCTCTCTATCCATTCATCTCTAACTCCGCTCCTGGTTGGTTTTGAAGCTTTCCTAGATGAAGCAGAGAGAAAATACCTGTTTGAGTGCGACTCCCAGGAGCAGTGCCTGGAGTGGATAGACTCCATCGTCAGGGCCAGGTACGGGTCAGTCTTCGGTTATGTTCCCCCCTCAATGAGCTGCCTTTGTCTCGGGGTAATGCTGACATCTGTATCCCTTTCAGCTACGAGTTCATGAGGAAGAGCCTCATCTTCTATCGCACAGAGATTCATCGCATGACGGGCAAGGTGGTGTAGCCTTTCGGTCACAGTCACTGACCAACTTAAACCTGAATCCAGCTAATCAGCTTGGACTGAGCCTGCTGTCTCTGTCATTTTTAGGACCCGCTGGAGCAGTATGGGATTTCAGACGAAGCTCGATTCCAGATCAGCAGCACAACTCAGCCTATATCCAAGGAGAGTTAAACACGAGGCTCCCTCTTCCAGTCTAACCCTGCTTTATTTTTTTTACTTAATCACACCCACCAGTTGTGGTTTGACAACAGAGCCTTAAAACTCAGACACAGGCCAAATTACACGCTACTGTACTTTTTTTTCTAATTTCTCTATTAAGTGAACTGAGCGCTGATTAGCACTGTGATGCACATTAATTCAATCAGATACTGTACCAGCTTGCATCCCTCATCTGACACTTATGTGTGTTTGCACTCTGTTACATTGTTGACTTTGTGTATATATATATATATATATACATACTTTATAAATATAGATATTTTATCATTTTCTGTTCTAGCTCAGTTCTGTTTTATAATCAGAGATGCACTGATCATGAATGGTGCACTTGGTTGATTTTTTTTTTACATATTATTTTTTTACACTAGAGCCTTTAATCTCTCGCACCTTTTGGATACGTCAGCAATCCTTTGGCACTCTTGGTCAGGGCATTCTTGCAAAGCATATCGTGGGGTTTTTTTTAATATACAGTCATAAAATTAACAAGTTATGTATGAGGGTTTGGAAATAAATCATTTGAATGCAATATGAAGTATACGTTTGATACATCTGTGGTGGACAATTCTTCCGGCTTCTCAGCCAGGCTGGAATGTTGGCAAGCTGGGAAGAGACATCTGTTTGAGGTACCCAGAGCTAGCCAGTTTTTTCATGTTAGTCCCTAACAATTGAGTCTCTTATTCAGCATAGAAGTCTGGAATGGGTGCAATTTTGCATTATGGGAAATGAAGTCAGTCTCGGGGTACCATTTATAATTTGCAGAGATGCACTTTGTGACTCGCAATAATGTATGGTTACTGGGTATGTGATGTTACTGAAGGTAATTTGTTCTGATAATGTAGCTACGTTAACTCCATGCCACTTTGATTACCCGGAGAAATTTGCATTTAAACTACTTACCCTTTATCGTTATTTACAATTTGTTATATTTTACTCACAATTAGGGCTGTATGATGCTATTACTGTTGGGCAGCACCATTGCATGAAGGGTTGTGGGTTCAGACCCCACTGCTGTTCCATGTGAGTGAAGCATACACCTTCCCTCTGTGCTATGGGGGATTCCTCTTCCCTCCAGCAAGCGAGGTGAATTTCTTAGGGTCATCTCTGCATTGTCCAATGTGTATGAATGTGTCTGCAGTCTGTGATGGACTGGCAGTCTGTCCAGGGTTTACCCCTACCTTGTACCTGCCTGAGATAGACTCCAGCCCCCATGAGCTTCAGTGGGGTTTAGGCTAGAAGATGGACAGATGGTTGTATACTGCTTTTGCAGTATGTGAACTGGACAAATGTCTTATTCAGTGCTAAGGTAGCAGGCTGTGGGTAATGAACTCAGGTTCTGAATTGTGTATTAAATGGCTAGATTAACTGTGTACATCTATGGCTATGGAAACATTCCTAGCTAATAATCTGCTTGGGAAACAAAGAAAAATCAATGTAATTCTGACATCTTCTGGTACCGTTATGCATGATGTAGCAATAATTACTGATGCTGTGCTGGATTTATGGAAATATCTCTGCGCCTATGTATGTAGTATGCAGTCAAGTAATCCAGTTTAAACATATGAATGTTAAACTGCACCCTTAACATTCACTCATTCATTCATTTACATTATGAAAAACACTACTGCAAACCCCAGAAAAATTATCAAAATTGTAACAATAAGTATCACGTTGTTTTTATGGTAGAAATTAAATGTTTCAGTTATTTTCTGTCATAAGCAAAATTTGGGTAAGAACTGTGGCTTTCTACAAATAATTGTGCGGCTTCCCATATGCAAAATGTGTTGCATCCTGTCTGTATATTTTACATCACCATCAGTCCCAGTGAAACCATTTGTCCTCATAATGATGTCGTGGTGATGGTAACAGCAGTTTAAGGAGTCGTAGTATCATTTCCTGTAAACAATATTGCAGTTAAAAACAAGCTAACTATCTGCTGTAGTTTATGTAAGTAAAGAAGTGTGTTTGCTACAAGGAAACAGGCACAGCGTCTCTCAAGTTTCTTCCCATGAGCTGTATTCCTGACCCATCAACAAGCATCACAGTCTTTACACGCCTAAGTTTTAATGTGCAGTGTTTACTTGCTGCAGTTCTAATCAGTTAGGACGCTTTTCTGTATCATCACTGTAAAATGTCAGACCAAATGCATTGAGAAACCTCCAGTGTGCGTGTCAAAACACTTTAATAAAAAGTTTATTCTGATTTGCACCATGAAAGTATTTGCAGACATACTGTGTTTGCTTAAAGTGGCTGTACTCTTTTGCATTTATGTCATGTTTTGGGGAATGTTTCAGTCGCAGGAACATCCTGTGACAGCCGCTTTTATCATAGACTGGGCTGTAAAATATGACTCTGAGGCTACAGAAATTACTGGTCAGAGGTGGAAAGTTCTGGTGCAGAAAGTACAAATCTAGACCAAGATTTGTTGGACATCAGTTTTTGTGGAATGATACAGTTGGCAACTGAAACTCTACTCACAAACACAGGAGAAAGTGACAGTCAGTCCGTCGGCAGACAGCGACAGGCAGTCCGTCGGCAGACAGCGACAGGCAGTCCATTAGAGTCTGTGCCACTGCAGGTAGCTCACTCAGCTGAAACGGCTGCATGTACTTCACAGCCACAACATTCCAGTAAAGTTTAACACTTTCCTTTTCACTACATAGATTATGACAAGCTGTACACAGTGAGCAACAATAGATAGACTGCATCAGAAATTATAACTTTATTCAAACAGCATGTGAAAACTAGCAGCAGATTTGGGAGAGAGACTTCATGTTTAACTGAAGCAAACCACTCATTTATCACTAACAGAGAATCTCAAACGCAGTTCAGGTCTTACATGTGTGACTGAAAAAGGCTCTCCTTACTTAAAGCAGGCTGATAAAGGTTTCTGTCAGGCATTTCATGACTATTTTGCAGGTAAAGAACGACAGAATTTTTCTTAAAAAGCATTGCTGGACATCTGTTGTTTAACTAAGTCACGTTCATGATTTTAAGGCTCCCGTAAACGTATCCATATGTACAATAGTGGGGGATTAAATGTTTAGGGATTAGATTTTGCTCCCTCACTTCGCTAAACATGCAAGTTGCTGTTTGCGTGAATCTGTGTTACTTTTTAATGACATACACATACTGCATTAAACTTTCATACTTAACACATACTTTATTACCTAAATATGCTTTTACATAAATGTCAGATCATAATACTATGATGTTCTAATATTATTTACTTATTAAAATAATCTGCTGGGGAAAAGGATAGCAGGGTGACAGATTTTACTGAAATCTGTCCATCCATCTACCCTAGAAACATTTTTGAATATCGGGAGCCTGTCTCCTGGCCCAGGAAGCACAGAGGTAGAATGACAACAACCTGGAACCGCCAGCGGATCATGGGTTTGAATCCTCAGCCCTGGAAGTGTGTGTGGATGGCTGCTAACCACAAAGCCACTTCACCACCCTAATCGCAGTTCTGGAACTCAAAGAAGTATATAATGAGTAAACGTCATAAATAACAAACCCACGGAAGCAGGGTTGATGCTTTCGTCAGTTGACTGGTGTGAGATTTTCAATTCGAGACCCAGTCTGCACACACATTTACATGTATGTAACAGGTTTATCATCTTGTAAATAGGGCTGTAGCAAACTATCCCGATGCTTTTGATGTAGCTATGCTTAGGTTCATAATGGAATAATACAGATTTACTATATGACTTCTTGTGTGAGCGTGAGAGTCTCAAATTGTGAGTGTCACGCCAGATGCGGGAGAGCTGGCAGCCCCGTGGAAGATTCATACGGCCTCACTGACCATACCTATTCATTTTTACCCACGACAAACAACATTTTGTTGAGCCGCGTTTAATAACGAGATTCTAAGAAATGGTCAGATTGTTTCAGGACACGGGCTGGATGCGGGCTGTGAACAGAGCAGTTGCCTCTTTCTCAAACTCCTCTGGGTCCATGCTGGCATCAGCCTGGGCTTCGTAGGAACTCTGCGCCGACGCCATCGCCTGGGCTAATGTGCAAGGCGCGATTTTAGCACTAGCTTCCAGGTAGCGAGCGGTATCGGCGCACTGCGCAGTGTCCAGGGCATCCCGCAGGGCACCGAGGGCAGCCTGACAGAGAGCCCGCTGGGCCGGCACCTCGGAACCGCCACAGACTGCCAGGTACAGGGACTGAGATTTACGCACATAGTCTGCAAACACTGTGCAAATCAGCACGCCCTGCCGGAACAGCTCAAAGGGGACAGCCTCGTGGTCCTGGCACTGGATCCGGCGCAGCAGTGGTGCACTGGTAGAGCTGGAAAGGCCGGCTTCGGAGCAGAGGGAGCGCAGGAGCTCGGTGTAGAGGCGGCCCCGCACTCCTCCACCCGAGCGGAGATGCTGTCCTCCGGTCATGAGCAGCTCGTAGGCGACTCGCGCGTTGTTGTTAAAAGCAGATCTAAAATGACAGATGCATGAATCAGGCAATTTCCAGGAGACATCAAAGAGAGGGAAGAGTTTACGTATTCAGCAAGTTGATTATAACCAAAACTTTTTAAAAATCGCAATAAAACTGAAATGACAACAGTGGTACTACAACCATATTTTCACCTGAAAGTCCACGATGAACGTAAGAACATAAGAAATTTACAAACGAGAGGAGGCCATTCGGCCCATCAAGCTCGTGAGGAGAACTTAACTAATAGCTCAGAGTTGTAAAGATCTTATCTAGCTCTGATATAAAGGAACCCAGGGTTTTATCTTGCGCTACACTAACAGGGAGACTATTCTATACTCGAACTACACGCTGTGTAAAGAAGTGTTTTCTCAAATTCAATTTTAAATGGTATCCCGTTAATTTCCACCTATGGCCACGAGTTCTAGTATTTAAATTAATATTAAAGTAGCCATTTGTCTGAACAACATCCAGACCTGATAGAATCTTATATACCTGGATCATGTCCCCCCTTAGTCTCCTTTGCTCGAGGCTGAACAGATTCAGCTCAGCTAACTTCTCCTCATAAGACTTTCCTCTAAGACCAGGAATCATTCCCGTAGCCTTACGTTGCACCTTTTCTAAGGCAGCAATGTCCTTCTTAAGGTATGGTGACCAAACCTGCACACAGTATTCTAGATGGGGTCTTACCAAGGAATTATATAAATGTAACATCACCTCCCTTGACTTAAACTCCACACACCTGGAGATATACCCCAACATCCTATTGGCCTTTTTTATTGCTTCCCCACACTGGTGAGAGTGGGACATGGAAGCATCAACATACACACCGAGGTCTTTCTCATAATCAGCTACCTTTATTTCAGTGGAACCCATAAAACATCTGCACTTTATATTTCTGCTCCCTGCACGTCTGTTTTAGTTACTCGTGGTTCCTTACCTCTGGGAATGATGCGCCAGGTTGAGGTTCCACAGGGCCTGGCTCAGCCGGTCCTGCACAGTCCTGCTTGGCTCTGCGTCGCCGCAGTCGGCAGCCTCGCTTCCCGATGCTAAATTAGCGAAATGATCGGCTAAAAATCCTATCGGATCTTCGGGCCTGGCTTCCACCAGTTTCAGAAGAGATCCCCTGAGCAGCGCGGCCACCCCTAATTGGGACAGAAACTCCTCCTCGCTGTCCGCTTTGGCGCTCTTCGGCTCGGCCATTGATACACCTGATCGCCGCTTCTCCGCCATCTTTGGGCTCGCACGCGTTTGCTGCCTGTATCGCAGTTCAAGCCGGAAAACCTCCACTTCATTTACCTTATATACTTTTACTTAATAAAACTCAAAGAGTGTGCTACGTGAATCAAACGAACGAAGTGTCTATATAAATGTCTATATATAAATCTATATACAAGGTAAAAAGAACGGTTGCTAGGGACGCTACTTCTAAAAGATGGTTACTAGGGACGCCTCTTCTAAAAGGTGAATCATACGTTTAGTAACACAATACACCGCTCAGGACAAAATCTTTTCCTTTATGTCAACAAAGACATTTCAGTGATAATCAAAAATTTGTCTAGTCTGAACTAGAGACGAGATTTATAAAGGTAAACGTTTTAGGAGACACTTTTGATTCATCCAGTAACAATTAAGATCCCAATTGTCAAGTGAAACATTTTAACTAGGTAAAGTGATGTTAATAAAGTGTGACTGCTAAATATTTAGAAAATATAAATTTTTATTGCATGTTAAAATTGCCTCTATGGTAACAGAATATTTTCTATTTCATTCAACAGAGAAGTGACAAAAATGGTTGAAAGTGTAAATGAACTGCAATATTCTCTTATTTGTCTGGCAGAATTCAGTTCCAATGATCTTGTAAGCCCGCACACCATTATCAACAGTGCAGTGACACCCATTGTCATGCAATGCTGCACCCTTGAAAGTTGTCGTGGCAACACTGGATCACTAGCAACTGCAAGACAGCATGCTATCTTCATTTTGTGCTCCACTTGCGTGTAATTCTGGGGAGGAAGATAATTTTATTTTTTACTATTGTATGCAATGTAATAATTCTGTAGTAATTTGGAGTAAGTAATCTGAACCACCTGTA
The DNA here is from genome assembly GCA_026784285.1 of Stomatorhinus walkeri. Lineage (NCBI taxonomy): Eukaryota > Metazoa > Chordata > Actinopteri > Osteoglossiformes > Mormyridae > Stomatorhinus > Stomatorhinus walkeri. The sequence continues at coordinate 12,596,327 of JAODUD010000043.1, read as the reverse complement.
ATCTGAGGAACAAATTGCACTACTGTATTTCCACTCCAGGGACTGAGCAATACCTTCAGTCATGTGTCTAATGCCTTAAGGACTGTCGCTTTTTGCTACCAGTCATGGAGGAGGTGAAAACTTCCTTCTGCTCAAGATATTATGTTCGTTGGCTGGGGGCAGACCTGTCGCTAGGATCTGAATACATGGGTGGCTTATCGCTGGTTCTTTAACTGAGAGCTTGGTTGTTAAAACAACTGAGCTAAAAAAGTAATTCAGGGCTGTAGCTAGTTACCCCTGCCTTGTGACACCTCTGACTGGCGTACATATTTACAGGTGGTTTTTTTGACTACCTCTATTGGGTTAGACAAGCCTTAGTGCTAGATGAATTGCACGATGACTCCACAAAAGCGTGCGGCTCACTGAAGGAGGTTTCCAATGCAGGATGCCGCTGGAAGAAGACATTAGCCACTGGGCTCCCGTCAGGCACCAGCGGGGCTTCGCACATGTAGCTGAGCACTGAAAGCACGCTATGGACGGTCTGTCGGCAGAGACGGCGATTCTCTGACAGCTCGGTCAGGCCGACAGATCCAGGATGGCCGGCCAACGGGAAGTCCTGGAAATAAGGACAAACTATCTGACATGTCAGAAAGCATAAAACATACAGATGGATCCAGTAAAATAACTGATGAATGTAGTCGTCCCTCAGTTCCAACCCCCCCCCCCCCAATATCAAAATCCACAGATACTCAAGTCCCTTATACACAATGGCATAGTATTTGCCTATAACATATGCACATCCATATACTTTAAATCATCTCTAGGTGACTTATAACTGTGTATTTGCCATATAAATAGCTGTTGTGCCGCATTATTTAGGAAATAATTATAAGAAATAAAAAGTCTTAGCTACATCAACAACAATGTAACTTGGTCTGTCTTTCAGCACTCCGACTGCAGAGGCTCCGGAATACTCACACATCACTTCACCTGCATGGATTCAGTGTGGGTGGTGGGCGGGCGGGATATTCACGGTTTGCTTTTTGGAACCTTCTGGAATCTTTATTTTCCCATATATTTCCGATCCATAGATGTTCGAGTCCACAGATGCAGGACCTGAGGATAAGGATGGTTGACTGTGTTACACTTAATCTCTGCCCACTGAATGACAAGTATATAACATCTCTGACTACCAATGCAAGGTTTTAAGTGGTGTGTGTGTAACGTTTCACCACAGCTAACTAGCTCTTGGCAGCAGTAAGTTAGTTTTTCAGCGTCTACCTCACCTGTATGTTACTTTAGCCAAAAACATCTACCAGATAAATAAATGTAAATGCCTCACTGTCTCACCAAAACTACCATAACAAAATTATTGCACTAAAACCACGAAATATGTAGCCAGTGAACTGGAAATAAAGTCATAGATCCGCTACTGCTTCTCACTGAAGCCACTGTATTACTTAATTTGAAGGTAAACCAGCTTTCTTATGACGAAGTACGTCAGAACATTACATTACCACTTACTGCATTATCCTTATCTTCTGTAATTAACACAGGGATCTACATCAGTAAAAGGAAGTCTAGTTTTCTGATTCACCCCTCCTATAATCAACTTGAGGCATGCAAAACTTTGTGCGAAATACCTGTATGAGAACCAGCAGGTTGGCGGCACCATGTGTGACTATTCTGCCAAAGTCAGGGTGTGAACTGCTGACCTTCCGATCACAGACAGAGACTGAGCCGGCTGTGACACTCACTGCCCCCAGTTAATGACTCTATTGATGCCTGACCGCCAACAATGGAAGTTAATGTGTCCGATCTCAAAGACGGTCTACGTTGCGCATGCTGACCTGCCCTGCCTTGCTCCCCCGGATGATGTCATGAGTCCTCTGGCCCTGGTTAGCAGCAGTGGATTCGGGAGCATAGATGGGGGGGGCCGCGGCCAGAGCTGTTTCTGCAGGGCCCAGTCCAAGACCGGAGCCTGCTGCACAGCCCCAGCCATATCAAGGGGGGGGGGGGCATTCCAGCCTCATCCCTCACCATAAGAAGTATGGCATGGAAAAAGGGATGATATTTTATATTTTCATTACAATTTCACCTGAATTACACATGAATATAGTTAATATATAAGACATCTAATTACTCCATAGCTTATGTACTAGTAAGGCAGTGTTTTTCCAACCCACCAATCCCCTTCAAAAACAAAAATAAACATAAATTTGGGATGGCAAGATTCGCTGATTCATACTAATACGCTGGCAGAAAAGCTCACCAAACGATTGGCCTGATTAAAAAACTGCGCACCTGATACGATTCAAGATGAAATCGGGATGCATAGACTCTAACATCTTTGCATCAGTAAAATACAGTTTATTACTATATAATTATTAGTAGAGGCACTTAAGTTAATTTATTATTTGTTGTCATCTTAAGAAGAACCAAAGAAATAAAATCAAACGTTCTGTAGCATATTAAATTCCATCTCATTGTATTGATTTGTATAGCATGGTTTCACATTGAATCAAATTGTGTTGACTCAGATTGTGTTGATTCACATCGCATTAGTAGTTGCATCATTTGTATCGTTAATGCATCGAATCATTGCCAGTGCATCGAGATGCGTGTTGCATCTGCCTCAGTGATGGAGATGTGCATCAGCAATATAAATATAGATGTAGAGTCACTTTGCACTGCACAAAGCAAACCATGTTTGTGTTACAGAATCAAAAGGAAGGCCTTGGTAAAGCAGCCCCCCCACATCAAAGAGGATGTTGTCCGGGTGCGTAATTGGCAGCAGGCTGCAAAAGAGTGCACATTCACACTTCCTGTGGGACCTGATCCCAGACACACAGTGGAGGCTTGGAGCAAAGAGCCAAAGTAGTTGGCTTTCTATATAAATAAAATAACAACAATAATAAATAAGAGCTAGTAATAAAAGAGTATTGAAAGAGTATTCATGAGTATGAGTGAGGTTTACCTTCATAGCCGTCTAGGTTCTCCAGAACAGGCCCAACTTATTTGTCAGGATGTCAAATTTTATCTTTTGTCAATCCAAAATTTATAATAAATATACACTGACCAGGGTTTTAAAGTAAATAGCCGAAATTATACATTAGTTCTAAACATAACGAAAGCACAAATAGTTTCAAACGGTGCATGACACTGTGCAAACATCACCTTATTCCAGTACATTTCACTTCTAAATAACCTACCTGTAAAACTTTGCAGGGTAATTCATTCCAAACTGGGTGAGTTAGATAAAAAATCAATGCATTGTTAAAATATGTTATTGTGTAATTTAGCTTGGGAATGTTATTTTTGTGCAACTTATTGAAATCCTGTGAAAAGGTTTAATCTAACAATCGCCGAACGAATGATTTAATAAAAAATGACTGGGTTTGAAGCAGAAAATGTCTTTGGGTAAGAATGATACAAGATTCTTGCAGGACTGCATGAGGAAGGATGCGTTATGATCAATCGCAGTAGAATCGCATGGCGAACACTGCTGGTCAAATGTTCATTCCTTTCTTTGACTTATATTCACAATGCGACAGATTGTGGATAGTAGTAAAATAAGGTCAGCTCTTCCCCTACCTCTACCATTACCCTTATAAAAGACTAACAGTCAGGTATGCTTCCACACTACTGGCAAAATTTGAAAAGCAAAAATCACAAAAATCAGAGAAGAAAAATCTTGAGTGTGCAAATGTCACTTTTGGCGGACATTGAAGCTGGAGTTCTTATTGTGGGACACATTTTCAATGACGATGGTGCCAGATTTCGTCAAGCCAGTTTTCTTTATCTCAGTAGTCAATATTTAGATCTACCCTATCGTGGACAAAATAAAAAGCCTCGTTAACATTTTAAACGGTATCTGGAATTGGTTGTAGGACTGAGAATCGCTTCCCCACACGTCAACATGCACCATGGAGTGAAACTTCGCTCACTAGCATACGCAGAAAAAAAAATACTGCAGACTGTCTCCATTTCATATTTTATTTTCCTTATTCACATTTTACAGACCATTTTTTGATGGCTGAAAAAGGGAATATGCACAGTAGAAGAATGAATAAATAATTTAATTGCAAACTCCCATTCCCTATGAAAAGTAATTTCCTTGGCACATGTGAAGACAGAGTCTGGAGGAGAAGAAAACATTCCAGCAAAGCAATGACATCTCTATCGAATCCGTCGACTAAAGTTTTTAAATCCTCCATCCCCTGACCTGTACAGAGATGGTACAGAGAAGCCATCCCATAAGTCTAGGCCGTCTGATAATGGTGGATGAACAAACGGAACGTTTTTGGAGTCCAATGAGAGAAAATAAAACCTGGACTACCAGTTAGAGAGTGTTACGCCAACTTTAGTATGGCGATGCTTGTTTTTCTAGATGAAATTAAAAAAATTTTAAAAAGTACAAATGGCATCGTGCATCTGATTTTACACTATCCATGTACTCTTCACAAGGTATAGGTTTAAACATACCTCCTCCTGTCATAACTGCAAGGCAGTATATACTCAATATACTATATTAGAAAATTGTAAAGGATGCAAAATAGCGACCCAACTGACTTTTAATTCTCTTGAAATGTGAAATTTCCAAGTGTCTCAGGGTGATCTAGAAAAGTCCATTTCTAAAAGTTTCTAAGCTTCTGCCCGCACGGCACTGACATGCTGAGCACCGCAGGGCCCTGTGTACGCTGACAACGCCGTACATTTTAAACCTGTGCAGAATATTCACTCAACTAAGGATTGTAGTAATTTTAAAAATTAAATGACATCATCTATGGTCATCGATCACAGGTACAATCTGATCTGAAAGCATTACGGGGAGGGAGAAAAAAAAAAAAAAAAAAA
>JAODUD010000043.1:12572015-12591404 GCA_026784285.1 Stomatorhinus walkeri | reverse complement strand
TTGTCATTCAGGTTCAGGCTTCCCTCAGGCAGTCACACCCCCACAATACCTGGGCATATACCACCAATGAAAGGAGGCAGGGGGAGGGCGGGTATTTGTGCAATAAGCAGACAGTCTGAGAGCTCAGCACAGCTGGTTGCTAGTTCCGAAGTCCATCAGAGTGAAAAACATTGAAAATCCATTTTCAACCGAATAAAGATAATCAAGATGAAGGCAAGGTCAGCAATGGCACCACAATTAACACTGTTTACATTTCCTTAACAACAAGGCTGTTTCTAGTGTTTACACTCCCAGTGCCGTTAAATGCAGCTGAGACAAAAAAAAAAAAAAAAACACAAAAGAACAATAAAGGACACAAGATGACCACACACAAGTTGCACGTGTGCTGTGGCGACGCTGTTCGACTCCAGACGTTAAGAGTCTTTGGTGAGGATTCCAAAGAGGCAATAAAAGAACAGACAGTCCAGAAACCCTAACATCAACATTTAATCTGGAATCACAGCAGGGAACACAAACAGTCGACTCAAACAGATGGGCAATCCTTCTGCCTGACCACTGCACCTTCACTGGACCTGTCAACGTGTCCCTTCAAAAACCTGCGCTCATACAGTGTACCAGCCTGGACACTCTCAAAGGAATGTTGTTTTATGAAGACTGGAGGTGTCATTCTCTTGGGCCTAAGCGTAATCAGATTCCAATGGCATCAGTCGATGGCCACAAACTGCGGTGGACCAAGACACCTATGTATGCCTGACAAGCAGTCTTCTATGTGAAAGTCAGGTTATTTGTAAGGGAAAATGTCCCACAAAAACAAGAACCACGACAACAATAATTATTAGAACAATAATCATCATTATTATGATATCACAATTGCACCATATGGGCAATTATTGAAATGCCAAGGCTTAAAAAAAAAAACACTGGCTGATGAAATAAGATCAAAGACATATTATATATGTTATATATCTTTCCCCACCCCGATACTGCAGACTGTATCATTACCATAACATATAATCTCTATGAAACCTCCTCCCCCCTCAGAAAAAAATGAATAAATTAAAAAAGTGTAATACATAACAGTATAAGAATATGATACAAATACTCTTCCTCTCTCACATTGAGAACGGGTTGGGCAGGAGAACACGATTCATCCCCGTGAAAAATGAAAGTACCCAAAAAAGGGCTGTGGAATCATCCAACACAAAATAAATACATTAGAGGACTTAGTTGCCCTTCTCAGGATTCTGCTCCAATGAAAGGATTCGATCGTGACCCCCCCCTTTAACCATCCCAAGAGGCACCGCTCAGTAGACCACCCCCACGGTAGGCAGGGCCTGGTTTCCAGGAGAAAATGGCTGGCGTGCTCCGCCCTAGCAGCAGCCTTGGAGCCGCTGCTGGTCATACTCCGCGATGAGCTTCTTGATGTATGCTAGCTTACTGTGCAGATACTCACAGCGGTTCTTCTCCTCGGCGTAGTTCGGGTTTGTCTGCAGGTAAGTTGGAAATAGGACTCAGTGCTCAGACACAGGACTAGGAAGCAGTGATAGAAAAAACGATTCTTTGTGAACCATTTGCTGTATTTTTTTGGGCCCACTAGATGGTGCTCTTGGTTTGCTTTGGGGCATGTTTTGTGTTCTTTTTTTGTTCAGAGAACTCCATCTAGTGGAGTGGAAAAAAAACAGCAAATAATTCATGAAGTGTCACTTTGTCCATCACTACCAGAAAGGTCTGGTCTATGAGAAGCTAAAACTGAAACCAGAACCGCAAAAAAGACCATTGGAAAAACTGACCTTTTTAATTTTCCGATATTCCTGCAGTATCTGGTTATGGATTGTCTGTGAACGGAAGAACAGGACAAAGTTTACTTTCCCTGGGCTGCTTGATCACCTGGCAGATGTTATAGATTCAGATGATCATAACCGCTCAAATGCACGCATCCTAATTTGCAGCAATCAGCTCTTGTGTGGCGATAACGAGAACAGGAAGTTGCATTTCTTTGGTCATGTGGCAGAGCGCGGCATCTTGCATGCAGAGGTGTCGCTGGGAGTGTTATGCCCCTTTAGCAGCCGCTGGCAGTGGTGCCGCGTGGTCAAAGTGCCCGAATCAGCGCACTGGGCCATAGCGAAAGTACCTTGTATTTGTCGGAGCCAGGCTGAAGCTGCCGGAGCTGCGAGTCGAGCACGGTGAACTGCCGCGTGACGGCCTCTATGCGTGCGTGCAGGTCCCGGTACTCACTGTACTCCACATTGAAGTCGTTCTTATAGGTCTGCCGCTGCTCATGGGAGCATATGGCAGTGTACTTCCTACAAAGGCCGAGCGGGAACAAGGGGAGACCGAGGTAGAAAAACAGTAGAGAAAGAGAAAGGGAGTCTGGTTAGCGTCGACCCATTCCTGGGGGCTACCGTGTGCGCAGGTGACATCATTGTATGCCAATACACGGAAAGGAAGGCAGGTGAACTCATACCAGGTAACACAATCATCTGACTGTTTCCTCCTTTGCGTCCCTAATCAAACAGTGGTCTCGGCCCCCAGGAACGGGGGGGGGGGGGAGGGGTGTCTTTCATAGGGATCAGCAGCCCTGCTTCTGCACAACTGCAGACTTTAACCCTTACACACGTCTGCATGGACCATAAAGCTAAGGGCTGGACTACTGCTACGGCTAACAGAACTCAGTCGTTGGCGGGTGGTTCACCGCATAGGAGAACGGCTGCTTTGGGAATCGAATGAGCACGCACAAAAGCTGAACTAACAGATGTGCTAAATAAATAAATGAAGAAACAGTGAACAGACGTGTCAGTGCATGACCTCGCTGGAGGCATGAGGGAGACGGGGGCATTTCTGATGGGCTAGCAGGAGAGTTAGACAGTACAGTTACCCTCATCTGAGCAACCACAAAGCCCTCAAGGAGCACATGTAGGGTGAGGCTGGTGAGGGTGTTCTTACAGTAAGTAGTCTGCCTTTTCCTGCGTGGGTGGCAGGGCACTGGTGCTATGGCATGTTCCATTTCGACCTGAATGACAGCAAGGTCACACGGATCAAGACACAGTTAGCAGGGCCGCCAAGCTGGAAATATTTGCATTTACATTTAAAACCCACTGATCCCTCCTTGTAAACAGGTACCCTGGTCACATGCATTTCAAATAGCCTCACGAATGCAAGTAGGAATAAGATGAATAAAATATTGCAGGGCAGCAATTTGACCTTCTGCGTTAAATGCTGGCGTTTACACTGACAATTCTGCACTGACCACTAGAGGTCAGCATTGCACGACAGCAAATTCTGAGACTGGGCTGGGGCTCTCAAGAAAAGATGTAGCCACATTTGATTTAGGGCAAACTAAAGCCAGCAGGCTTTGCAAGGAAGCAAACCCTACATGTTTGTAAATAAGAAAATAGGCACTATGGCATTACCTGTACTGCTGTGCGACATGCTGCCTGTGAGGTCGTCAGTGGAAGGCGCGAGGTCACAGCTGCCCCGTGGCTCCGCCCCCTGCACCGCTACACATTTCTTCTTTTCCCTGTCCTTGCTTTTATCCTTGTCTTTGTTTTTTTTTGACTTCTTCTTAGACTTGGCGTGCAGGGCGGCAGGGGCAGGGGGAGGCTCCGGGGGGGCTCCGGCAAGTCCGGGTTGGCTGGGGGGGAGAGGGGCGGAGACCCGGACGGGTGGCGGCTCGGAGGCGGGGCCAGAGCTGAAGATGGACTGGCCGAGCCTGTCCACCGGTCCGGCGCCCCGCGCCTCGCGATCCCGCCGACTGCGGCCAGAGTCATTGCTGACATCGCAAAGGGGGTCACAGGGGCGTGTCGACTCCGGCGGGGGGGGGCACAGGCCAGGCAGCCGACCCCCGCCGCCCTGCACTGCACCTGACTCTTGCCCCCTGCTCAGCTTGTCCCCCAAAGACGGAGCCACCTTCCCCGCCAGGTGCGATATCCTGGGCTTCTTATTAGCTAGAGGGTCGATGAAGTCTGATATTCCCAATCTCTTCTGAGGTGGCGACTATTGAAAACAAATAATAATAAATTTAACTATTAAAAGAAAATAGCTCAGGGGACAACAATTGGACAGACAAAGCCAAAATGCCACTCCGCTCACTTGGGAAACAACCGTGTTGGTCACACCCTTGGGGGGGTTGGAGAGATCCTCACCGGGGGCTGGGGCTGCGTTCTGGGACTGGCAGAGTTTCCTAGGAGGAGGAAGGGCAGACAAAGGCAAGTGGCAGATTCACAATGCAGGACTGCACCCGAGGAGAGAGGGATGGAGAGAGGGATGGAGCTTCTCCATATCAGCATGCTTGTGGTGCCCAATGTGGCCGCAGTGGCCCAGCAGTGCTCAGGCTGCGACATTCGGCTAACTTTCAAAAACAAGGCAGGACTGCTTTGTCACGTACAGCGGAGCCACCCCTCCCTCCCGGCCCCCGCTTTATAACACAAAGGCCATACTTCTGGGAATCGTTGCAGCTTTAACGCATCTGACCTTGTCCAAGTCTAATCTATGCAGCTGGTACTGGGTTAAGACTGTTTACAAGTTAAGTGAAAACATGCGGCTGCAGGAATCTCGGGGTGCGGACCAATGCAGTGCCTGGATAATGCAGTGCCTGGCCCAGAATACGTGGATGATCTCTACTCCATGCAGAAAAAAAACACCTGACATTCTCTCTCACACACACAGATAGGGTATCTATATCTTTGGAAAGACTCACCATTAATTTCTATGAGGAGAACCCTAATCCCACCAATGACAACCTTAACCCCCACCCAGCCCTGACCTTAACCATAAGTAACCAAACAAAATATAAGACTTATGGCATTTTTAGCTTTTTTTTTATTGCAGCGGGGAATTTTTCATTAAATGTCACACAGACGGAGACACACTTCCTGTACACACCGAACAAGAATCCTCTTAAGGAGCTGCTGGTCCCCTTCGGAGTAGCCGGGCCAGTCCTTCTGGACCTCCCTGAAGAGACAGTCCTTCAGGGTGAATGAGTTGTCCCTGCTGTTCAGATCAGCCACCTAGACACACAGACATGCCAAAATAAGGCACGCACACAGCGGCCTGGTGCGATGCGGCCATGCGAATGCGATGAGGCCTTGCGAAACTGCTACAAAGAACTACAGAGCACCGCCGAAAGCTTCTGATGGCCGAAATCACACAACTTGCACACTCAGCAAACACTTTACATAATTATGCAAAAAAAAAATAAGACTGTTTCAGAGCCTGAGTAATGAAAACTAAATCCAGCCAAAAGATGCATCTTATTATAATGTATAACTCGGTATCCCCCATAGGAGGTGCTGTCCGGTTGGCGAGGGTATGAGCTGCAACCTGCTGCAGGAGGCTCTCCAGGGAGGGTCTGTCCTGGGCGGAGAGGCCGTCCTTCTGCAGGCGCAGGACCAGCTCCGGCCTGCTGTAGGGCTTGAGGGCCAGCAGATGGGTGAGGCGCTCTCGTAGGGGCTTCCCCTGCAGGCTCCCCGCCGCACCTCCGTTCTTCTTCATGGCGCTGGAGATGATGACCGGCCGGTTCACCTGCCGGCAGGGGGCGACGTCGGACGGGCTGGGTGCAGGGGGCTTCCGGATGTGCACCTTCTTCCCTGTGGAGCATATGGTGTCGTCAGACTTGGCGACTGGCGCAGATGCGGCGGGAGGGGAGGGGCAGTCTGGGGACCGCCATATATGTTACTCTGGAGGAGCAGATTCTGCCAGGAATGAATGATTAAGACTGACATGCAGTTCCCAGGATGCAAGCTGGTCAGGCTGGTTTCAGTTAATCTGATTTTATTCCCCAGTCCATTGAGCCCAAATGACTATCTCTAATGAAAGATAATAGCAGGGCTAACCAACCTGGGAAAAGGGCAATGCCAACTTGGGTCATCAGGCGACATCGTCAGACCACCTTAAACAAAATTGCTACCTTAAATAATCAATTGAAAGGAGAAGCCCCGCCACCTGCATTTATCATCAGGGATGGATTGATATATAGGGAAGTCCTAGGTTATAGGCAACAATAAGGGCCCCACCCTGCCCTGGAGAAAATGCAAGTTAATTAAATCGGCAACACCCGAGTGTCCATGCTGACGTCCGTCAAGGACCCCCCAGATAAACGAACGCTCCCCTGTCGATCATGAGGAATCCCCCACTTGAGAGACTGAATTCTGGCCAATGACCAGAGACCGAATTGTGGGTGATCTACAGGGCAAAATGGCAGGAAATTCCAGAAGACCTACTAACGATCACAAAACTATTATGAGACAGAACAACTATAAGCAAGTATGAGCATATCGTGGTTTTATGAGGAGGCGTTTTGCGGTTTGACTTTCCAGAGTCGGTGGGCCTCACCTGGGTACCTCCCGCCGGGCTTGATGACGATGGCGCCGCGGCTGCGCGTCTCCTCCTCGGCCTGCGTCATGCTCTGCCGCGCCTTCTCGTACGAGTCGTCGGAGGCGCACACGGTGATCTTGTCGTGGATCGTGCCGACGCCGTCCAGCCGGAAGTCGCCCGGGACGCCATGCTGCCGGATGCAGTCAAAGCTGCCCTGGGGATTGTCCTTGCCCACGTTGGACAGGTAGAAGGTGAAGACCTGCTCGTTGCTGGGGTTTTCTGGCTGTGGCACACAGATCTTCTGCAGAAACAGGGGGCAGCAGGGGAATCCCTTCATTTCTACATCATTAAAGTTAATCGAATAAGAGTTTCAGGATTTCCCCAAGCTGGCTTCTAAGGCGGGGGGGGGTGGGAGGAGGCTGGCTAAATGTCTTAAAGCTAAACACAGTCTTGCATTTTCAAACTGACAGCAAATCAAAGGCAGTTCCTCAAAGTTGCTCCCCGGAATGCTGCCACGTTTGTGGGATGTCAGTAACCCTCCGAGCCTGATGAATTCGCATTTACACGCATCTATTATGCGGCAGGAGGCTGAGGGAAAGATGAGATGACCTCGGCACGACCTGTACGATTGACGTGCGCCGTAAAATTCTGCGGGGGCGGAGTAAAGACTGTGTACTTCAGTGCAGAATGTACACCGCAGGTGGCTGTGTACCCTACATTGCAGCCTGATTCCAGTAGTCATGTTTCTGGGGAGATCCACGTCAAGGTTATGGTTGAACCGTACGCCTGCTGCCTACGATTTATATTTCTGCGTAGAATCTACATCAGTTTCAAACACTTAACCTTTACCTGACATATCCCTGAGGTTTGCGACATGAGAGAAAATCAGCACAATTTCTGGCTTATTATCGACACTAATTACTCCCTCAAAATTCCGGTGATTCTATGGTGGAATACATCAAATGTTCTTCATTCCTGAACAGCTGTCACATGGAAGGAAACAGGGATGCTAAATACGGCAGGGTTGTGAGATAAAAGCTGGAGACGGACTGGCAGGCCATGTGGTTATAGGGAGATGGCCCACCAGACCAGGCAATATCACAGTCATCGATCATCTCGGCAGATTCTGGCACCTACATGAATGCAGATGTAAGGCTCAATTAACCGTCATGGTGGCTAGGGCTGCCGCGGCGAAGGGACTTCCCTCACGGCGATTTTGAACGGCTCAACAGCAAGATAGGCAGTATTTCCAACATATTTGTTTCCAAATTGCTTCATTTATTACTGGTTTTAGCGCTATATAAATAAGCTTTTCTTGTTTGGCTGTAAGAGTCCTGTCAATGAAAGTTTGTAAGCAGGATGTTAACTGTAAAATAGCTGGTGTACGTGGAAAACCTCAGAGCTAGGCAGCGAGATGGTCAGGGGTCACCCGGGGTCCAGCACTACCCCACAGACCCGAGGATTGTGGAAAGATCTTTGGCCGGACACAGCCCCGATGTGGGGGTGGCACTCTGCGCCAGCACTGGGGGAGTCAGCGAGTTTTTTTTTTTTTTTTTTGACTGACCTCAGACAAGGAATGTTCGCGGTAAACCGAGAGGGGGGGGCATTTGGGCTGTTGTCACTGAATCTAACGTCACATCACAGAGACTTACGGCGACTCCCACTTACCCCCTGGCTTCCGGCGAAGCGGATAGAAGGATGTGCAGACAGATTCTGCAACACAGGAAAAAAAAGTGCAAAAGCATCAGTGGACAGAAATGCATGACAAGTCAGACAGACCCACATGGTGCTCAGATGTGGTATGTAAAAATAAGAACAGCTTGCTGCCCCACCCCCGGAAAAAAAGATTTATATCATATACGAGTCGTTACTGATAACAGGATAGTCAAGCCTCCTGTCCGCCAGTGTGGTTCGCTCAGCTCTGCAGTGACCTCTCTATCTTTCAGCGATCGCAGACCTGTCCTCACTGGCCTGTTACGTAACAATGACGAGACAGGAGCAGGATATGTGGGGCGTTACGCAAGTGAGGAACAGGACTGTGGCAGGGCAGGGCAGAACGCGCACGCACACACACACACACACCCCTTCTGATGCTGTGCCTCTGCATTTCCCTTGAGCCCCACTAATCTTACCACTGCCACTGCTTGCAAACCACAGGGACAATATACCAGCGACAGAGGCAGTGGACGGCCCTCCGCGGCAGCCTGTCCAGCCGGGCACCGCTCTGCGTCCATTTACTCTGTCGATATTAAAACGGGTCCGACTCAGATAAGCCTGTCTGAAGGTGCAGTCGATGCTGAACTTTGCATCCCGGCAGACCTGCACCCCCCCCCCCCTACTGCCGTTTCGGTTAACGAGACCAGACGTCCCGGAAACACTAACATGCTTTAAAGGAAGGTGCAGCTGGGATGCCCTGTGGGGTCAGAAATGGGTTCAGATGAACCCCTGCAGCCAGCATGACATAAAAAAAAATAAACACACTCGGTGCCGGAAAGCCGGTCCGCCACATCGCGGCCACGCCGCAGCGTCAAGCAGGCTGCACATTAAGCGGAAGCCCCAGCAGCTTCTGCACACGGTGCCATTGGTCATGTGGAAATAGCATGTTACTCACAGTAACAGCGACACACAAAGGCGCAGTCGGCCACACGCCACACGCCACACGCCCACGCCCTTCGAAATGAGACATTTTCCATATATAAAAACCGCTCATCTCCACTACAAGCGTGGGGCTCCCAGACTTCCTGGCTCTGGGATCTGTCTGCTCATCCTCCTCCGGCTTCCACCGATGGCCCACTCACTGCTGACCCATCAGAATGCCTGCCACGTGGGGGTGGGGCCACAGGCTCTGCTGTTGTACCCTCAAGTGACTTACAAGCCAGCTTATCGTGTAAGAGCAGGTAACCTGTATGGGGTTGACAGATGTGTCACCTTATTGCATAGCAGGTACGCCATAGCTGTGAGCGCTCAGGAAACACCCCCCCCTCCGAGCGGGACTGCCGGGGAGGGACCGCAACCAGATAATCACCTAAAATATACCGGCGCTCTGTGTTAATTCAGACTATTCAAAAAACACTCTGCCACACATCCTGTCAGGCGCCACCATTTGCCAGCTGTAAAGGATTAGCATCCATAGCCTTGGAGCATTTTCACTTGAGGTGGGGGGGTAGTAGCCATCTCCAGCACCTCTTGAAGGGGAAAGGTCAAACTGATAAAAACGGCATGAACATTAAAAAAAAAAAAAACTTCCATGTCTACTTGTAATGCCGCTGTTAGGTTCAATGTGAAACATTACAGACAGGGGAGCAGTTTATGATGGAAATTTCAATCCATCCATCCATGCATTTATCTTGATCAGGGTTATGGGGGGGGGCGTTGCTTATCCCAGGCAACATACGGCACAAGGCTGAGGTACACCAGGACACATAATCGGATGCCAGTCCAAATCAGGCCACGGAAATGAGCTTTTGGAATCCAGAAGATGCTGTTATTTCAGTATTTCTGCCCACTGCCAAACAGGGAGACCATTTCAAGCTGACTGACATCAAAGCCATAAGGCCTACAAAAAACGCACCTCCAAAACACAGCCCCCGCTTCCCGGCAGCACAGTATGATGTGGTCAGAACCATGACTTTCTGGCTTTTTTGGTGAGTGATCACAGAGCGGTTGACTGACAGGGGGTCATTTCTTTGGACCGCCACACCTCAGATTTAACAATCGACCCCAGGGTGAAAATGAGCAGAGAAGAAATGCTGAATCCTCCTAGACTGTGGTACCACTCAGCAAAGATCCACGCGCGCGCCAAGTGTCAAGCGTGTGATGTCCTACACTCACCAACTTCCCCAAAAAGCCAGCACGCCTCCCACGTCCTGCCGAGAGCCCAGGAATAGCTGACTCGTGACTTATCCCGCTGACACCGAATTAAGCGCTAGCAGACTAGGGGGCGCCTCACCCAAACACATCCCTTCCACAGGAGGTAGGAGTTGTGCAGTTCAACGCTGAGACTGTGCAGAGATCCTCAGATGCTCTTTCCACATTTGCATTACATGTATAAACAAATCATTTATATATTTATTACCTAAACCAACAAAGCGCTTCCATCCAGCTGCCTGGAGAAACTCACGTCAAATATTCTGTTCAAAGGTGAGAAGACAGAGACACCGGACTGGAGAGCAGTAAATTCAAAGCTTCCCACTTCGATTTAAAGTGTCAGTGACATGAATACGGGAAATGTAATATAGCAGACTTATGGATCCAGGTCGGGATCTAATGCACTACTGATGACACATTCTCCCACAGGAAGCTGCCTGTCTCTCGTAAGACTAATGACAACATGATGGGAAATCGCTACTTTCCACTGTAAAGGGGTCAGTGAGTCATTGCTGATACAATGACTTGCGTCATGCCTCCCCACTTTGCAGTTCAGCTTGTGAAAGCATATTCCTATCACCTTCTCACAATATGGTAGCGGCTGATTCTGGGCACACTGGACTTTAAAGCAAACAGCATCTTTCTTCTGGGCCTTGAGCAGTGGGATCATGCAACATCATTCATGACATTAAAAGCATAAGATAGTATTTCTCAACCCAGCCCTCGGGGGACCGCCCCCCCAAGATGGTCCACATTTTTGCTCCCAGCACCTATGACGCCAGCATCAGGTATTCGGTGTTATTGTTTGATTGTTCAGTTCTGGGCAGCTGAACACGCGGACTGTCTGAGGATCCCTGAGCACTGGGTTGATAAACACTGGCATAAGGGAATTAATCGTCTTTCTATGATATTGCTAATAATGTGTGTTACAGTAATCTCCATTCCAGTTGAGTTTATAATTTTGATGTTCAAAACTCTCTATCCCAAACACCTGGTGCACGTCTCAAATGTTTTGATTTAAGATGCTATGGAGAGAAGGACATCAGGCACTGTAGCTTAACTTGAGAGGTCCGGTAAGGGGCGGGGGACTTCTGGCTGTGGGGGACTTTTTTCTAGGACCTCTAACCCATCAGAGTGCATCAGGTTTAAGGGTTACGGGTGACATAAGAGTTAATGATGCAGTACATCGTAGTGACAAAACCTGTTGTTCAACACTTGGTGCCCAGTTCACCTTTGGAATTCACTCAGAAGCATGTCCACCCTCCAGGAATGGCCACACACATACCCTGGAATTCCTCTTCAGATGTCCAGGTTAAGATCCAAAGTTAGTGCAGTGTAGGTCAGGAGGTTACAACTCTGCACCTGTAATTAAAACTTTGCTGGTTCCAGACCCATGCTTGGGCTCGTCAGCAAGGCCCATAGCCACAGCTCCCCCCAGGTACAGGGCGATCCTGCTTTTTCAACTTTACAGCAATTTACACAAAAGCATCTTCTAGATAAATAAATAAATGTAACCTGGTAAAAAATATCTAAGACACAATATAACCTGCAGTATCACAACACGGACTCTGGAAAGTCGAAACTTTTTGTAATTAACGTTACCAATCTTACGTGCTCAGAACACACCACAAACCCTTGTTAGTTGTAATCACACAGCGCTAAATCTACCTAAAGATGGCACTTTCTTCCCAAGGGGTCAGAAACATGATACAGTCCATCGTCCAGGAAACACAGTCTACAGTGTTGTGATAAAATGGGATGGATGGAGAAAGCCTTCTGACCTGGCCACCTGCAAGGGGGGGGGGGGGCAAAGTGCAACAGGAGGAGCGAGAAACACCAGCCCCTGGGCAATGAAACGGAGAAAAGTGTGTGTCGGTGCAGTGAGACGAAACGCCCACCAAGCTCAAACGACATGAGTGAGATTGAGGGGTGTGGTTGGCAGTTACTACACCTGTGCTGAAAAAAAAAAAAAAGAACTTCCATTCGCAGTTGTGAGCTTTTTCGATTTCAGTGGCAACGCCGGAGGTCTGACATATGAGAAGCTCCCCCACGTAGGAGATGTCTTCCTGGACTGTTCTGCTGTTGGCACACGCACGCATGGACCATATTACAGACTTTGGCTGCTGCCACATCAGGAGTCCAGCACATGCTGAACTGGTTGTTCTCACTCTGTAGGGCTTCGTATTTAGCATCTCGCTGGCCAAAGTAATAAGGCACTTGTCTAAAGCTTACTGTTCCCTAAACATCAATGGGACCTCAGCTGGTTGCCCATTTAAGTGGGGACTGATCATTAGCTACATTAACTAGGCTTGAGGTAACAGGCTCCGCCCCTCTTGCCAAGTCAGAATAGTAATAAGAGGACTTTCAACTGAAAAAAAAAAACAGTTGCAAATCATAGCACGTTGAAAGCCAGCTGTGCTGAGGTGTTGAGAGAGTGTCAAATTTTTCATTTTACCAAGCACTAAACTGAGCGAACCAAAACTATTTTATTCACCTTTGCACGTTTCTCCTCAAAAGCATAAATTTTCAGTGCCAGTGCGGCATAGCTTGCGTGCATCTGTAAGCACAACAGCTCACAGCAATCAGGGACAAAAGACATTCATCCGTCCACCACAACTTATGTAATTTTACATTATTTTTCTAGAGAAATATTTGCCCCACACGCTACTACTTCCTGCCAATCTGAACCATTTCAGGGGAGTTTTATCTGAAAGCTTGACCATAATATTTACCAAGCCACAAATTGCACAAGGTCAAGTTACAGATACTGAAAGATTTCCAGACAGACAAATACACCTGTGCCTCTTTGAGATTATTATTATCATTTTTTTTTTGCTTTTTAGACAGACGTACAAGTTGGAGTTTAGGGCTAGCTCAGTTGGTTTTCCACAGAAGACGTGCTCCTTTAAATGGGGAAGTTGCGACAGAAACAGGCACTGCACAGAGCATCAGTGAAAACTGACCACAACCAAGACCCTGCAAAAGAAGGGTGGCTAAAATTAACACATCACTGTTACCTTTCTACAAAGACCACCGGGGGGCAACAGAGAATTGTTTGGAAACAAATAGGATTTACACAGCGAGTTAGGTGGACACTAAGAACACAGACGATCTGTCCAACGACAAACAAACCGTAGCAGAATTCGACAGCTAAAGCCCTTACAAACTTCACGAATCCACCACAGTAAATCTACCAGTCCACCCAACAATCCAAGTCAGAAATATGTCACTGGTAAGGTCACTTAGGCTAATGAGATCATATCAAGAAAGACTTGAGGAACTATGTTGCAAATGTCTGCATAACAAATGGTGCAGGTCAGTTAAGGAAAGGATTCTTATCTAATAAATTTGTAGCTGTTATAGTCTTGCACAGTCATGCTTTCCACCAAGGAAACCTTTTGAGCCAGACAGGGTGTGTTTGCCACATCCAGTTTCAGAATAAACCCTTGTTAACACCGTGATCATACATAATTCAAAGTTAGCACCAACTAAGACTAAGTAGTCATCCTGAAAAAGACAACCCTTTATTTATGGAAAATATAAGACTCTCTTAATGGATTTATAAGGCACGAAATTAAAACGGAACAGGATGTACAGTGATCCACGCAACTTCAAATATAACGAAGAATTTACACGTGGTACTAAGGCTGAGTGCAAACTCGTTTTATTTTATAGACTAGCCTCCTGTCTATTACAAACATGAATAACCAACAGCAAAATGATACAGGTTAAAGTCGGTATATCGAAATAAAGTGTGGGACGTTATAAGCAGTGTTTAACCCACAAAGATGGTATGAGATGTTTCCTATGTTCGGCTACATTTCTACAGAAAAGATCAATCAACAATATGTTTATTTTGGGATTCCTACTTGTTGCTGGCCAGTACTACTCAAAGAACAGAAAGTAACTTTTTTTTCCCAGACACCATAAATGGGAAAACGGCAGCACCTCCCGTTACCTTTTCTCGGTCTCTACAGAGAACGAACGTCTTATGTAATTATTCAGACAAGTAAGTTCAACTCCCCTGAATATTAATTAGTAAATATTTATGTGGCTGGGCGATAAATTGCCGAGGTCCCCGGCTTCACCCAAAACCACCGTTACTGCGCCGAAGCCATGTGAACAAAAAAGTAAACGGCGGTTTGGGGTTACATTAAGGTAGCTTAGCCCGTTAAACGGGGTCAGGTTAGGAAATCAAGACAGAAAGAAATACGATATTTTCCATATTTGTTATTTAAATGAGGTGTTTGGTTTTGAAGTTGTCGGGTCTTACATTACAAAAATCGCTGTTTGAACTGACCTCAGATAGAATTATTCACACAACTCATCTTATTGCATCTCTCTTTAGGCGATCTGCTCGTCTTCGGTATAGGGAAGCGATTGATCATACACCAGCACTCATTGGCCATGCCAGCACTCAGCCAGCACTACACACCGATGACCGTTAACTAGTCACAACACATATAACACAGCCGCACACCTCGTTAACTAGAGATAATAACCGCAGTAGTCCAACAGTGGCCACAAGCTGACACGTCCAAAAAGGCGCCAGGTCGATTTTTCTAACTTACCCGTCTGTTCTGATAGTTTTCAAAAGCTCTCAGCGCGCTGTCAGTCAGTTTAACGTGGAAGACAGACACGCTACTTCCATCGCTTACTCTCGCACAGGACAGTCCGTAACGCCGTTCCTCCTCCAGCGCCGCCATCTTGCCACCATTTCCACCACAACAGCCGTGAAGGCAGCTAAAGCCCCGTCTAGCTCCTCCTGAATATTAATGAGGCGTGAGGGGCGCCGTGGGCGGGGCGTCTCGCTTTCTGACGAGAACGTCTGCCCCGACGTCACTGCGCGTTCACATAATGAGTGCGTGACTCGTTGTGTGTGTCATGGTGTTGTAGTTTTTGGGGGTCTATTTAGGTCCGTTAGTAAAATCGAAATTCGTGATGGTTGAAAATCCCAATGACCCGTCTGTTCAACGAAACATCTTTTTTTTTCTTTTTTGGAATTCCTGCAACCGTAAATTATTCACCACCCTCTCAATTACAAATACCGTGGTAGTGCCATTACTGATGAATCTACGGCAATATAGGGACACCTTTGGAAATTTGTTTTGGTATTGAGGAAGCATGTGCGTAGAAAGATAACGAGAAGAAAAAAATACGTCAAAATTACGTCAGTTATGTGATCAAATGGACCCGCCACGAGTGTCCAGTTTGTATTGACACTGTTGATTTGTTATAGGCCTATGCCTTAAATGGAAAGACAGCGTAAGAAGCTGGTGTAAATATTAAATAGTGATCGTGTAAGTAAGAGTCAGTTTCTTGACCGAATCACTTAAAAAAGCAAATGAACAAACAATAACGGGACCTTCAGCCCTAGATAAGCATTTGTCTATTCAGTAAAATTATGAGAAATCCCAATACGGTTGCAAACTCATATCTTCTAGGCAGCATATTTTCCTCCGTGTAACTTCTCTCTTTAGTTAAAAAATATGGTTCGTTCTTTTCCTTAGAACGAAACTGATCAGAATACAGGGCTTTTTTGCATTCCAAAAACTCCACCGGAGTCCAAAACGATTCTGAAATAGGCTAAGGTATCAAGTGTTAGGTCAGCAAAATGACAGTGTAGTCCCAGTTACACGTGTTCCTCTATCTCAGTTTCATTAAAATAAACTGCCGGCACTGTTTCCGCTGGAAAGTACCCAAGGAACGAGAAAAACGCATGTGCAAGTAACAGACACGGCTTGCGCAAACGTGACACAGCGACAGCAAAAATAAACAAGGTAAAGGGCAATATAAATACGATTTTTATTAATGTATACATACGAATCATGAAAAACAACAGAAATATGTAAAAAAAAAAAAAAAGGTCCTTCTAGAATTTGCTCTTATAAATTGTGAAACTGTAAACTATTTGACTCAACAGTTGGAATGCTACACTAGACTGACTTACTAATCAAGTTATATTCTGCTTGTAACCCATAAACAGAAACAGTCCTACTCTTTGCCCGTTACATCAGTTTCTGAGCATGTCCTGAATGGATTCCATATTTACTCTATATGCAACCTCTGATAAAGTTTTGTGGCATGAGAGCATTTTGCAACAAGAGGAAGTCATGAAACCCACTTCCGTTGGTGCAACAGCTGTATGAAGATTTTTTTTTTTATCATATTAACATTAACAAATAACATTCCTTATTGCATTAAGAAAGGTTTAGGAATTTTCTGCACGTAACGAGAAACTGGAAGCGTCTAACAAAGTCAGCTGTTCACAATGAACCAAGTGTCTGGAACATC
The DNA here is from genome assembly GCA_026784285.1 of Stomatorhinus walkeri. NCBI lineage: Eukaryota > Metazoa > Chordata > Actinopteri > Osteoglossiformes > Mormyridae > Stomatorhinus > Stomatorhinus walkeri. The sequence continues at coordinate 12,574,931 of JAODUD010000043.1, read as the reverse complement.
GGCATTTTTTAAAGTCGAGGTCATGGATGTTACCGCTTTATCAACAACCAATTAAGTCTGCGTAGTATGAGTATCAGCCCCAAACATAAAATACTGCGACTTTTCATTTGAATCCTCACATTCTTCCTCCCTGAATGTTATTCTTGGCGACAGTTCCGCTTTTGAGTTTTCGCGAATCCATTTCCTTTGCCGTGTATGATATGTCTGAGCCATCAACCCTGAATTAAATTTAAATTCCTGGCATGCCTCTATCTGCGTGCACCTTGGACGTTTCTGAATTGCATTTGACGTTGTGAATTGCAGCTGAACCAATGAAAACCATTAGAAGACTTAATCAGCGTAATGATAGGCTGGTGTTCAGGTCTGTTGGCCATTGACATCACACAGCTTTCTATGCCATAAAACAAAGTATTTATGAAACCAAGGGCAAATACTTCTGACTTATACAGGACGTGATAATAAAAGGCAGCTGTTTTTGGTTCCCACTCAGAGTTGTACTACGGAATCAGTCGCACCCTGTCTTACCTGCAGGGAGACAGTATGGCAGTGATCACTGTGAAAGTATACAGTGTAGATCTACACAGACACACATCTAAGCTCACAGCCAAAAAACTCTGAGCACCATTTACAGAAGAACAAATCAGAAACGTTCTTTCATTTCTACTGGTAAGTCAACTTCAATAAAAAATTATTTTTACACTTCCTAAAACTGGGCCATGCATTGGTTGGCACTGTTGCCTCACACTTCTGGGACCAGAGTTAAGATCGCTGCCACGGCCCCATGGGTGTGGAGCTTGCATGTTCTCCCCGTGTTGTTCTGGGGTTTCCTCTGGGTACTCCAGCTTCCCCCCCACGGTCTAAAAACATGCTGAGATTAATTGGAGTTGCCAAATTCCCCATAGCTGTGAATAATGAGTGGCCACTGCAGTGGGTCGGCTCCCCATCCTGGGTTATTCCCTGCCTTGTGCCTGCAGTTTCTGGGATTGGCTCCAGACCCCACAACTCTGCACAAGATAAGCACGTATAGAAAATGGATGGATGGAAGTTAATAAATCTGTCATGTCATATTATCATGCATAATGCAAGATTAGATTTCTGGTTGACAGAATATCCACATTTTTTATATCCAAGTGGTTTCTCCTATAAATATCCCATATGTTAATGTTGACGTATTAATATGGAGTGTAATCAGGAAGAAAATGACACCATAACAGAAAAACATGTTTTTTGTAATAACTATAGTTATGTTTCAAAAGTAACACACCATTATCTATTAAATAACAAATGAAAGGGTTGAAATGTTTTGTGTGAAATGTATTCAGGTCTCTCCTCTTTGGCCAGTTACTGTTCAGCTTTTATGGTCTAAGACTGACACTGAAAGCTGACCCACCACCGCAGTCCTGGTTGGTGTCAGCTGGTGATATCTGCGGACAGGGTCACCTCTCTAAGGGCGACAGCCTTGAACTAAGCAGTCACGTGCAGCTGGCAAACAAGAAATGTGTCACAAGATGGACACAAATGTTCTTTTCCAGCTAGAGGTGATACAGCAGTGAAGGAATTAGAGTTATTTCTATGGGTTTTGCTTATTAAGCTTTTAAATGAACTAGGAATGAAGGTTCTGCAGAACACTGGATCATTAGAACCTAGGCTAATGGCACACGAGGGTGTTCATCTATATCTGCGGTGTGGGATGATCCCGGTTCCCACTGGGCCTTGTGCTGGGTCATGCTGACAGGGTTGTGGTAAGGACTGCCTAGAGTCTGCTTTTACAGTGCGTTTCACACCTCCAAACAACATCAAGGCCGGCCGCTCGGGAACAGCATAATTTAACACACGGATGAAAATGAAGAACGAGTTTGGACAACCCACCTAAGAGGTACGTCCACTTTACTACAAATGAAAATCTACACTAGACCATTCTAATCCGGCGTACGAACTGATTTGCACCAGTACCTAAGAGAGCCGCCGCAGGCTTTGCTCTCAGGAAAATCTTTGCCAAGAAATAGCAGAGGAAGCTGCAAACTCGTTTGCAAGCCCGGTAAAGAGTGCTCTCAGCTGAACTTTATCCATTATCTGGATCTAAATGCAACTCGGCTTATACTTTAATCCAACTTTGTAGTGTGACTTTAAATACCTGGTGGCTGCAAACGTGCCACAAAATCCAGCGGTTTAGATGACATTAATTTTGGGACACAGCGTTTTACTCCGCAGGGCCTTGAGAGGCGTCCAACATTTGCTCTGTGGCAAGACTCCATTTCATTCCCAAGTCTTCAGGCTTTTCGGGCATTAGAGGATGATCCTGGTATCCGGTTTCCAAGGACCCCCCCCCCCCCGACACACACACACCCAGCATTGCTTACACGGTCAGTCACACACGCTATAGTGAACACAGTGTACAGACAGCACCAATGAGAACGGTATGCTGCTGCGCACGGTCACTTTTGCGCACGCCACAGTGAATGCCAAGTGCACACGGCAGGAATGTGAACATTATGTAAGCAGGTTTTTGTTTTGCCTGTGGCCAGTGTGTCTGACCTCTCACAAACAGGCAGTGCTTCCCCAGAGCTTGTAAAAAAAATACATAAATGTGGTTTGCCTCACTTGCTCCCCCTGGTGGCCAAATGGAAGAATCTCGATACAGGCCCCGCACTCATAGAGACTCGCATGCATCCAAACGGTCAACAATCCATCTAATCCACCTGGCACAGAAGATCATCAACCATATTTGCCTTAATAGTGCCATAGTGCCTTAATTCTGGACTCCATTTTTTCAGCTCTCCTCAAAAACATTGTCTTCCCCTTTGGAAGAGCACAACCTCAGAGACTCGCATGCAAGCACCCTCAGAGGTATATACAAACAGGTACCCACTCTCCCCCCCTCTCTCTCTCTCCTACACACACACACACACACACACA
>JAODUD010000043.1:12525561-12536232 GCA_026784285.1 Stomatorhinus walkeri | reverse complement strand
CCCCCCCCCCCCCCCCCCCCCCCCCCCCCCCCCCCCCCCCCCCCCCCCCCCCCCCCCCCCCCCCCCCCCCCCGGAACACAAAAGCGGCGAGGAGACAGGACGTGACCCGCATTAAAACCCGGGGCGGAGGAGTCACTGTGGGGGAGTCTCAGCAAGGCGTGCGTGCGCTTTGCAGAACAGGAAACAAACATGCCCCCTGCACTGAAAGTGCATGACGATAAAGACAGTTAAAAACAGAATATTAGCCAAAGAAAGCCCCCCCGCCAACCCCCCAGTTTATCTGCTTTTTTGTACATTGTTATGGTTTGCGGCCCAAGTGTGATGGGCTAATGGATGACTGGGAGTATTAACAGTTTTTCCCCCATTTAAGACTATCCTTAAAACTTTTATAATACCACAAGCAATGCAGCACACGCTTACCTCGGACAGGAACGTCTGGGCGGACTTCTGGGCCCCCACATGCAGAAGGTACTCGTACACGTATAAAGCTAACCTGAAACACAGAGGAATCGCGTGTCAGCGAAGGCAGTCATGGGAACATGGTTCCGGGTGCAAGAAGAACCCGGCGTGAACCAGTCACAGCCCCAGGAGCTGCTGGAGTCGACAGACGAACAGAACATTTTTAACTGCAGGCCTTCTATTAGTTGTGTTACTCTTAGAGCAAAACCCATTCGGGAATCGCAATACACAACCATGTCCAGGTATATGAAGCCATTAATTCGCAATGGTAAAGCAAATGAACAAATCAGCTCGTATGCTCGGGGAAATTAAATCCATCCTCGAAATGCATCCATGCCAGCCCAGCCTCACATACTGAGAAGAGGAGGAAGGAAGAGAAAAGGCAAACGTGTCCTGTTTGTACGCCATGCCACCATTTCACAGAGGGCCGCATTTCCTGCACAGTGCGGCGACGTGCAGCATTTACTGCACTTCCAGACCACAAGCTCGTAGTGACCTTTTAACACCCTTAAAAAAAAAAAAAAAAAAGTACTACTGTATACTATATGGACTGGTCACTTTGAGCGAAAACAGCTGCCAAATAAACAAACAATCTAATCAAAGCCAGCATGGTGACAGACGTGATTAAACGTGCCTGAAAATGGGCAGGGGGAGAGGTGTCAGGTTCTGATTAATCAAAGCGTTCTACATCCGTCAGAGATACCAGAATATCTGGCATAATCTTCAACAATCAACAGCAAATACATCACGACGATTAATAAACCGGAAATTATCTACAACAGAAGTTCTGTCGGTTAAGAGTAATCCGGAAGGCTTAAGCTGGTACACAGCTAAAAATCTTTTAAGACAAAGCCTTATATAGTCCTAGGAGTTGCATCAGAAAGATTTATGATAAAGGACGCAAACAACGGAGCAATAATCAGGGCCTCTCCGGGTCCTTCACCAGAAGCTATCTGTAGGTGCAAGGCCTCTGGCTCCGGCTGTCCAGTGTACCGCCACTGACAGGAAGAGGAAGAGAGCAATGAAGATATCAGCCGAGGCACGTGATGCGTTTCCAGCCCCTAACGCTGAAGATTCTCTCAGCTTCTCCTCTAAGAATTTCATGTTCATTTTGGCAGCAATTAAAACCAAATGAAGTCACCTTGACTGAGACCAAGGCTGGAGTCCAGACACGAAAATGTCAGACAGCGGCCCGAAACGCTAATCCATCACAAACACCGCTCACCGCTTCCAGACAATGCTTATGCCTGGTGCCAGGACATCCAGATCTATTTCCCAGAAGCGTACGACTCCCCAGCAGCGGGACAGATACAGCAGCCCCCTGCAGACGAGCACTGAGAGCGCAGCATGACCTCAGCACCACTGCCTCCGTGCCCAAACATAGCGCCATGTCTGTAAATCTCATCCACCACAAGTTTCCAGTAGGCTGGGTTTACCCAGCTACCCTTGAGAAGCCACTGCAAGCACACAGATAACATAGGTGTTCACTGTCATGGGAGTTCAAACTATTTCATACTATGACAGATGAAAACACTGTAACGAAAAATGACTGGGTTTTTCCCCCACCCACGTCATGGTAACACCCTAAGATCCAGGGGGCCCTGCCTCCAGCAGTGAGCAGGGCAACACCTCCTTCCTGTCACATTTCAGAAGTTCTGGGGGAGGCCCTTGTTCCACAGCCCGTTTGCTTTTCACCTTTGACCTACAGTTTATCATCACATTGATACCCGACACACACATGAATTAAGGTATAGGAGGTCTGTCAGAAGAGGCGGAAACCTAAAGACGCCCAGTCAAAAAAAATCAAGCAAGTCTGCCCACCTTGAGCAGGAGAACGTTCAATCCCGGGACCCACCCGAGACTCACAAAGCCACCCCTCCCCCAAGGGGGCCCAAAGTTTGCTGCCAGTCAACCATATTCCCAGTCTCTTCTCAGCCATCACAAAGCCCAAATCCAGGCTCGCTCAGGGCACAGCCCGAGGGGACGGCTGAGTCAGCCATCTCCACGATGCTCCACCCACTCCACAGGCATAACAAACCAAGAAATACGGGTCTCCATGCCACGCTGTGAAGACAGAGTGAGAGAAACCCAAACAATAGCCAATTCCCCCCCACCCCGCCGAATCAGACTAAAACGAGCCCTACTGCTGAGCTCCGGATCACTGTGAGGTCATGTGACCATCCCATCCCCAGAACAGGTCCTGATGGAATCCCCCAAGGCACCCCACCCACATTGCCTCCAGCACAACAGGGGTTAACATCAGCTGCCAACGAAAGCCGGAATATCCTGTGCAAAGGTGGAACCAGGAAATACAACTGGGACAGAATTTGGCTGCATGGATCGTTATTATGCTCTGTCAGAACAGAAAGGGTTCTCTTCAGTAGTTAAAAGAATCATTTTTTTCCCCTTAAGCTGTGGTAAATAAAACAAGATAATGGGCCAGGTGGTTATGGACATGTGCTCATAACCCGCAGGTTCTAAGTGCACATAACAAGAGGCCCAGCTGTACCAAACATCGGGGGAAGTACTTTGCCTGAATTACTTCAATAAAACATAAACAACTAACCTAGACGATTACATGGGCCAGGTGAAATTCAAAGTGGTTTTGATAGAAAACGACTAAGCAACAAATTAATGAACAGGTGAGACCAGACACTAAAGTCGACGGACGTAATATTGTCCCAGCTGCACCGACGTAGGTGTGGTTAGAAAATAACAACAGCTCCCCTGTTTCCCTGGGATCTCCATGACTGCAACTTCACATCCTGCCCACGGTCACGTCCAACCCGTGCAGCGAGCCATTGCGGACACGCACTGGGACATCCCGCACGGCCGAAATGCGGGCCTCGAAAGGCGCCCCTGAAAGGCCCAGCGAGCTGGGAAAGGCGAGCCTATCCAGAAAACACCACAAACGACTGGGAAGACCAGAAGAACACAGCGTCACATTGCAAATTAATTATTAAAGCTCAGCCTTTCACTGCGTCCCACGGACTTCACAACATGTTACAGTCATATAATGTCTTTTGTTGGGTTCCAATTAGTCCAGCTTTGTCTTAAATCATATAATCTGGAGACACAAAACAATTTTCAGAGCTTGGGCAACCTTTTGTCAAATGCTGCAAAAATGTTCATTATCTCTCAAGGGGGGAAAAAAAGTTGAGCCTTTCTTACTTGGGATAACAATTCTGTTCTATACCTTGACCTGTGAATAGGGAATCTGACAGGGCAATCTAACCAAGGCACCAGTCTGTACAACAACTGCATCAAACCCAACATCATCTATGGAAGGCTGAAACTAAAGTGGATGAAAACGGGTCACGTTTCCAAAGCACAAATACAATGCTATCCCCCATACCTGACAGCACAGTCCCATTACCCTAAAATAAGACAACTATGAGTACATGACCACTCCCTTCACGTCAACAGTCTCAGTAACTGAACAACGTCACCGAAACAGGGACTAAAGAAACAAGTCAAAAAGTCAACAGTGTTCGTCCCAGTTCTCTCAACCAGACACACATACAAAACAAGAACAGGGCAAACATTTCCAATCGCGCTTCACAATTCCTATCGGAAAATAAACGAGTGGGTGGGACTTTACATAGCACATCTGACTGAAGGATTAATAAACCATCAGCGAGTCATCGTTTTACCGTTGCCTTTGATAATTGATATCAATTGTGTTTTTGACCAGCTGACTCCACAAGTTTCTCTGGGTCCGAAAATTACGCGATTGAATAACTGCGCACGGCATAGCAGACAGACAGAGATGAACATCTGAACAAGACAATAAGCTATACGGGTCGCTTTCTTGAATGGAGACAAACTCCTGAACGTTTAAAAAAGGGCTGTGTTAATCTAGTCTTCTGGTCTCGCTTTACTCTGGATACATAAAAAACACTTTGTGAAGTAACAATGATATCGACAGCGGTTCCGATTGTCCCCAATTGTTCCCTTTCACAAAACAAAAATCAACATATCAAAAGCTCGCCTGCCGCCCAACAAGAATGCAACTGTACCCGAAAAAGCAACATTTTTTGCCACTGAAGGTGTCTTTGTTGGAATTTCTCGCTTAATCTACCGTTTATTGTTGTATGGATTTTTTCTTTAAGTATATGCATGGACAAGGAGATTCGTGAGACGACGGCACCTGGGGAGATGCGTGTCCACTCAAATGACAGTGAAACATATTAAAACTTAGAAACAGAAAATAATAATCAAATACCTTCTCCAGACCATTCCGCGAGATTGAACCGTATCTGCTCCCCTTATAATGGCTTTCAAACGCCTTGTACTATAAAACAAAGTAGCTTTATCATTGTCTCTTGTATAAGTTTCAAGTTTTTCCAAGATGTTTGTTTCCACCTTTTGTTACATATGTTTCTTTAGCTCCATCGGTGAGGGAAAGATACAATGAAACCTTTTAGCTTCGCCAACTGTTTGACTGTGAATGAAAAGTTCTCTTTTCGTTGCGAAATTATGAAGACTACGATGTTTTGGTACAGGGTCTACTAATGGGGAGCTCAAGCCGCCACTCATTTATAGCAGACACCAACAAAACGGTGAACTGGCCGGACTGGGATGAACAGAACAAGTTTCTTCACTTTTCCACCTTGACACAAGTGTTCACTCTCAGTGCGCATATTACACTAACGCTCATCCTCACCACATATATAAACTACGATACAAACACGTTAGATACCAATATATCACGTTTAAGTTTCCCATCCAAGTTTTTTTTTTTTAAGTCGGGGTCTGAAACAAGACAGCAGCAATGGGCTAGTAGGAGACAACAGTGTTCCTATTTGATAAGCCATAAACCCACTGTGTGCAGTACAAACAGTTTAAATTACACCGGCTGGCATAGAAACAGACCGCCAAACAAATGCACCCTTACTGCAACCGAGGCGATGTTTCCAACAGAACCGGCGTCAGCAGCCATAGCCGGAGATCCAGCCGCGCGCCGCCCGTAACTTCGTGCACCGAGGCGGCGGTCGCGCGGCAGCCCCGCGCGCCACACGCTCGCGCATTGTTCCCAAACTCCAGCGCGGTCGTCTCGAGCCACTTTTTCAATGCATGCGAGCGCCACGTACAAGGAGTCATTTCTAACAAGCTCTGGTTTTACGAATGGTGCCGTGCGAATTACCGGCGCACTACTTCATATATTCTGAAAATATCCCCGGACAAACACATAATGCCCGTATAACAATGTGCATGGAAGGCAAGCACTTTCGTGCAGAATTAAAAAGTCAAGCAACAGAAACAAAAAAAATTAAACCTACCAAGGAAAAAGCTTATACGCGGAAAGAACAAGCGCGTGCCATATAAATAACAGATTTATGGATAGTTTATGAAGTATCGATAAAACCACGATGTCCAACTTGCTAGATCTCTGAAACAAACCTCAATTTTCACTTACTTTTCTCTCGCTTGGCTATCGGATGGTACGACAGCTCCTTTTCCTTTGGCGTACATGCTGGAGATTCTGTTTTAACACTTTTACCCCACTCAACACCTGTCAAAGAAAGCAGCAAGGATAACCTTCTATCTCCATAGCTACCCCTTAGTGTTTTTCCTCCTTTTTTACATCTCCAACATTGGCCACAAATCAGGCACAGTTTCTATTGGGGGAACTTGAAACAGACCGCTGGTAGATTTTTTTTTTCTCAACAACTGTTCCAGGAATGTGTCCGCCCTCCCTCCGCAGCGGAGAAGGTGGGGGCTTCTTAAAGGGGACAGCACATATTATGAGTTCTCTGCTACCTGAATATCATGGAGTGTCGGGAAAACCTGAACAGTTTTTTTTTTCATTTTTCTATTTGGTTTATCTAAACTCAATTAAAAGAAAGCTGTAACACAAGAGATTGTCACTGCAATGCCATACACGGTACTATTGCGGGGCATGTTGATTTAAATTTTTTTAAATAATGTAGGGTGATATATTTAAATGTTCCATAAGGCGTTCGTTAAATAGTATCATTTTACTTTCATTTTAGTTCACAATGGCGTCGTTGGTGAGACTCTGCGTTAGAGCGATAGGTATTTGTTGGTGTCAAATAGCAGTTTGTCATCAGCACCCTTAATTATATTATATCGTGCTATGTTTGATTTCCTGTAAAAGTTTAACTAAGAAAACTTGCCAAGTTTTCCCTCATCTCATTTTAACTCAAACTTCTGGGGATAATAAAAAATGTTAAAACCAAGTTATATCTCTAGACTAGAACCAGGTAATACAATGATTAAGGAATCTAGACCAGAGGGATTGTGCCAAGACAGGCCTTCTGGTGAATCTCTTGATCAAACCACTTTGCTAAATGGCTTCAGAAAATATCCAGATGTACAAGCAGGGGGAATTTGTAATCTTAAATATTTAAGCTAACAAATCTCCGGAAACTGCACAATCAAAGTCTGAGGATGAGGATATGCCTTGACATCATTCAACATTTAGTCTGGAATTGAAGTAATTTTAGCAGATGACGCGTGATCCGGACATTTGTTTATGCTAATACAGAAAGGCGTTTATGAACTACAATGTCCTTTATGCCATCATATGACTGTTGAAATGGTGAATCGCAGTAGTCCTGTTGTAAACTGCTCTACCCGTTTGACGTTTGTGCAAAAGAAGGCCGCCTTTGTATTTTCTGTGTTGAGTTTGCATCTGCACCTTGCCTTGGACTTTACGGAGCTATGATATTTCAGCAGAACGAAGAAGCCTCGATTCTTAAGCGGTCTGCAGAAACGTACTTTGAAAACAAGGAGTGAGCTGAGATAATGTTAAACAAACACAAATCTTCATGATTTTCCTTTGTGTGTCCTTTGTGTTGATTTCTTAATTGATCACCTTTGCCAGTTAAACTACTGGATCTGACTTCATCTGTTTTGTTGCATCTGTCACTTTTATACAACCAGTGTGTCTAATAGACTAAGTTAATGTTGTTGCAAATCACTGCACAGCCCAGCAGAACCAGGTGTAACAGCCGATCCCTTGCTGGGATATGAAATGTTCACGAGCTAAGTATTACAATTTCAACTGTCTACAAGGGAAACAGTAGCTTGTCCTGTGAAGGTGTGAGTGTTCTCCAGGAGATTTGTGGGTGGAGTTAAGTATGATCACATGGACCAGAATTTGTTTTAGGGAAAGTTACACAGAGTAAAGGCACAAAGGAGTAATGATGAGTAAGTATACTCTTAGCCATACTTTCCTCTGAGTATTATGTGATATAAACCATTTATAATGAATATAACAAAGAGACACATTGCATTAAATAAATCATTATTATGCTTTATGTACCTTGTGTATGTAATTGTGTACATGAAATTCTTATGAATTCAGTTTAATCTCTGGAATAACTGGTTTACAAAATCATTTATCCCTCTTCTTTCTGTGGGCAAGACTCCTAGACCTTTAAGATTGCAGCATTTCTGTTTCATAATACAATCATTGTCTGCCCTGTAAATCCAGTCATATGCTGTCTTTCTGTCTGTGGATGAATAAATAAGTAGATGCTGCTTCCTTATGGAGCAACACTTGCCTTTTCTGCAAGCTGGACAATAAGAAATTATAGATTGAAGGTTTTCATAGAGAGTGGCTGACAATGGCGGCCTGTTCACAGCACCTAGCAGAGTATGGTTCCCATTGGAACTGGTTAGCTGATTTTCCACAGAGTATAAGCTATGCAGACGGAATGGCCGACATGTCCACCCCCCCCATACACACGCAGTCTTCTGACTCATTCCTGACTCATACACTTGCATACTCATTCAAGCTACAAGAGTGGCGGCTTTGAATTTGGGTCCATTTAGCACGCTAGACTTGCAAGTGCATATTCATAATATTAGCGGAGCCACACAGAGGTATAGTCTGCCTCCCCCCTCGAAGATTTGGTACCTACCCAAACATCAACTAACTTCTGATCTTCTTCCACCCTTTCATTACGAGTGACATTTCATGCCACTTATAGCAGATATAAGGGTGTTTCTCAGCTCCATTGCCTGTGTGCTGCTGTCCAGCCACTGCTGCCTGAAAGACATATAAAAGTAAATCAAATCATTATGCTTTCCTGGCTTCTTGCCTGCATTGTAGTGGTCAACATTTCCAGGTCAAACTGAGGGCAGTGACTTGTAGGGATTTCTCCTATTGTGATGGTCTACAACGTGTTACATGGATTTCCATGGAAACTAAAACAGAAGCGCACAAGAACCAAGTCAACACCAGGTGGACATTTGCAATTTAAGGTGTGGGGTCAAGCACATACAAGCACCCACATCAAAAACTATGAATAGTGGTAGGGCATATTGGAGGTACAAGAGAAGTGGCCAGGAGAGAATTGGTGTAGAATGAAAAAATGGACACAGATGATCGTCGAGATATAGGAATGGACAATGGTGACATCCGAGATTTCAATGTGTTGCTCTGTTGGAAAAATGAACGCATTACTTTTCCTGAACAAACTCAGAAAAGCGTTTTGATGACTATATTCCACAAGCTTCTTCCATCAAGTCACTCATGCAGAGGGGGAGAGAGAGAGAGAGAGAGAGAGGGATAGAGAGAGAAAGTATATGAGGAACAACCAGAGAATAGTAAAGACCTCCTTTCAAAAAAACACTGCAGCAAAAAACAACAGGACTGAGGTGCTGTATAAAATTCTCTATCAGTGAACACATTGGCTAGGGGCAATATCTGCAGTCTTCTGTGGAGATCAAGATCTCTTGGAAGAACAACATCATTCTGAGCAATTCAGTCTCCGCAAAGTCATCTCAAATGTGCACCCCATCTAAAACCTACGGAATTTATAGCTGGGAATTTCAAACTGCGTCTCCAAATCTGCTGGCACTTCTAGTTTAAGAGAGGGTCGAATTACAACCATCTGCACGTAAAAAAAAAACAGCCATCAGAATCTGGCTGGCTTTTTTTGTATTTGTCTATCTCTACAACAGCCTACAATGCTGCAAAGCAGAAGGAGTACCATCTCCAGCAACAGAGGAAAGGAGAATGAATTTGCCAACTATAAATCAAGCACCATACTATGATAGTAGGTTGAGTTGCATCACCAATGTGTGATAAAGCACGAGCGTCTCAGACTGTGAAAGATCTCATTCTACAAACATTCTGGGTCCTGCAGCAAGTTCCTTTCATAGATAACAGTGACCAGCCTTTGCTCAGCATCGGATCATAACTGGTGTGATTGCATGAGATAAATCCATACCTCTTCCATATTATCCCAACCAAGCAGTTGGGCACTCCAGATGGAGGTCCTCTAATTGTCATAAAATAATAAAATTAGCCTAATCAAACAAAATATTCCTCACAAAGGCGGGCAGTGATATGTTATTCATAAACGATAAAACTTTGGGTTTATAAACAGCCGACTTCACATGTTGAGTAATCTCAACTGTGATCTGACTATCATGAATTAGTGGTCAACAAAGGGGTGGAGCAAATATCTCAGAGTAAGGATGAACATATTCTACTCTCCACCTAAAATCATATGCTCAGATGAAGAACAAAGACATTATGTTCCGGTTATTCTCAGACCTCTAGTATGGGGTGGCAGTTATAAAAGCGATCCAGTACAACAAACGATGCCTGAAAACATCAGAGTGCTGCACTACCTGAATGACCCCTACTTTGTTGGCCTCTTTGACGAAAAATGTCTGAAGTAAATATTGATTGTATAGACTTTGGTTACTGTTTAACAAATGTATCTAAATGACCAGTGAAAAGTTACACTCACCGCACAGCTACGTAGTTTGTACATAAAACACAGACTATCGCCAGGGCGTGAGTGGTACTGATTCTTTCAGCAAAAAGCACCCCTATTAAACCATGTGCGTTTTGCTACACAGTCAGAATAGGAAGCTGCAAGTAGTAAAGACAAGTGACTCTCTAGCCATAGATATTCAGCCCAATTACTCCATCAAAGACACAGTGTCACTAAAATTACACCTAGAAATGAAAGAGAGGGGACAATGGGGCAGGTGTATGGAGGCTGTCCAGCCATGTAGGAGGCGCCGTCTGCAGTGTGAGGGTGTCAGCTCTCTGCTTTCCAGCCATGTAGGAGGCGCCGTCTGCAGTGTGAGGGTGTCAGCTCTCTGCTTTCCAGCCATGTAGGAGCGCCGTCTGCAGTGTGAGGGTGTCAGCTCTCTGCTTTCCAGCCATGTAGGAGGCGCCGTCTGCAGTGTGAGGGTGTCAGCTCTCTGCTTTCCAGCCAT
>JAODUD010000043.1:12448324-12460150 GCA_026784285.1 Stomatorhinus walkeri | reverse complement strand
TAGAGGGCCTACATTCTTTGATCCTCTGCCTACAAGGGCCCCTGACCCTATAGGGCCTCTGATGGAAACATGGAGGGTGGGCGTTTGGCTGCCAAGGGCCCATGAATTGTGGTGGTGGAGCTGGTGGGGGGCCACACAACCCATAATCCGTCCCTGATAGAACTCAGGGCACTTCGGGTTATCGCAATATAGGCTTATTTTGCGGTGCAGAGTTTTTAAATAGCCGAAAAACCCGGAGATCTTCGTATGACAAACGGCTTTTACTCCTGGTCAGGACCGTGCTCCATTGACACGCGCAGATCAGTAAATAACACTGGTGTCAAGTATGGTGTGTAGGTTAGCAAGGTGGGCGCTTGCGTGGCAGTCAGCTGCATTGCTCCTATTGCACTGTCGCAGCGACTGGCCCTCAGGTATGATTTATGAGCCCCGTCGACTCCGTCCTGTATAGAGGAAAGCCGACACTATGGAACCGTGACTGGCTGCACGCCACAGGTCAGATCCCGTGTATTTGCCCTCGTTAATAATAAACCGGATCCAGTTACCGAACCGTCCTCTGAGTCCGAGGCCAGTTAATGATTAATGTAAGATCACTGGTCACAGCTGTGTTTGACGATTTTCATTAGAATGACACACGGCGATATTCATCGTCAGCCTAACTGAAGTCATTCAAATTGATCCTCACGTCTATGCATATTCATTAATGTCACAAATTTTAGTTTATATAAATCCAGCGTGATAAATGCATCCGTTGTTTTACGTTAACTTAAAACAATGCAATTACCTGTCAGCAGGTGAAGAGATTCTTGACTATCAGATGGGAGGAAGAGTGCAGAAACTGCAGGTCTTGCAAGAACCTCGTACTGAAACGTCCCCTTCTGTCACCATAGCAACCATCTGCTTACTTCAGGTGTGACTGTAAGGATTGCCTGATTCAGATAACGTTACATGAGACCTAACCTATGTGATGTCACCACTACTAAGTGTATCAACTGCTTATTTAACGCTCTGGACTCCAGCAGACAGAGCAGTTTAAATGGGAGGTGGACAGGACTGCATCTGCGGGCTTCATTTGTTGATTTACTTACCGGTTGCCTTTGATAATATTTCTCCCCAAAGAGAAATTCTTTCAAATGCGGCATCATTCGAAAACAGCTCTGTACTAGCTAGCTAGTTAGCCGCCCTTACCTTCGAACAACAGCAGGAAGACGTGACACAGAGAAGGAAAACCATATCGACTGATTGATCCGGAAGTTTGTAATTTTGTGTGTCTGGAGGCTCCTGATTCTATCTCCCTCACCTCAGATTTCCGGCCTGAAACCGGCCTGAATTCTTTCCATCTCGATCCTGCGATGCAGCTTTTACACTACTGCCTTTGCAAAGGAGATATTTGACATGTTATTGAAAAGAAGCCCTTGGTTACTGGACACTGTCAACGACATATTAACCTGATTGACTTATCATTTGATACAAGGAAAGAGGTAAGTGGTAAATACTGTCAAAGGTTGTACATGGACTGCAAAATCTGTCTGTACAGTTCCCCGAACATCTCTAGTTCTGCTCTCAGAGAGGAGAATAATAATTGAGCTGGTTTTACACATCTCCAGCTGTTAAACCTTCTCTCCAGCGACCATTCAGAATGTCAGAAACAGAGAAAAGACGTCCTATTATTGCCGGCCGAGAAAAAGGTAAGCTTCAGGAATTCTGTATTGTGCAGTTGACAGTTTCACTGGGATAACAGACACAAGTCAACAAAAAAATGTGTTACAGCTCTTGTTTAACATCACGCATAATTCCAGGTGAGAATATTCACCTGATATTTGTGCAAAATTACTGCATAAAATGTCTTCTCAAGATTTACTGTACAGATCACGAAAAAGATAAATAAAAGTTAGCATTACCTAAGGGTGTTTCTAGGTTTACATTGACAGAAGGAAATTTATCATGCCTGAGGCTAGTTCTTGCAAACAGAAAGGCCTTTTGGGGTAAAGATACACAGGCCACATTTTGAGGGACCATGAAGTCCTGTACAGTATCAAGAACCCTTTTGATACCCCCTGTAAAGGCCTCTAGTTGAGACAACTTGACATCTGATCTTTACTTTAAGGAAGGTGTTTGTTTCCAGAAGCTGACGCGTGGGAGGGTGTTTATTTGGGGCAGAGTAGTTGTTTTTTTTTCATCTGTCACCAGGACCCGGACCAGCTCGGTACGTCCTCCCAACGACTGTCGGCTGCATCGGACATGACTTCACTAAACCATCAAGTCCTGCCTATTCTTTCCACAGTAGGATGAGCAACAGCAGTGAGTAGCGCCATTTTTATAGCACCGTATCACTATCCCCTCAGCAGCTGACCTCGGATCAGATTTATCAATAGGTTTAAATGGTAAAAGTTACGCCAGGGACGAGGTGAATGAAAGAGAATAACCAATCTCGCGTTAGCAGAATAGTTTAAAGAAAACTTCAGTCAGACCGTTGTATAATTGCATCTCTTTCTGTTCACGGGACAGTTTGGGATGGTATTTTGTAATGCGTTGTTTCGTAAAGTATGTTCCGTAGAATAACATCGTACCATCGCCAAAAAGCTGCAGAATTAACAGCAGACAAAAGTAGTGATCATCATGTCATGGCGCACTCCATCCACAAGAGGGAGCAAGTGCACCAGAAAGGGGACAAGGTCAATGGCTGCCATGTGTTTCAGACAATAGCTTGTTCTGGAAATTGATCCTGTCATCGTGTTTCATGCTGCTTTATATGTTTTTTTTACATTTTGTTCTCCTAATCAACAAAACATTTATGTAAAATTAAACAGAAATATGCATTGCAACCACACAGGATAAAGTCATAATGTAGTATATCATAACAGATTAAAAAGATCCCAGAATGAAAACAAATTATTTCCAGCGCTCTGCACCTTTCTCGCTCTCAATCTAACCCATCCGCCATTTGTGGCTCTGCCGTGTAGTGTATTTCATTGACTCCAGTCCCGGCCCCCAGTATCAAGTTGATGCAAAAACAACGCGCTTTGGCAGGGAGAACGCCCCTGCATTCACCATGCTGGGCAGGCGGAGGACATCCGGTGAGTTTATCATCAGGCTTCTCGCATCCCTTAATTCACCACAGAGAGAAATGATGTACATTGTTTTAGGGGTTAAGGAATTACCGTAAAACGTGTTTCAGGCGCAATATAAAAACTAAAATCGATGTAAATCACTTGGGGAAAAAAGTACATTCCAAAAGTACCACAGATATCTGTAACATCGGGAAAAAGTGCTGTTTGATGTAACACCTTGTATTACAGGTAACATTTTATGTATATTTTGGCATTGTACTCATAGTATTCAAGCACCTTGCTGTCTTGAACAGTTCAGTAGAGAATTTGTTAGTACTGGGCATGGGTTTGAAAATGGATTAACTGCACTGAAGTGAGTCACCTTCCCTGATGGCTGATTATACTGCTAAGAGACCAATGGACAATGAAGCAGCTGCTTCAGCAGGGAAGGCTTGTTCTATTCCTGTCGGCTGCTCTAACTGAAAATTTCTACCACCACCTGGAGTCCTATATTACCAGTCAAACGTTTTTGTTTGTATTATTCTGAGATTACACACTGAGATTTTCTGCATTTACATATTACTCACTTAACATTTACTACAAATACATTTAGTATTATTTACAGCATGTTCTTCTTACAAGGGACATTAAACACTGTTTTGTTTCATGGGATGAAACAGTTAACTAGTGCATTTAAAGGACAGCCTGGAGTTTCACTATACCATCAGCACACAACCAGTTAATAGGATGTCAGACATCCACTGTTACATACTTTCACTGTTATAAAGGAACTTTGTTTTATCTGACATATTTTTGCTTACAGTTGTTCCAATGCATAACAAAAATAAAAAAACATGCAGTTTATAAAATAAATGGAAAAGTGGTTAAAAACCTGTGTAGTGAAAACACTTGTGACTCTAAGTGTATGTAAATAAGTTAATACAATTGGCAAAATATTTTCATACAAGTGAAATTTCCATGGTCTGTTTTTCACAATGTATGTAAGGGTAACGATATACACCCTTGCTTGGGCATCTTGCCAATGATATAGAGCAACAAATATCTGTTTGTTGTGATGCCTGGTAACGTTGCTCAAAAAGATACCCTGTGTATCATCACCTGTAGAGTTTTAAGAATGGAGAGTCCTAGTTATTGTTGCACATATATTCATAAACGGCACTACAGCCATATAGCGCGATTCCCTGAGGGTGATCCAGCTCACAGGATCCTCATTGCTGAGGACCCAAGCTGCTGGACCAGGCCAAGGGGACGCTGATGTAACACCTGGCTGTGGCAGACAGATGGCCATTTCAGGAGGGTGGGACTGGACCACGTGTCGGCCTGGAGGGGGGGTCGCCAGCTGGGATCTCGAGGTGTTTTGTTGTGTGGTGGGTGCAGCAGCGCGTTCTACCGCTGCATGCTCCCCACCTGGACCTGAATATTCGTATCGCATCTTTCTCTTTAGCTGGGACTTTCCAGACGCCGGGGCCGGGCGCCTACAGTCCTGAGAGAGCGCCCCCTATCAACAATCACCGAAGGCCTCCATCTTACACCATGGGGTCACGCACACGTTATCGCTCCATAGACAGTGTACCGGCGCCCAACCAGTACACACTTCCGGCGCTCATGGGCTCCCAGGCGTTCGAGAAGCCGAGCAGTGCCAGGTACAGCGTCGCCGGCCGCTGCAGGTCTGGGGGAGCATCTGAAGACTTTGCTAGAACTCCGGGACCTGGCAGGTACAATAGCACAGACCCCAGTGTGTACCTGCCAAGGCAGCCTGCTTACTCCATGCTGGGCCGTCACAGTAGGCCTAGCAGCACTGTCCAGAGACCTGGGCCTGGAACATACAGCCCAGAAAGGGTTCTGGCACACAAGCCCCGCCCCCCTTCCTATTCTCTAGGTATGAGGCACTCAGAGTTTGTCACTCCCCTGGTTGTGGGTATGCTGGACTGAACATCTATATCCCAGCTACAGATTACATACAAATGGACAAATCTGGATAAAATGAAATTGCTAAACTGTATCCTTGTGCAGTTTTTCATTTTTCTGTTCTTTCACTTGCTGTAGTGACTCATTTCTGCCCGAAATGTGTTTAAAATAATTTAAGGAACTACATCATTTAATGGGAATATTAGCACCTTATTCATCTTTTTAACTTGCTGCCCTTGTTTCCTACATCACAGGCAAGTTCCCCAACAAGGCTACATGTAAATATACATGTATTATAAAATGCAAAGTATGGCAGAATTAAGAAGACTGATTTCTTTTTAAAATGTAAAATGTGCTGCATTGTGTATCACTCCAAAGAATAATTAGACAGTGAAACTTTTCAATTTCTTATATAATACAAAAATTGGAAAAAAAAATACAGACAAAATATACTCACATAGAAAAGAAAACTAAACTGATTCAGGAAAAACAGAATAAAGTGTTTCAACTAAAACAGAATTTATCACAAACAAACTCTTATAGTTGCCATATATCTGAACTTAAATAGTACATTTAAAAAGATTTATGTACTGTCTAAACACAATGTTTAACAACATTCAAAATTAAATAGAGTGTAAAGAAAAACCAAAGACATTGTCAAGGGGCTTTAGAAAACAAGACTTCTCTCCATCTTTTTAGTAACATCATCTAACCCATAATGTCTCCCATAAATATTACACTGAATACCATTCGGAACCACGTCTTTAAGTTAATGTATTTTGTAAAAGAAAAAAAAAGGTTACCTAACCATTCTGTGGCTCACCTCCATCCACAATTTTGGGCACATCTGCTGTAAATCGAGCCCTGCCAGACTAACAGAATCCTTTCCAGAAGCTGGGAATGTATTGGGCTACAAAAACACAGCCTGGGGAGTCTTATGTGGCCCTTCTCACTCAACACGAAACCAAAAAAAGGCCCACGGCACGAAATATAAATATAATATGAACAGAAACAACTCAGCAGTATCAAATTGCAATCTGTTACATATATGCAGTTGCATCTAGTTGGTCTCTCGGGAAGTCACCTTTGCTCAGTCTTTTGGAAGAGGTCTTCGGAAAAGCAGTATGTGTGGCTCTGAAAAACATACATTTTCTTTTTAAAATCGAAACATTTAGTTTAACCAAGAGAAAAGGCACATACCACTCAGTTAAGAGGTGTCTAACATGCAGGCACGTGTAGTTAATGCTCTGGTTGCTTTTTAGCGTGCACCTCACCTGGCTTATGTACCATGTAATGAATCCAGCCTTGGCTCTGCTGCACTCCAAGGCCTCGCCACTCCTCCTCGGACATCAGGTGGGATGTGGGGACCAGCTTGGACAGCTGCTTGGGGAGCATCACGTGCCTGTTATGTTGACAAGCAATGGGGATTCGCGTTAGACGCGCACGCTCCCGGGCAACACTGCCAGCTGCCTCTCACAGCAAACTATTCTACAAAATACACAACTTTTAATAAGCCTGACCACGAGAGTGATGTTGTAAAAGGACAGGGATTGACGTAAGTGGTATTCAAGTACGCGATCACGGTCATTCGTAACAACAACGCATGCGTACATAAAATAAGTACACAAATACACATAAAATTATTGGGTATTGCGCTGTTCGTACTAGTTACGTCAATCCCTGTACATTTTATAGACCGTCAAACTGCTAAGTAAGTAAGTCTTTAACAAGAATGCGTCCCTCCAGTACGGGTAAGGATTCCGCGTTAGGGGAAGCGGTACAACTTCTCAAGCCAGCTTGAGCAGCGCTGTTTCATCGGACCGGATTCCTCCCATTTCCTCATGATCTTTTCCTCCCGTTAGTCACACGAAGATCGTTTAAAGGTGGCTAAACACCCGGTTACAACAAACCGTACGTGTTTAATTAACGGGCAAAGTCAAAGCGCAACGAAACTCACGTGGGGGGGGGGGAACGGCAGCAATGACTTTCAGCAGTCGCGGTAGTTAACGTTAGCCCGTTAGCTTACCTGTACTCAAACTCTTCATCTGTGTATTTATCAGAGTAGTAAATCTGCTTTTTCGACATCTTCGTCTTATTTCACGTTAGTCGAAGTTATAGAGAGAAACACACTGTTTATTCCCAGCTTAGAGCGACTCTCGCCGTTAAGTTTCACCGTCTCGCGACTACTGACGATCGCCGCAGTTACGATTTTAAACTCAAACGAACCGCGCGTCCTCTGATTGGCGGAGACGCGCGGGGAAAAACAGCAAACGGCTTCCCGTAGACACGCCCCTCGGTGCGTGACGTAACTGGACATTCTTTTAACGTCTTAGTAATTGCCTGATATAGACATAATTTGTAATGTCATTTGTAAAAGGAACGTTTCCTATAATGATGCTTGTCGGACATTCATGTATAACATTTCGGCCCACTTCAGCTGTGTCTCATTTGAAATGGAAAGACCAGCGTATGGACTTTGGTGGTAAATGTATGCAAGGATGAACCTCTAAGTTTCTAGAAAACCTAAACCTTGTTGCTATTTTTATAGCACGTATGGAGAAAACATATTTGCAGTTTATCTTGATACTGGCATTAGACTGTGGCAGTTACAGCTTGAATTGTAACGATCTGAAAACAAATGAAACTACAAAATCCACAACCGGCATCATTAACGTTATTATAAACATGTAAGAATCATAATACACTGATACAACCACTTTGTGCTATTAGACATTCTTTTGCGCAGTTGCTCATGTTGTAATACAGACCTCTGTGAACCCTGGTGTCACAATAAACTGACACATGCCGCAGTCTACTGCTAAGGGCGATCAAGGTTGGCACTTAGAAATGGAATCTCATTATTTGCGCATATCTCTTCATTGAGTTCTAAATGAACTGGGGTGCAAAGTTAGATATCCCAAAATATACGCCAGCAGCCAGATAAAATTTAGACCTAAAATGTAGCCATTACCAAATTATGTAATGCTTTTTATTGCGTGTTTATATTTTGTATCACAATTGGAATAAAATGTATAATTTTACTTTTGAAGTTATCTTCTCATCTAGTTTTTGCCTTATTATTCTGTGTTTTATGTTTATAAATAATTTTTCTAACCGTATGTTTTTGTGAGCATGTTTAATTTTATATCCCATGTTACATATTGACAATATTAGAAAGTTACCAAATAAGTTCCCTAATTAAGAAATTATGTACCAGTGCTAAAATGATTAGTATACATATCAAAATACCTTTTTAATTCATTGTTATTGGCATTTCCTGGTTCTGGCATGAGGTATGCGGTGGTGCATATGTTTTTCCATCTGGTTACTTTGAGCCCTACAGAATGCGATCATTTAAGAGTAGAGCCCAGAATGTATTGTGGACTATTCACTGTAATAATTTATTAAGCTGATTTGATGTATATTTCAGAACCTACATAACACTGTGCCTCAAAAGTGCCACTGGTTGGTGTTACGTGGGTCTGCTCATATTTTTTGTAATTTCATGATGAATATCTGAGGTCTTTAAAGGGTGTACTTGAAGGAGAAGGAGTATGTAGGTAAAAGGTGTGTGGATGTTTAGGCAACTGAGGGAGGTAATCAGGCAGTTTTGGGTGCCGCAGTACTTGCAGGAAGCAGCTCTGAGGACGTGAGACTCGCACGGAAGGGGGCTGCCTTTTCTGCCAGAGTCAAGCTACTGTGGCTGTTATAGGCGTGGTCCAGTCACTGCTCTGGCCCACGTCCAGCAGCTCCTGAGCAGAGATCTGTATGTAGTACGTGCTTCCCGGTAAAAGCCCCTTCAGAGTCATCTTTAAAGACTCGTATGGACCGAGCTGCAGGGAGAGGTATTGGGTGTGACACTGACAAAATCATGACACAAAAGCAGGGTTTATATAAAAAGTCTTCTTAGATTTGTTGCCAAACAAGTTGCTAGGGTAACCAAGTGTTGACTAACTCAACAGTCACACACTTCCTGGAGAACTGATAATTGTTCATGTTTTTTAATTCTAAGCAGTTAAAAACATAAGCTGATAGAGTGGGCTAAATTATCTCAGATTTTTAACTTTTTTTGAGCGTTTTATTCCAGGGGCTCTGAACTGTGGTCCCAGACGACCGGCACTTGTGCTAATTTTAGTCATGTCAGCCTTCACAAGAAGGTTCAAGAGGTAGGGCACTTACAATGCGCGCGGAGGCCTTGTTGTTCCTGTAGAACCTCACTTTGTATTTGAGTGGAAAGTATGGGAGGTTAGTCCAGGTAGAGGGTGGAGCCCACTCTACGATCAGCTGCTTAGTGAAGCCTGGTACAACCCTCACGTTAACTGGGGGGTCTGGTTTTACTGTGGAGTAGAGGACATGGAGAAGATGAGGCTTGTTTGTCACCAGAAATGGTCAATGGCATATAACTTCCCACACAGAGCTGTTGATGTACTATGACTTCAGACTTTATATTTAGCTTTTCCACAGTGCTGCCCCCCCCCCACCAAGGTGGTGAGGAATTGGGGTCTGGCTGGAGCAGTGCTTGGACGGGGATGTGTATTACCGATATCCTCCAGGGTGAAGAGCAGAATGCGGGTAGATGAGCCCAGCGGGTTTATAGCTGTGACATTGAATATGTAATGATCAATACTGAAGAGCTTCATCCCCTGCATCACACAGCGGCGATTAGCACCTGGGACACTATGACATGGCAGCACTTCTCTGGAGTGTTGCATGCTGGGAGGTGAGGGAGGAAGTGACATCAGCACCCACTATCCAAGGAAGCAGTGTGTAGACTGAACATTTTACATTTCCATTCAGATTGGCACAAAACATAGCGCATCGAGCTAAGCTAATAACAGATGACGGGCATCTTCGAGGACCAGGTGGCGGCCGCCTACCTGCAGGTGACGATGTAGCTTGTTGGCAGCGTTGGCTCCGGTTGTTCATCCCAGGAACATATGACACTATGAGGATAATTAGGAGACCAACAGCGAACTTCTGGAGCTGAGGGTGGGTCTGCATGGAACACATAGTCAATTACCAGAACAGAGAGGCAAAAACACACACACTCATGCAACAGACTAATTCAGGAATCATATTCACCATGGAGATTCAAATCACACATTGTTCTTCTGGAGTCAGATGTAGTTTTAAGTGGACAACAATTGTGGAGACGAAACGAAACTCACAGCCTGGTTGCAAGTGCAGTTTCTGTAGCACGGTGCCGTTGGCGGCGTGGCAGGTGTAAATGCCTCCACTCTCTAGACTGACGTTTCGCAGAGTCAGGAATCCTCCCGGGGTCAGCACTGTCCGGTTACGCATCCACTCCACCCCGACCTCCCCCGGGCCCTCATCCACGCCCCCGCAGGCAGTGGAGAACGTAGAACCTACATCGAGGTAGAGCTCTATCACAGAGTTAAAGATGGTGTTAAAATACGTGGTGTGTATTTCTCTGACAAGGGCGATGGAACTGAGCAGAAGGGGGGTGTCACCTGTCACAGGAAGGTCATCCGTCAGGGGGTGGGGGGGGGCGTCAGCGCAGGCTGATGCATGAAGCAGCAGCGTAACAATCCAGCCTCTCGTCACCCTCCCAGGACGGCACATCGTACAGCGCTGACCGTATGTGGCACGATGCCAGCACAGAAGAGGGACAAGAAGTTCGCACGACTGCATGAAAATCATTAACAAGAAGACAAACTTGAAACAAATTCCCAGCTTTGCTAGCAAATTAAAATATACAGGGTCCGTGTTATGAGAATATGGCTAGAGTGTTGCTTATAAGCCACTAACCACAAAATATAAAGACGTTACAGGCATGTACACACAATGTTTTTCAGTGTTAATTCCATGTCCCATGTAGCCCATTAAAGATCAATAACACAAATACACACACAATCCATATTTCTGTATTCTGGCCCGCATAAAGAATGTATGTAATAATATTAATACTGAATACATGTTAAATTGCACCAACGTTGACAATAAGAGAATGAGACAGAAGCAGGCAGCCTTACCGAAGCGTTCAGATTGTCTGTCTCTGTCCTCTGTGATTTCCAGCAGTAACTCTGAAACTGGGGGAGGTATGGGGGGTTTTTGTGGGGGGAGCCAGCATTGCATAACTGTGTTTTTTTGTGCTAATCAGCAGCAGACAGTATTTTTCACCACACATTCGCACAAATAAGAACAGCAACTGAACAGCCAGAATCACTTCTCGTTTATTGGAGGAACATATTGATCCCAGTAGACAGAAGTGAAAGTATTAAGTGTTATCTGGACATAAAATGACAGAATGTTGACAGAAGTCTTGGTCTGACTCCGCCCCTATTCCTGGTCTAAATTGTAATTCAGCATCTAGTTCGTTATGTCATTTCCACAGCCTAATGCGACAACTACAGAGCTAAGAGAGTCTCATCCTGGACCAGTCCACATGTCGAGCAGAAAGGTAGCGGTTGTGTATGATACGCGATAGAGATTCCCAGTACAGACGTCCAGCAAACATCCTGGATGGGAGGGGGCCCCGGGGCAGGACTCTGCATCTTCTCAGTGGCCCGGTTCAGTCTGGGTCATCCTCAGGATCTGCAGTAGCAGGCCCTGCACCTCTTCATCCATGCGGCCCTGAGGGTCAGCGAGCGCATGCTAATTCACCACCCCGACAGGAGAAGCAGCACCCCCCCCCCCTCCCAAAAGTGAGAAGCTTCCGGAAGGGGGGGCAGGATTCAGTGTAGTCAACTCTTTTAGAACAGTTAACAGTTCACACTGCATACGTGATTGGAGACCCCTGTCTTACATATATATGGGCAATGTCAGCCATGTGCATTGGAGAACTATTCTTACTAAAAACAAAACACCGAGAATAAGCGCTTAAGGCAGC
>JAODUD010000043.1:12426255-12437212 GCA_026784285.1 Stomatorhinus walkeri | reverse complement strand
CCAAGCATTATGGGTATATCTATCTATCTATCTATCTATCTATCTATCTATCTATCTATCTATCTATCTATCTATCTGCAAAGACTGAAATATCAAACTTATCCAAGGCTTAAAAGTGTAATAGGTGTTAGAAAAGTCCACTGAGAAAATATGATCAATTCACTGGCTCACGCAGATTTTCCATCGGGATCTAGCTTGGAGGGGCAGAGCCCCTTCTTCACCAGCAGGGCGGCAACCTTGTCAGGGTCATTCTGTTCCACGGCCTGCAGCAGCCTCTCGTCACCTTTGCTCCAGTCCAGGCTCTGACAGAAGGTGGACATTCAGACGCAGACAGCCAGAAGATGCAGCGGCACCAGGGGAGGGCAGATGTTTTCATCATTTCATAAGAATTTCTGCACATTCGTTCTGCAAAACCTGCTTATACATCCTGAACACCTAGCTTTGCATTTATTAACTGCAAGCGCTTTTCTGCAAAGCTAAATATAGGTCAACCTGAATAACAAGTGCTTTGGCTTGACAACAGAATGGCTGACTATAAAACACACTAAAATACTGCATTATAATAATGGACTACAGCAACGGTTTCAGATAATAAATTGCTCTTGAAACTTATGCATAACATTAACCTCATAACGTAGCAAACAGCAGAAGCTCGTGATATGCATACATATGAGCATAATTTATAAATCTGCATCGGGGCCAGGAGACGGACGTAGACCTATCCCCAAATGTAATCTTTAGCCCCAGTGGTGTAACATGTGGTCGGAAACATACCCTGAGCGCGCTAAAACAAGGGCAATAACGCTTCATCCAATTGAGCAGGAGTTGGGAATCCATGGGGTCGCGATGACAGGGCGCAGCTGAGCTCTCGGTGACCGCGCTGAGGACTGGAAGACCGTCCCTTTTGGAAACACAGAGACAAACGCCTGTACTTAATCCCAAATTCACCCACACACACACAGACACAAATTAGCGCATGCACTCATATGCATGTAATCTGCAGTGCCAGACACGTGGACCGGGGCGCAGAAACTCAAGGCTGAGCAGATGCTGATTTAAGGGGATGCACCATGACACAGATCATCACACAGAAAAAAACCACAAGCACTGCCACACAGAGCTGCCGTGGTGTTAGCGCAGACGGGCCGACTGTGATTTGACCGATTTGCCTGAAAGACATCCTACAAGGACGTAAGAACACTGCTTTTTACTCTGAGCTACTTCTCCCACATTAGCCCGGAAGACCGTACGTAAATCACCCAGCGGGATAATAAAACACTAGAGGTACCACAACCCCCCACCCGGGTGCGATCTACACACCGCAGTCTGACACCGCATGTTCAGACTCCACCCTTAAGAGAGAATAACGGTCTATCCGCGGCAGATGCAGATACACAAATGCACAGACAGAACACGGCTCTGCACGTTTGGTAGCCCACCGCTCACCCCACCGCTCTGGTGTCCGCATCCGCCGCAGAGTCCGTCGCAGAACTGCAGTCCGTACCTCGCCGGCGTCTCCTCTCCTTCCGTGCCCTTCCTCCTCGCCCTCACATCAGATGCTCTATTAGGATTCCCCACGCTCTCTCTGCGACTCCTTTAGCCTTTTCTGAATCTTTCTTCGCTGCCCCTCGGTCCTCCTTTCCCCTCGCGAAACTCTCTGTGTTGTTCCTGCTTGTTCTCCCCCTCCCCCGTTTATCTCAGCCCGGTCATCTCTCAGCCCCATTTGCATCAGCGCATGACAGCTCAGCAAAACTGAGCGCCAGCGTCAGGGGACAGAGAGAGGACCGTCGTGAAGGCCCTGAGGATCAAACGAGGATGTAGAGAGATGCACTTACGTGCGTGACAGGGACTTCAATGGTCATCCAAATTGACCCAAAAGGTGAAACGAGAGATGTTGTGCTGGACCTGACAGAGTCTGGGAGAGATGTACTGATGGACCTGAGAAGGACCAAGAGGGATAGTCTGTTGGACCCTAGACTGATCTCAGCAAAACAGGAATAACAAGCTACACAGGTGACTGTATCCATGTGACTTAAAACGTAAAAACTGCAGAAAATGCAAAAAGACTGCATTTCACATACGTTATATATTTGTCTACTGCAGCTGTGGCCGATCTTATCCGCAAAGGGCCCGTGTGTGTGCAGGTTTTTGGGGTAACCTTTAGGTCAGCTGTTTAAACCCAGGTGTGAGGACTCCTCAGCCAGTCAGTCCTCTAGTTAGTAATCTAATTAGGGAGCTACAGCGAAAACCCGCAAACACACCGGCCCTTTGCGGATAAGATTGGCCATCCCTGGTCTACTGGATATTGTTTTTAGCGTTATTTTTTATCCTTTCACTGTAGTTTCAATACAAATGTTGTTACACTTAGTGAAGTCTTTGCCTGTCATTGATTTTTGGTTCAATGTATATTGTAGTTTTTCTCAGTATGTAGGCAAGACAGGTTTGGAAAAACTGCACTGAAATAAATGAATTACTATACAGTGTGCCAATGTGCCATGGTCATAAAGACTGTAGTTTTACTCTGCAGATATAAGAATTTACATCATCCTCTAAAATGAGTTAGAATAAACTATAAATATGCCCCATATAGGCAAGAATAAAACTATTTTGTGCCCATTTTTGTGTACAGAACAGCTCAGTCATTCCTGTTCTGTGCAAGATGAATATGCCAGTGTAAGCTGGGCAGCAAAAACGGCTGCAATTGAAAAATAGTTCGTGCTTCTGTCAGATTGTCATTCTGTATAAAGAACGGAGATATGAAATGCAGATGAAGTCAGAGGTGTGCCATGATCGCTAATCCTCACCTGCCCCACAAGTACAAGAATATTACTTCAGAAGTTAGTTCTGAAGACCAAACTTCTAATACTTCGTATAGATGTAGTACTGACAAAGAGCCACGCGATGGCAGTACAAACCACGAGACTGTACGGCGCTTCCGGAATAGCTATGTAACTCCAATCTAGCTGATTCAAGTTTTGTTGACGGTTTTCAGTTACTGGTACAAAAGATAGCGGAGTTTTTACTAAAGTGTGACCAGAGAAGAACATAAACAACTGAACAAATAATTGTTTATATTTTCTTTAATTTAGTACCAGATAGTTAGAGGTTAAGGTCTCCCCTTAATCCAATAAGAATTAAGAAGTAGCCTAAAACTAGAGCAGTTCTTTGGTTGGTCGCTACCTGCTTTAAAATAAACGCAAAATTCACCGATTTGTTAAACATTGTTACAAGTTTCCAAATTAAGAAGTGCTTTCTGTAGGGGTAATTGCAGTGGCTGTGATTGTGCTGTGTTTAGTCCGGAACAGTTGATTAATTGGAGGTAATTAAGATTATGGACGCCTTTAGTTTCACACAGAATCACCAGATAGAGTTATTTTATAGCAGATACATTACAGAAAGGGGACTAAGGTACAGAGTAAAATACTGATTTAAACAAAACAGAGCATTAAGAGTAAGAAACTAAAAAGGGAACTTCACCTTTAATCACAGCAACACCCCTTCAGGTTTTTCTTTTGTATAAAATTATTAAAATACTTCTGACGTAGATTAGATTTCATCCAGGGTGTTTTTGAATTAATAAAAATATATTTTACAATTTATATAAGACGAATATTTATTTATTATCGTGGCAGCTTGAATGTTGTACACAGTAATGCATTTTATTGGGAACTTTTAAAATAGCATTACAGTACAAATCGTTGTCTTTCATTTTTCACTTTTACGTCCCTTATAACGTGCTTAAATTCTTCTTAATAATTTAATAACTAAGTCACAGAAGTGCTGAACATTATGTCATTTTCCATGAGAAGACAATTCGCCGCACTTCCGCCAGGGGGCACATTATAAGTCCGGCCCACTAAAAGGAAGCTCACATCAAGTATTTAAACGTCGGATTTCTATGCCCGTACATAACAACGCTTTATATTTAATACAAATACAGAATATCAATGCATAATGTGGATATCTACCTTTATATAATCACCAACAAGACCCATCTCAGATAAGCGACACGAAAATATACACTTAAAACAGGTATATTAAATGTCGGCATGACTAAAAATTGACGAAGCGGGCTGTTTACTTCCCTTTAAGGCGATTGTTCCCAATTCTCTTTCCCATTCGCGATTATCCACTCGCTTCCTGGCGGAACTCGCCGATGTCTCACCGCTGCAATCCCGGAGTTGATCGTTTTTCCCATTTCCTATGTAGCGCTTGGAACAAAAACTATGAAGAGCTGAAACGCCGATTTCCCCCCCTTTGTTCGCGTTTTAATCTGAAAAAAATACAACGTGCGGAGCAGAAGCCAGCGAACTCTCACCGCGAAGCGACACAATATTCCCTGGATACGAGATTCTTTAAAAATATTTGCACAGGATATATATCAGATCACGGGAATACAAATCGTGTGATTGCATTAACAAATGCTCCGGGAATACTGGTAACAGTGAAGTTCGATATGATAAAAGGATTGTTTGCAATAAATATTCCCAGCCAGATTTGTCTCCTTGAATATTAACCGAGAATGTAATTAAATGTTTCATATTAATATGAAGCCTTTTTCATCAAATTGTTGAACTTTTATGAAAATGAGATGCATCTACTTAGCAAGCTAATTCCTTCCGTACTCCACAATGAAATCAACAGGGCTCTCAAAGCACTGCACGTAAGCCCCGCAGGACTGACCAGGACACAATTCCCAATGAGGACCAAGCCTGAAAACAGTTAGAGCAAAGGGAGCATCAAAAGAGGTGAACTTTTTCATTGAAAAGTATTTTATTAATTGACACATTTGCTCTTTGGTGTGTATTAATTATAGTGTAATTAAAGATATACAGCACATTTAAGTGCTGATGCGCTTGCTGTTTTCTATTCGACTTTTTAAACCACATATGAGTTATTTACGTACTGAAATTTAATTTACAACATAGTTTAGATTTGACGAATGATTTACCCATATATACGAAGCTAAAGCAGTATGTTTTAATCTGTCAAGTAATAGGTAAGCTTGAAGTGAACAAGTTGGACTTTTGATGAATCAACGCACGGAGCAGCTGTCACATCGAGTCAAGTTTGGTCTTGACCTACGAAGAAGAAAGATTGAAGCATCTTCTAGATGATGAGAAGACGAGGCGTTAGTTCACTTTGATGAATGTTTTTTCTCTTCGAAGTACATTTTCCATGGGTAGTTAAGAGTTTTGTTGTTTCCCGAAGCCGCAGATCAAAGCCAGCTTGCGGGGAAAGTGTTGCTCTTGCGGTTCTTCAGATCTCCGAGCTAACTTGCTGCGTCTATGCGCGTTTGCCTGGCGTGACCGGATTTAAGTGATCCACTATTTAAATCCTACTGTGATATTTCTCCAAGAAACAGAGGTGTGAATTTTGAAGCCTGTTTGATTTACTGCGCTTCTTTCTCGTAAGGCTGGGTTGTTCTGGACTTAAGGTTAGGTTACGTTTAAGCCAGCTACCTTCAAAACTAAGGCAATAAGTGCGCAAGAATTTATTCTCTTATCGAACATTTGTGGGAACCATATTGAATGTTTTTGTGAAGGAACCCATGGCAAAGTGGCTGAAGGATTACCTGAGTTTCAGCAGCCGGCGAGCCCCACCACAGCCACCTAAGCCAGACTACACGGAGAGCGAGATCCTCAGAGCCTATCGCGCACAGAAGAACCTGGACTTCGAAGATCCGTACGAGGACGCGGAGAACCGAGCCAGGAACGAGTCTGTCATGTCAGACCTGACGCATCACGGCTTAGGCTCCCCGATCAAGTCTGTCGGTACGGATGTAAAAATGGTGTCGCCTAAACATCGACTCATCAAGGTGGATTCACAGGAGCTGGGTCGCTGCAAAATATTGCTGAGTACAATCTCTTTTGAAGACCCGCCGGAGCCGGTAAGTGTCTGTAGAGATTACCCAGAATTGCTTATTATTCATAATGTACTTTAATTAACTCTGCAAGCTACTGTTGGGAGGGACTGCACGTGATCACTTTGTTAACTTTGGCACTGGACATCGAGCTGGATTTTTAAGCCAATATTGCAACTTCGAGCAAGGAGCTTTAGTGAATTTACAAGGAAAATGAATTCAGGGCATTCACGTGAAAAGGGTACTTAGCCGTGGCTGGCGAAACTCCTACTTCGTCACACTACATTTGCCAGTTCATTTTTATGTATATGCCTTAATGCCTGGGAAAGAATGAATGAAACTGGTAAATTTGCAGACGGTATGCCTTCCATTTCCCATATGTAATGCTCTTCATTCAAGATTTTCATCTCTTTTCTCCGTGGAGACAGCGGTCGCAGAATGTAACAGTGATCACTGGGTTGCGGATGCAATTATTTCCGTCGCTGCCTCCTTGCTGCGCAGATGAAGACGGCGACAATCAGACCGGAGACGCGCGGCGTTAGTGTCTCTCTGCTTACCCTCTGCCCCGTTCAGTCTCGCCACGGGCGGCCCGTGGGACGGGGGATTAGCGAGAGAAGACATGACAGACTCACTCATCATAAGCATCCATCTTCAAACCACTTATCCTGGTCAGGGTTACGTGGGGATTTCAAGCAGAATAACTACCAGGCGGGGTTTCAAATATACAGCAGTTTTGTTTTGCTGTATATATCAACGATGTGTGTGCATGATGATGCAGTGGATTAGGGGATATTCACAGTGCTGAAAGGCATTAAATTATAGCCAGATGGGGTGCAATTTGAGAAGCGAGTACCTGTATGTATCATTAGCCGGTCAAAGACTGAGACTTCTCTAAAGGTTTGGGTCATGCTTCTGCGTGCTGTTAGTGAAGGGACTGCCCCCTATCCATCTGCTCGTGCTTCCGGGTCGATGCAGATGGCTTTTGGATACCTGCTTATAGCCCTGTCTCTGCCCCAGCATGAGGCCACTGAAATAGATGACACCGTCAGCATTCCTTATAAGGTATGCCAGTCCGCAGTGGAGTTCCCAGCATGCTTTGGGAAGCACCGTGATGAGCAGGTGAAGGAATCTGCGTGTCTCTTCAGTGGTCTGGACCGACATTATCCAGGAGGGTTAGGAGAAAGCATTCCGATCGTGCCCAAACAGCAACCCGAGGAGTGGAGCCTGCTTTACACACACACGCGCACACACACACACACACGAACGCACATACAGACACACACGGAGTCCGCGGTAGCTCTTCGGAATATTGCGTGCCTGCAACCCCCACACTGCATTCCTCACTGGCCCAGTGGCACTGCCCCAGTGGAGGTGGTGCTAGACCCAGGGGGATATCTGTGTGGCGGGAGCAGCGGGGGGTGGGGTTGCTGAGCTGGGCGTATTAGTCAGGCTCATCTGTGCAGACGTACAGGAATGCTGTAAAAGCGCAGCCATGGCCCCAGCCCTGTAGCACATGCCGCCACCCACCGTCTGGCAATTATGACATTCCCTTTAATGAGGCCAAAGTCTCCGCGCAGAGACGCTGGGCTCGTGCAGCCTGGCCGCCGGAGAGGTCTCCGCGTTTAGGGTCTGTCGCAGGCCCCTAATGAGGTGTGGTCGGACCGCTTTTAGGAAAGCCAGAGGTCATTCCTTCCAGTCGAGCATACTGGGTAAAGCCAGAGGTCATCCCTTCCAGTAGAGCATACTGGGTAAAGCCAGAGTGAGGTCTGAAGGACGCAATTAGTCACGGCCGGGCGACTGAGGCCGCTGACATGACACCGAAGTGGTGTTTCTGTGACCTCCTGTCGTCCTAGGTGGTCCCATCAGCACCCCTGGCCAGAGACACGGACTACTCGGACCCGTTTGACGCCCGTCTGGACCTGCGACCCTTGAGGCCCGGAATGGAGTTTGTCCCGACTGAAAACAATGGTTACATGGAGCCGTATGAGGCCCAGCGGGTCATCGCCGGTATGACATTCTCTGGTTTCTCTCTTTGCATTCATTGTTATTGCCAGGAACAGTGGTACTGAAATAGGCGCTGTTCCCTCTTCCAGCCTGCAGAGCGGCGCCTAATGCACTGTGATGTGCTGCCCGCCAAGTCTGATTGTTTCCACGTCCCTCTGTGCAATTTTTTTATCCTCTCTCTCTCCTCTCTCTCACACTCTCTCCATCCCTCTCACTTTCCCTTTTTCTAAGCCTGAATGTCGCACTTTTTTTTTCTCCATTTGATGGTCTGGTCTGAAACTCCACACCAGTCCCCCCCCCTCCCCCCTGCGACTTCTTCCTTAATTATCACCTCATCCTTCATCCTCCATAGCGGGGAAGCTGTGGCCATGGTGAGATGTAGTGGATGGGAGAGTGAGTTTGTTTCCTGCCCAGTTACACTTTGCTGCCTGTCATTCTGTTCCACGCTCGTCTGTTGCCCTCAGACGTTAAATTGGGGCAGGAAGCTTGGGTTTGCAGGCTGAATGACTAGTGGCTCCTGTTAGGAGACCGTCACAGGCATATCGACTGACCGATGAATGCGTGAGTGGCACTATAATTGCATGCTGGGAAATTTTGGGAGACGTGAAGGAACACAGGTGTCTGACCCCCTCAATGCCCTGATTCCTTCCCCCTTAATGCCCTGATTCCTTCTGCCTTCCATTTTTAACTCCCATCGCTAGAATATGGTTACATCCCAGTTTTTCAGCATCCATCCTCCACGTTATGGGCTTCTTCAGTGCTGTTCCTTTATTTCTGTACATAAAAATCCTACACACCCCCACTCCCACCTCAGGGTCTCTCCTTGGGGGGGGGGGGTTCTCATCACCATGGAGACAGCAGGGGCACCCGCCAGCAAAGTGTCATCTGAAGGTTAAAGTTTCCCCAGTTCCTTTCCTCCTTCTGTTTGCCGCTCTCTGCGGTGATTTATCCTCGTTCCCTAAGTGCTGCTGTTGTCACTAAATTGTAGTTTCATCCTCATTTTGTAACACTGGCCCCGAAACACTTGGCAGCTGTACCTAACTGCACTGGATAACTGCACTGGATAACTGCACGTCCATTTGAAACTCACCATTAGCTTCGGCTAAATGGATTTTGTGTCCAACAATTTGACACGGGCATTGATATCCAGCTTCTCTCTTGGTGTTTTGGGGGATTGTTAGAGCTCTGTGTCCTGCATTATATGGGCAGTATCGCTAGCAGCCATTCTGAGTCCTAACCATATTTCTGGGTTACATCAGCAACATGGGATTCCTACCTCTGTCTCTGTAAAGGGAACCTGCCTTGAGGGTAGTGGCAGTCTGTGGCTCAGAGGGTTACGATGCTCTACTTGTGGTCAGAAGGTCACCAGCTCGAATCCCCAGGCCAGCAGAGTGATTCCACAGTTGTTCCCCAGATCGAGGCCCTTAATTGCTTTGGGGTCTGACTGACCCTCCCTCCTCAATTACACGCCACTTTGGATAAAAGCAAATGCAATGAAATTTAAGCGCTACTAGGTTGAAACAATTCTAATCTATTGGATTTGATGTCATGGACTTGATTAATAAATATGGATTCGTATCATTCAACGATAACGATGTGCCAAAATGCTGCAAAAAAAAATTTGTGAAGAAATTCTCACACCAATCGATCGAGCTCAGAACTCTTCTAATCTGGCCCACGATTCCAAATCCAGGCCTTGTTTTCAGTTCTCCCAGGTAGTTAGTTTAATAATTACTGACTCTGATTGGCTAGAAGCTTCGCACCTGACTCGCAGGTAAAGGAAAGCTGGAAAATCAGCAGGACCCAGCCCTTGAGGACTGTGATTTAAAGAAACCTGCTACAGAGACTGACCTTAGTAGAGAGTAGAGGCCAATCATTTCGGTTCGGGATATTCACAAACCCATGTTTGCATTCCCTCTGTTCTTTCCCTCACTTTCTCACCGTGTCAGAACTTCAGCGGGGCGTGGAACGGCAGAAGGGCGTGCCGCAGCTTTACGATACACCGTATGAAGAGCGGGTGCGTGGGCGGAGCCTGGGCCGCCTCGGTGTCTTCGACGGAGGCAGGGAGAGTCGCCTGCCTCGAGACGATGAGCGGCCGGCAGATGAATATGACCAGCCCTGGGAGTGGAAGAAGGACAACATTTCCAAGGCCTTTGCAGGTACTGCCCCAGCCACGCCCCCTCAGCTTCACTGCTTGGCCACACCTCTTCGCTTACTCTACTTAGCCACGCCCCCTCAGCTACACTGCTTGGCCACACCTCTTCGGTTACTCTACTTAGCCACGCCCCCTCAGCTTCACTGCTTGGTCTCGCTCCCTCATCAGTTTCACTGCTTGGCCTCACCACACATTTTCACCACTAGGCCACAGCCCCCTGGCCTTTCCAGAATTCTTGAATTTCACATGTTGTGTAAGAGACATTGCATCTCTGTGAACTTCTGGGTGACTGTGATGAATGTGTTTCTGTGACCTGTCTATTATTTCTTATTATGATAAGAAAATATGCAGTTACTGTTTTATCTTTGTTTGGACAGAACAGGAGAGGGGGGCAGTGGGTGTAGCACATGGGTCTGAGATGGGGTGTGTTAATCATGACAGCGAGAACTGATTGGCTAATACCCCCCAGGTGACTCTCTCTTCTTTGATTGGCTGACAGACCCTGCGATCCTGGCAGCAATGGTGTGTGTATGTTGGCATGAACATAGTGTTTGTGTCGCGTTTTTATACAGTCACATTCCTGTTCTTTGACGAGGGAGAGGTGGTACGGATTCACGGTCTGATGGTTTGTCCTGCATTGCATGCTGGGATCTTAAGGCAGGCTTGGCCGCGAGAGCCACCTGTGATTATTTTGGGGGGAACAGGAGAGCAGTGCCATCCCACCTAGGCATAATCCGTCGGTCTGCCGGCGTCTCCTGCCACCGGCCCGCCTGGCTGCCTTGTCGCCGTCTCTCGCAAGCATGTGTCTTGGCACGGTCGGCTGAGGTGTTTTTCCTAACATCTGTCCCCCCCATCGCCCACTTCCCCCACAGTGACTGTAATCATCACCGTGTGCCCAGTGGTGGCGGTGTGGGGGGGGGGGGGGGGGGGGGGCC
>JAODUD010000043.1:12389449-12416973 GCA_026784285.1 Stomatorhinus walkeri | reverse complement strand
ATGCCCCCCCCCCCCCCCCCCACATTCTTCCATCGAATAAATTGCTTATCCCTATTTCGCTTTTCTTCCAGCCGACGACAGTGTCCAAATGCTATCAGGAGGCCAGTTAAGGGTCCCCCTCCCGGAATGTCATCTTGTCAGCGGTAATAAAAGGCACTGAAGTATCATGATTCCATCTGCCCTTTTCCCAAACTTTCTACTTGGGTGTGACGTTGACGCTGACTCTAACTTTCGCCTCCGTCTTCCTTCGAGCGTTAACAGCATGCAGGGAAATGAGATTTGAGGTCACGGCCTAGACCCTGGGGACAGGAGAGGCGGTGACCTCATCACTTGCCAGCGCTGTATGAGTCACGTGAACGGCTGCAGGCTGTTTATAACTTTCTGTGTGTTGCAGCAGTCTTGGTCTTCTAATAGAATGAATGACCTTTAGTTGGGTTTAAGTTGTGTGCAATTTATTCAGAGAGTATATGTCAAACAAAGACCTTGGTTTAATATCTAATTTTTCTTGAACTGTGTATGACTCATTGGATTAGCACCATATCTGTGGTGTATCCTGCCCTGCCCAGGATAGGAAGCCAGAAGGTGGCTGAATGATTTATTCTGCATGGTGATTTATTTTACGGTTCTTCTCAAAAACATCACAGCAAACTCTCAAAACTCTGCTGGACATGGCAGTAACAATTGTCTCTAGTGGGTGAAAAAGTGACTGATGATTCCATCACTTGTATCTAGGTGGTATTATGAATATTATTAATAATATATTATAATATCGCATTAATATTATGATATTACATACATTTCTCCAAGGCCAGACTGATGCACAAACTAACCTGAGCAGTAGCCCAAGGCTCTGAGTTATAGGGCCGCAAAATTTATCCTTGCTTCTTACAACGGTATTTATGCTGTATGTGGAGTCCCAACCCCCGCAAAATTCACCCTGCATCCGTATTTCATTATCCATCATTGGGCTGAAGAGCCAATCCTGAGAGGCACTGGTCACAAGGCCAGGGGTCCTCAAGGTGGGTCCCATCCCATCACTGGACACACGCACAGCATATGTGTCCTGCAGAGCGGCCAGGCAGATTCTGCTGTGGATTCAGCAGCTGTGGTTTCATGTTTCTTGGATACAATCCGGGTTTGTGCCCGAACATCCCTATCGGACCCACAGTTACTCCTGCTGGATGCGGTCCATCCTCCATTAGCCTGGATACCGCAGCTCTCAATAAACCAAAGACTTGCTGTCCTGGTCACAGACACACTGGTGAAACACGCACCAACAATTTATCCTCCTTTGAACTCTGATATGTCTCCCATTATGTTGTTTACATTGCAATATTTTATGTTATTCAACCATTGCACTCTCCTCTTACTGATGGAATGTGCAGTCAGTGACGTTTGGCCACCAGGACGCCCGCACATACACGTGTTTCAGTTTCATTGTCTGAAAATTAGAGGATATTTGAATATTGAAAGAGAACTTACAGTGGGTTCGAGATAAAGTTATAGTGAACCGGGGATGCCAACTCACGCATCAGGCGTGAGGCTGACGCTGTCAGACTCACGCAAGAATTCAATATTAGTTCATTATAAACCCAAAATTACTCAAACTCAAAATCGTTCGGATTAGTTTACAAGCCCTACAGACTTCACAAGGTAATAAAACTCTTACATATATGAAAGAGTCTTACATGCGTAAACGCGTGGGCAGACAGGATTCGAATTTGAAATCCAAAATGTAAAACTGTGCAGTGTTCTGGTGAAAGATGTCACGTTTCTTTTCCAAATGATCCAACACGACAAAAATGGAAATGAATGCGAAACGTTTAAATTCATAATTCATGCCGTTCGACATGGGGAGATTTCCTACAGGTAGACTGACTTAAGATCGGCTCGCAGTCGAAATTAGTCCATAGCACAAATATTGCAACTTCGACTAAATATTAGGCAGCTTCTGTAATACATATATTATTAGTATTATTGATAATATTTTCATACGGATACACATCGTGAGACATATAACCGCGAGCCGTACGACCACCACTTTGCAGCGAGGAGCAGGTAGCGTCATGCAGCTTAGTTTTCTCCAAATATATGACGTATGACTCTGCTGAATTTGTGTGATTTCTGAAAAAGAGTTTTAAATTTAATGACTTGCAAAAACTGCCCCCCAAAACACATTACAAACCAAGCGGGGGGGGGGGGGAAATCCCAATCTGACTTCTATATTTTGCAAGAACAATGGCTCCTCCTCATGGTTCAATTGGTATATAACGTTTGTTTGCAGAAAATTATAACATGCTACCGAATCTGTTGTAAATTACACAAGAGAAACAGGCAACTGCAGAAATAAATACAGTAAGATAATTACTATACGTTAACTTACTTATTAAGAATGGTATTAGGAATTAATGATGATTTAATGATGTTCAGTTCTTGATCTGTCTATTACTAATTTTATTTAACAATAGAAAGAAAGACAGACACTGAAAATAATTCATACGATTAGAAGTATTGTTTTTCACATAGTTATATCAGTTATAGAATCAGATGGTATCGTATATTTAACCAGCATCAATATTTCAAACATATAATCCGTGGTTGTCCCAGAATGGTCTCGCTTCTTAATGGGTGAGCACCGATCGTCATGGGAGCATCTTAACCACAAGGACGTCACGTGGGCAGCTGATGCCGACGAGCGAATTTATGACTGCTACAGGCATCTATCATGCGTCGCATGTAAAGGCTGAACAGGTGATACAGTGTGTACTGTACACATTTTGCAACATTAAAATACCTTGCCGTGTATTTTTCTGTGCTCCACAATTATTGCGACTGATCGTTGTGCTAACATTGCAAACGTTGTAGATTCAAACCCCATGGAAAACAACTGTTACTCCTCCCTTTAGTATCAGTTGTTCTGAATGCAAAAGTATCAGGTGAATGTAAAGCAGGGGTGGGGGTCCTGATCCATGGAGGGCCAGCCAATCACAGTGGGTCCCCAGGACTGGAGCTGAGATCCGCTGCTTTATTATTGGCTGATTGAGAGGTCATCACAAAAACCCACACCCCAGGGGAGATTGTACCTATTGAAAAGATCAGGGGGCTAAGGGATTATGCTTAAAATATGATCGGACCTACTGACACCCACACCGCCTCTCCGTGAATCAGGTTCCCATCCTCTGACATAAATGTTAGAGAAAATGCAAAAGATTAGCAACTTGGTCCATTTACTATAGTCCCTTCCTTGACTGGATTTGCATCCTGAGGCCCCTGTGCTGCCGCAGCGGGACTTCGGCCCTGAAGCGAGGCCGGGGAGCTCCGGAGCAGCAGGACAGCGGAACTTCGGCCCTGAAGCGAGGCCGGGGAGCTCCGGAGCAGCAGGACAGCGGGACTTCGGCCCTGAAGCGAGGCCGGGGAGCTCCGGAGCAGCAGGACAGCGGGACTTCGGCCCTGAAGCGAGGCCGGGGAGCTCCGGAGCAGCAGGACAGCGGTGCCCTGTGCTGGTCCCTGTGGGCCTCATGTGGCTCATCTGGCTTCACCGGTGTCTCGATACGAGACACAAGATATATATTGTCACAGTACAAGTACAATGACATGTCATTTGGATCAATCTTGCAGAGGCCTTAATAAAAACTCTACAAGCTAAAAAATAATAACAATAATATAAAAATAGCATATAGCAATGTCTAAATACTCACAGAGTACTCAGTTGAAAGTTCAAGAGGAATATTGCACTTAAATTAATGCACGTGAGTTACATGATTGTGCCTGAGGAAGGCGGCATCTGAGAGCTGTAACACTGCTGCAAGATAATAATGTGATCAACAGTATTTCACTGTATAGAACACAACTGTGTTGGGTTGAATGTGATACATTCGACAGGGGGAACTGTGTGATGATTAGGGGCCAGGAGAGTAAAAGTGCATATTCTGTGTGTGTAATGCACGGTGTGTGTAGGGTGGATAGGTCTCAGTTCATGTCAGTTCACCCTATGTGCCCTCCAGCCTCCCCCCCCCCCCCCGGCTGATGCAGGGGGGGGGGGGGGGGAATACAGTTCAAGAAGTAGAAGCAAATCATCAGGTGTAGACATTTGTTGTCATTCACCAGCTCTTGAACCCACCCCACCATCTGCATCTCTTTGAATCTGTGATCGCTTGTTTTGCCTTACAGCACAGCCCCCGTGGCCTCAGTCTCAAAGGGTCCCCGGGCATTAGTATGCGGCACTGTGCAGTACAGACAACAAGGGTGGTGAAAACGCCGCTTGGTCATGAGCACTAGGTCGGTCGGATTGGACCGCACCTCCACGGCCCCGACACTTTGCTTCAGAATTCCTAGTACTGGTGTTGGGCCAGCGCTGATCACTAAACCGGCTGATACCCGCAGCTGGGTGTTTACTGGAAGCTCCGCCTAGTTGACTCATCGACAGTGTGAATGTTTGCTAGATGCTATTTGACTCACTGTAAGTTGCTTTTATGCAAAAGCATCTGCTAAATATGTGAATGTACATGTTATATGATGCATGTCCTCCCTAAACATGCATCCTCATCCCTGCCTCTAAATTTCCAATCTATTAAATTGACCAACTCCAGACCATAACACTGCCTTCCCCATTGCAGAAACCAAGCTCTCATACTCATCCTTCTGGTTATTAAAGCTGTCTCGCGATTGAACGTGAAGAAGCATGGCCGTAGGTTACACACGACTCCCAGCATCACGACTTGCACGATGGGTTTGTTTTTCTACACGTTTGTAGATCAGGGATCTTTAACTACAGGAAATTAGTGTCTTGGGATATTCTGGCCTTGGTGCTGAAGTGGAACCAGGAGATGGTGCTTAACAGAATAATTTCAGTGTAGAGTGCACCCGAGACATTTAACCGACTGAGCAACAAGCAATATTACATTAGACAGGAAACAACATTATCTAGATAGTTAGCAATCAGCTTTGCAGCGGGACGGAGATCTGAGGTTACCCAATGTCACAGGCAGGGTGTGAAATCTCACAGAGACAGCATGCAACCAGGGTGCCAGTGAGGTCCAGAGTCCATAAGCTGAGGTCCTGCTCCAAACAGTGTATATTTCCAGAAAGGAGATGCATCCTTAGGGTTGTCCCCCTTCATACCCAATCAGGGGATTTAATACATCCCACAATTTTATGTCATGTTTCCGTTATTTACTGCCCTTTGTAAACCATAACGATAGATTTATTAAATGTGATGCAAAATTATGGCTGTATCATGTTTACGATAAAACTAGGTGGTTAAAACTGTATTCAAAAAAGCTCAGAGACTCATATATCTCTATAGAAACAATTAGCATTAGCAGGACACAAGGAAATCCATTAATGGGCGTAT
This sequence comes from Stomatorhinus walkeri, assembly GCA_026784285.1. NCBI lineage: Eukaryota > Metazoa > Chordata > Actinopteri > Osteoglossiformes > Mormyridae > Stomatorhinus > Stomatorhinus walkeri. The sequence goes on along the minus strand of JAODUD010000043.1, from coordinate 12,411,620 downwards.
ATGAAAGATTGCTAGCAGACCAAAATAATGTGTGTAATTATTGTGGGTAAATAAGAGTTTTCTACGGGGAGGAATTAAAACCTCGTGCAATAGGAGACAGCAGTATTGATCGGTGAATATGATAACTGGGCCCAATGATTTCCTTGATTCAGTAGAATCTGCATCGCTTCCTATTTGCATCGCTTATTTTTGAAAGAAAAAAAGTTTGTTTCTGCATTTTCAGAAGACTAAAAGAATAAAGCTGGCAAAATTTCCGCTTGGTGTAATTAATTAAAATTCTGCTCTTACAACTGCTTATGCTAGTCAGGGTAATAAAAACACGCTGAAAACACGCTAACAAAAATTAAGTATCCTCCATATAACTAAAATCTAGGTCAATATAAAAAGCCCACGCTGGCTGTCGGCCCACGTTGCTATGGTGCCGGGTTTAGCGTCTATGTGACACGGCGACCAGGTAGGATATGTACATGTATTTGCATTTCTCAAAACAATTAAAATATATAAAATTGCAAGTTTGAGTGGTTATTAAGAATAATTAGTTAGCTTGTCGATTTGCCATTCGGAATATGTTAAATGATACTGATACAGCGATGACATTTTGAATAAGATACGACCGATTGTCGTTCCACAGATAAATAAAACAGAGTTAAAGACTTAGACCGTGACATGCAGTGAAGAGTCGGCTATGTCAGCGCGAATGGATCAGCTCGCCCAGCCGAAGCCGAACCGGCTGAAATACCCCGACAGGTGCCGTATCACGCCGCGCCGCCTCGGGGACACCCCGCTCACTGATCGGTGCTATAATTAAGGTACATTTCAGCAGCGATTACAAAAGCAGGCTCTCCGTGACATCATGACATTCATCACAGCAACGCTGCAGTTTCCATAATTTCAATTTTTCATAATTTGTTTATGTGGCCCGCATACGCGCCTATAGGCAAGGGGGGTTCGGAATAAATCAGCTTCCCAGGTTTTGTGTTACTCGTGTTCTCGCTGGGGGCTCAATTCTGTCTCTATTCGCTGTTGAAGGAGATCGGTATACTGGCTAGATGAACTTCCCGTGGCATCAAAGCGTTCAACAACCACCTTCGGTAAATAAAATCTCTCTCTGCTTTCCATTTTTGCTCATAGGCATGTAAATCACTTTTGTAGTGCTCTCTGTACGAAACCTGGTTAAGATTCACTGCCATTTTAGTTCTTTCTAAAAATAATTTTTATACTTAAGGCAATAAACTATTGTTCATGCACGCATTTTTAACGTGTGTCCAGACCTGACACCACGCCGGGCCCGGCTAACCCTTAAGAAGCTGGTCCACCCCAGTTTCCAGGAGAACAGGTGAAATCATGTTCTGTTGTATCTCCTGCTTTATTCTTTCCCGAACCCCTCCGTGATAAATATGTATTTTAAGGTGTATGTTAATAATAGGTTATCTGCCATGCTTTTGTGCCTGTTCGCTTTAATAGTTGATGCATATTTCACGAATAATGGGGTGTGTTTTTTTATCTTGTGAGTGAAATGTGCCTCTCAACACGTCACAATACAAACTGCTTTAGGGCAACAGCCTTTTTTGTCCGCACTCGCCCGGCTGTTATAATTTTATTGAATTTCACCTGGGGTAAAACCGATGTCTTGTGTGTAGCTTCTGTTCCATTCTTTGCAGGCGGTCTCCGGCATGGCAGGTGACGGCCGCAACCCTGCAGGCTTCCCCCTCGGAGAGGGTGTGCCACCTGGCTATACCCCGCCCGCCTGCTGTGGGCTGGCAACCAGATCGCCCCCTGTTGGCCACAGTGAGTATTGACTGTGCTTTCATTTGGCTGACGGCTTGATCACCTGCCCAGGTTAAGCTACTTTATGTTCTCACATTGTTTGCCGTTTTCTTTGACTTCCTTTATGTTGTTACAATATTGTTTGTTCCATGTTAATAACTCGGTGAAAGAAAGGGCAATGTTTTATGGGTTACCATCCACTGTGATTGGCTAGCTGTATTAATCTTATACAATTCACCAAAGCTACCTATGAACGAGAGCTGAACCATACGATGTATGGATGTATTGCATACATATTAGTAAAACTCCTACATGTTTTATTAAAAAGCCATATGGGCCAGACTGCGCAAGTGTTTCCAGACCTGCAGGAAGGGAGAGTGAAGATTATTGCAGTCTTTGTTGTCAGTAGCAGGTGAGCAAGTCTATGCGAACAGCTGCTCCCAGCCCCCGAATCTGCCAGTTATCGCAGCCTAGGAGAGCGGCGGCCCTGCTCTCCGATGATGAGCACAAACCATCTGCCAGAGGGCTGCGTCTCACCAAAACGTCCCCCCGAATACACCTGCTGGCCAGTGAGTGGCTATGAATTATCAGTATTAATCACAGTCGCTGTTACCACGACAGCAGGTCCTGGGTTGGTTTCACAGATGATGCTGCATTTTGCTTTAAAGTATGCGGCTCACAAGCCGGATGTGTTTATTATTAACCTGCTGAGAAAAATATATCTCTTGGCTGAAGATAAATTCTGATGAATGGGAGCATAAATGTATAAAGATGAATGGAAGAAAGCTTTAAAAATATGTTGTCTGTGGCTCCATCTGTCTCCATCCATACTTGGACTCCCTCACCCCCCCCCCGAAAACTGGACCCCCTTCAGTCCCAAAGTCTGACCACCCCGAGCACCAGCAGGATCGGCCTGTGCTGTGGACGGTCCCAAGGTCAGCTCTATGTGGGGCTCCCAGCGAGCGGATACAGGTGCTGGCCCAGCCCAAACAGCGGATGGCGCTGTTTGAAGGACATGATCCCTACCACGTCAGTCCGGCCGCCCTCTATGGTTCTGCCTCCCTGCGGCTCCTGCAGCTCAGCGCACCGCTGCCACGCAAGTGCAAAAAAAAATAGCCAGTATCTCATCTGGGGCCAACGATCCAGCTAGATAATTCCTGTGTTTTCTCAGAATAAAGTCTGTGAAAGTCACTGTCGGCTAAGTCCTCTGCGTCTGAAAAAAAACACGTGTGACGATGTGCACAATATTGCTGCTTTTAACACACTTCCAAAGATGCTTGCATTGTGTGACAAACAGAATAAGCATTTACTGCTGGCTGTCCAGGAAGAAGTCATACACATTTAGGCTACTTATATATAAAAAAGCTCATATGCAAAATACACGGTAAATAATGTTTCTGTAGCATTTGTGGTCTGTTTTTATCTCTGAATCATGGAAGCTACAAACGTTGCAGATTAAGTCCTGTAGGTCAGTTTCACAGCTTTTTTAAATCACATTTAAATACTTCATTTGATTACAGCGCTTTTTGGAATGCTTGTTATTAATACTATGCGCATTTCTGGATTCAGATAACGCAGTACAGTGATTGCTTATAGTGTCAAGTGAGTCAAATTTTTGCAACCTCAAAAAGTGTAAATTGTTACTGAGGTAACACATTACTTCAGGCGCATCAAAGTCATGTTCAACATATGAATATTTCTTAATAACCCTATAACTGAATCTGTACTGCCACTACGCAGTAATAACTGCTCAGTGCTTCGATCGTTGTTTTCATATTAACACAGCTTGCTGGGGAATGCTAATCGAGCTATCTTCCTTTTATGAAGTCAGCACTGGGATCTTGTACCTTGTGTTAATGCATAGTGATCGAGCGCGCTCTGTACGGTACTTGATGACGATGCGACTGAGATTCTCAGGGGTATTATAGCAATAATTAGGCTATCTAAAATGCAGCCGGACATCTTTTGTTAAAACGAACATAATTTATAAGTCGCATTAAATGTTTATTGGCTTTTGGCTAATAACGTGCAAGTCTACGCGTTATATAAAACCCAAAACACCGATGTTAGTCACAGCATCAGAGCTCCGCCAGGGAAGTTTCTAGCTAAGTCGAGTTTACCTGTGGCTTGACTTTTTTATTTTTAAGGAAGATTGACATCGGGGCTGAAATACTCGAGGCTATAGCTCGAGTGATCGGACCTAACAATTGCCACTCTCTCCGCTTCCGATTCACCATAAATGCGAACAGGTGATCCTGCAAACTTAATCAGATGAGTTAAAAGCATTAGAGATTGTGCGGAAAACTGCAGGGACCGCCTGCTCCTATCAGAACTAGCTCACCGTCGTCAGTTCGGGGGGTCTTGTCACATCATTTTCAAAGTACCGGGCAAATGCATCGTTTTAAGGTAATATACGTTTTCATTCGTGCAGAAAAATAATGTAGGCTATTCTGTCGCTTTTTATTACCGTACCTTTATCTTTCAAAGTATTGTACATAGTCTTGTATTTTTCATTTTTTTACCTTTTATCATGCATGGATAAACAAATATTTTTTAAATTAAAGCTAATCACATTTGTTACTCCCATAGAATTGTATATCTGTTTTATTTCATAGAGCGGTTGAGTGTTGCATGGTGATTAACATCCGTTAATAACGCATGCCATAGTTCGAAAGAATCTCTTCGAACTCATTTCTAAACTTTCAGGGGTGTTTGAGACCACACCCCACCCAAAAAATGTACTGGAAATGGTTTTGAGAATATTGGAAATGACTATTTGACGATTTAACTCGCCTTCTTTTCTGCTAATACAGGTGTTGACACAGTCAATGATAGAGACCAGACCTGCCGGTTTCTGTTCTACCTCCGCTAACTGAATGTTTAACCGAAAGACTATATATCACACATACATTATTACATGTGGACGGAAATGATGGAGATGAAATCAGTGGCATGAAATATTGATGTAAATGTGAAATTTGATTTATTAAAAAAAGTTAATGTGTGTTTAAGCTTTAAATGTCTCACCGTCCCTTCATGACAAAAATACGTTCGTGTTGGTTTGTCCATCTTGTCGGTAAAAGATTTTGTCGCAATGCCCAAAGAAGAGAAATGATTAATAGGTAATCTTTTTTCGAGTTATTGGTTTTAATTTTGAGTATTTGGGGTGACTGGTCTTTAATTACACTGCACAACAAAGTTTTTGCTTCTTGAACACTGTTGGGTGTTTCTTATGGATTTTTGGCTGCTGATCACGAAAATCACATCCATAGTTGTCCAATATGTATCGTTTAATCGAAATCTTCGGTTTTGTCATGTATTTTTCTCATGTCTGTGTCCAAAAATTTCCACTTTTGTAAGAAACCTATCAACAATGTTTTACAGTCTGAGAATGGAATCTGGTCAGGTTGGAAGCTGTTCTGTGGAAGTTTGCAGCCCGTGCGTGCCTGGACACTGCCTCAGCAGGCTATAAAAGTGACTTGCATACACATTCTGCTCAATGGGTTAATATAGAACTGATAGTGTGTATGTATTGTTTCAGAATATAGCATTGCCTTAGTAGCAATGAAACAAGTAAGGTAGAAGCTATAGACATTTGCAGGACGATTAGTGTCGGTCGATATGTCTCGTCAATGTCTTAACGGCCGCAGTATATTCCGCTATATTTGTGGCGAATATGCGCTTGCGCTTCACAGATGCTCAATGACTGCTCTCGTGAAGAAAGCATATCATCTGTCCAGCTGTAAAATAAGTGATCAAGACAAGAAATGGACGCCTCACATTTGTTTTGCGACATGTGCTGTCTGTCTGAGACCCTGCCTCAGAGGCACTCGAAAGACAATGTCGCTTGCTGTCCCGATGATATGGCAAGAATAGAAAGGCCATGTGACCGACTGTTACTTCTGTCTGACTAATGTGTTTGGTTTCTCTGCCAAAAAGAAGTAGTCAGTTGAAAACCCTAATCTGCCACATGACCACAGTCTTCCAATTAAACGCTTCTAATTATGTTGAATTTAATAGCGAAAGATAATGAGAAACATAAACATTATTGCTGGTAAAGAGTTACTGTCTATTTCTCCGAGTTCCTACGTCATGCAGGAAAACCAAAATTATATTTGTGCAAACCCAACAGGTACCTGTCGCAATCAGCAAAAACTTTTCAGGAAGTAAAACATTTTTTTAAATTGTTGTGCAGTGTTTCCAGACGTGTAAGCCGTAATGCATTAATATTGATAGATAAACTATAATATGTTTAGGAACACCGCTTTTTATTTCGGAAGCAGGAAGTTAAAATTTGTTGCCCAGTGTTATGGGGCGCAGTGGTTAGTCCTACTGCCTCAAGAAGATCCTGGGTTCGGTCCCGAGTCCTTTCTGTGTGGAACACGCTCTCCCCGTGTTCGCGTCGGTTTCCGCCGGCGGCTCCAGTCTCCTCCCACGGTCCGAACGCATGCAGGGCAGGTTGATAGGCGAGGCTAAATTGGCCCTGTAATTGTGTGTGTGTGTGTGTGTGTGTGTGTGTGTGTGCGTGCACGCGCGCCCCGGGTGTGTTGGCAGCTGCCCAGGGTTGGTTCCCGCCTGCGCCCCTTGTTCCCGGGATAGCCTCCGGGCCTCCCCTACGACCCCAGTTGGGATTCGGTGGTTATGGTGATGGATGGATGGTTTTTAATCAGAGTAAAATGTGCATAATGAGAATGTTGTTACGTGGATGGATTGTGGGTCATTTTTTGACGGTGCCTTACAGGTGTTATGCTTGGACCCGGACACACGGAGGCGTGACTGAGATGCATCGCATTGCGGCTGGCTGCCTTGTTCTCACAGTGGGAGTTGCACTCATTGCAGGTGTGTGCACTCATTGCAGGGGTCTGTGGTGACTGGGATAACAAATTGGTTATATGCAGGGATGTCATGTGACGAGATCCTCTGAATGACGGGCCCTTAAAAATTAGGCCATATGTCTTTTTTTCCTCTATAAATATTTATTCATATAGTATGTAAATATAATATTTTTCTCTGTAATTATTGCAATAGGCAATTTAAGATGAATTGTGTTTTTGCGCATATAGCTTTAATCTCCTGTGTTAAACTTATTCATTAATTTCAAGTTGGTCTAACGTGATCTCTGCTTGCCTCAATAGCCCCGCCCCCTCCCCCTCCAACCCTTCTAGACTGTGAGTTCCTGGAGCACAGCAATGCCACCTGCTGGTGGGACCATGGACCTGACAGCACCATCCCGGGAACTTCATATATCCTGCAGATCAACGAGTAAGTCGGCGATCAACCCCCTCCCACCCAGATCCCCTTTGACTGCACTCTGGTTACCGGAAAGTCCTTGTGCACAATATTGATTGACAGGCCTCGCTAATGGAAAGTGCGTTCAGATGGTGGCAGTGACTGTTTTCTGGAGATGAACTGATACTGAGCTTCAAGCTGGACTTCACCTCCAGCATGCACCATGCCAGCACACTCACACTGATTAAAAACGGTGCAGCTGAACGATAAAGCTCAGCGCAGGGGCACCCTCTGAGCAGATGCTAATTATCTCATCTCATGCATATGCCAGTAGGGGCAGATTCATGCTCGCCTTGTTCCTGCAGTAACTGCTCAGGACTGAGTGCTTCTGGCCTGTTGCTGCTCAGGGATTAGTGTGGGATTTATTGCAGTATCATCCTCCATTTTATATCTCCTGTTTGCAGAAGGCGGGCATTTCTTAGGTACCTTACTGATCCATCCATCTATCCATCCATTTTCTGAAACTACTTCTCCTACTCAGGATCGGGGGGGGGGGTCCAGAGCCAAGGCTACATGCAAGGCAGTATTGATTTAATCATCATTTGATACAACTTTCTTTCTCAATGATCTGAATTGAATTGTGTATAGATATCGTCCTCAAGATCAAGCAATGTGGTGTTTCAAGTTAGTTATGGTTAAATCTTGTTTTATTACGGGTTTTTACTATCAATATTATTGTTTTTGGTGCTTCTATTGCTATTTTATTACTGTTGTATTTATAATGAATAATCTTGTGCCATGCAGTAACATTTGTGGTGACTTTTTTTGCCTTTTGCTCTGTGAATCTTTGTTCAAAAGAAAAAATTAAAAAGGGGTCTCTCAGCAAGGGGGGGGGGGAATCCCCCCTCGGTGCAATTTGTAGGTCCCAGGAAAGTGCGGCACATGTCTTGGTGCCTGAACAGTGTTATGGGTATAAATGTGCGATCAGTAGACAGTGACTTGGGCGGATCGGAAGCAGATGAAGGCCCATGAGCCTCATCCATTTCAGCAGAACTTCAGTAAAGGCTGAAACTCTGGCTGTCAGAGACTGCAGCCACTGTGCGTACTCTGCTGATCCTGGTACAGATACTCTGTTCCTGAAACAGGTGGGGATTTCCTCCCAACACGCAAGGCCAAAGTCGGCGTGATTGCTGTCCTTTTTATACTAGTGGGCAAAATTGTGGAAACACCTTGCATTTTCGGCATTACGCTTTAAAAATTACTACACGAATATTGGTGGTGATGTTTACAAATATCACACATTGGTCGATCAAATAAGTAACTGGAATAAAGCTTTGCAATCTCTAAAAATTGTAAGTATTTCCACAACTTTGGCCTCTAGTGTAGGTTCATTCGCCCTTCCTAACTGAGCCCGGAGTTCTAAGCTCTCAGGACTGGTGGGCGGAGCTTAAATCTAAGCTGTATTGGAGCTGATGCTGGCTCGAGGCCCTGGAATGTAATATCAGTGCGTGTCCCTGGCTGCTGTGGTCAGGTGAGCTTCCTGCACTGAAGTACGCGAGTATGTATCAGTTTGAGGGGGAAGTTGGTTTCACTTGACAGTTTGTGAAGGATGTTACAGGCGATATGATCAGACTGGTTTCTGTCTTCTGATCAGCACCAGATAATATGATCATTTTAATAAAGACACGTGTCTAAGACATCGACAGGAAAAGTCTGTTTCTACCACGGCTTGTATTGAAGAGTAATGGTTCCTTTCAGCTTGGTTTGTCTTCACCCACAATTTCTAGGACCCTGGAGCTTAATGGTGAGGTGTTTCAGGTCCGGTCTTGCGAGACGACTGTCGACCACTGCTCAGTGAACATCACCACGGTGACAGCCTACTACTGCATCGCCGTGACGATGCGCGGAGCCCATGGGGAGGCCACCTCAGCGCACCGTTGTCTCCACGGCCTTGAAATAGGTCAGATCCCGTTAAGAGGTGCTCCAGACCTTGTTTTTGAAAAGAAGGCTGGGTCTTATGACCTAAAAATGATTATTGTCCTTCTGCTTGTGCTTCTACCCCAGTGAAGTTGTACCCCCCCAAACTTTCCCAGCTGTGCCCCGTAGCAGGGCGCCCCCCTTGCCTGCAGCTCCAATGGTCCCTGCCCCCACACTTTGCCTTGTCTCCCCGGGAGGTTGCTGAAGGCCATCTGAGGTATCAGGTGTGGTACCTGTCTGAGAACCAGGTCAGCAACTCATTCTTTTTCAGGTCCAGAAAGTAAAAATCCAGACCAGGATTTTGTTTCAACCAACCAGCTGATCATAAAGAGTCACAGAGTACTCAACTGGTTGGTTGAAACACAATCCTGCTCTGGGTTTTTACTTTCTGGACCTGAAATATTCACCTCTGGTACTGACCCGTGCCTCTTAGTTTGTTTTTTCACCTGTCTATCCAGGTCCCACAGTGCTATCAACAATGTGCATAGAAAAATATGACTTATTACAAAGTGTCCACTGAAGGAAAAATAGGAAAGAGATAACAGTCGAGTTGCTGGTACATGAATGAAAAGGAACACTCTCAGTACACAGATGACTGGTTTATCATAAAGTTTAGCAGTTGTATAGTGTTCAAATATCACTAACAGGCTTGATAGCATACATGATTACTAACTTTATTTAATGATTTATAAACATTTTTCATGTTAAATTGACCTCAACTGTGTAAGAACAATTTTTTGTACCATATAAAAAAAATAAAAAGCTGTGTGCTGGTTTGAACTAACATTCTCATAACCTCCACTCCACAATGCAAATCATCTCTCTTTATTGAAGTGTAAGATTGTTTATTAGATAGTGTCTGTGGGTCTGTGAAATGCATCTGTGCACAACAAGTTTGGCCTGTCTGTGCTGACCTGTCTGTGGTGGCCTGTCTCTGCTGGCCTGTTGTATGTTGTGGTATGGCAAAAGGACAATATGGGTGAGGTTACAAAACAAGGGACCTTAATGAATTAACCAAAAAATAAGAAACACAAGAAACCCAAGGGGTCTAATGAAGTCGGGAAGGAAGAACTAATGCAGGGATCAACACAGGAACCAGCACACAGAATGACCAACCGAGCATTCAGGACAAAGGCAGGCACATATATACACGGGTAATGGGGAACAGGTATGGGCCATTATTAATTACAAGGGAACTAAGAACTATAGGGGCCAGGTGAAGATAGTTAAGAAGCCCAGGACCAAAACACTAGGTATGCATGTGAAACAATACAAGGATACAAAGGTGAGGCTCGAACTCACGACAGTAAGGAAGCTTGGTACACAGCCACCCAGTTAGCCCATTCAGCCATGCGACAGCCTAACACACTAGAGTGCCAAGGACATGGAACGACCAGTGACACCTGCTGGCCAAGCAGAGAATTGACATAAGACGGGCCAATCCTGTCATGTGACTTGGTTTAGGATTCTCAGCCTAAGAGAGCCTCCCATCCAGCCGTTATTTGGGACGTATACAACAGCATAACCATATAAAATATAATGAAGCCAAATATGCTCTGAAGAAATTTTAATAAAATACAATAAAACATGGTTCAGGTGCCAGTCTGCAGGATCAGTGTACACAGGTAACTCCCAACTTGCTTAAAACCGACTTTTTTGCACAGACTTGTGCAAAAAAATATCCAAGATACAGTGTTTATGGAGACCCTATAACAAAAAGGTGACAAACTGGAAATTTATATTTAAACTTTATTTCTTTATTTTTTATTTAATGTGTGTTCTTAAGTATGTAGTATAGTATTAGTAGTATAGTTTCAGCTTGTGTGTTTCTTGCTTTAAGGCAGGGGGTGGCCGACCTCATCCAGTAAGGGCCGTTGGGTATGTGGGTTTACACTGCAACTGCCTAATTAGATTACTAATTATCTATCAATCAATCAACCAGACTTTATTTATATGACACTCTTCATATAAATACAATGTTAAATGCTTTACATAATAAAAACAATACCCTCCCCACCCCTACCGCCATCTTGACGGGTCCTCACAGCTGGGTTTCAACAGCTGACCGAAAGATTATCCCAATAACCTGCAAAGGCACTGGCCCTTTGTGGATAAGATTCCCTAACCCTGGCTTCAGGTGTCATGAGTGGTATGGGAAGATAAATCTGATTTATGAAAAATTTGACCCACTTACGGGTTTATAGAATGGCTTACTACTGTGGAAGGGACTGCGTGCATTTTGACTCAAGGTGGCGCCATCGAGGCTCCCGTTGCTGCAAGTCACACATTCACCCTTGTCCCTACAGACCAGACCCCAAGTGTTGGAGCAGGACCTCAGGAGGACGGAGTACGCGCAGGTGACGGAGCGGCCCCTCTTCCTCTCAACCAAGCACACCGTGGAACTGTGCATTTTCTCTGCCTTCACCCGTTATGCCGTGCAGATCCGATATCGCTACCACCGCTCGCAGCACTGGAGCGACTGGAGCTCAGCACTGGAAGCGCACACCGCGGAGGGAGGTAAATTTTTGTAGGGGAGGTGGGTAAGTTGAAAGATATTGTCTCAAGGGTGCATGGAAGCAGGCGCCCAACTGTTTCCATAGTGACAGACACAATGGCTGTGTTCGAAATGGTTCACTCGCTCACTCCCTACTTCCTGTAGAGAAAAATCTATGTAGTTTTGCCACATTGGGAATTTATCGATGAGCAATTTCAGACACTACATTCCAAGATGTTCTGTGTTTGTATCCTAGCAACCTTTGACCGGTGACATTTGTGAACAGCAAAATGAGTAAATATTGATGCATGAGCCTGTAATTTTAATATATTTTGTTATATTTTCACAATCGTATTACTATTAAATGATTGCAATTGAAATGTCAGTCTTTGCACGGATTGCATATATATATTAAGAGAGGTAAGGAGCATGTGCTGATTACAGTGCGTTGCTGCACCCACTACATGACAAACCACCTCAGGGAGGTGAACCTGAGTGCAGCCATGTGGCAGGTGACACCTCAGCACCATGCTAATCCAGTAGCTGGAGTGCCCGTCCTGCCCCCAACCCCCAAGTTATTCCCTGTAAGTTGGCGGACCTCCTTATAGGGCTGGATGTAGATTAACAGCAATTACAGGGCTAGGGCCTTGCTTAAGAGCCCAATATATAATGTATAACATTAACATAATATTAATATTAACTATATTAATATTTAACATATATAATAAGTTACTTTAGAAATTATTATGTGTTTACATTTACATACGAAGTCACCCTCGTGGGTCAATTTGTTAACTGTGGTTGACAACAGATAAATGTTTGGTACACACGGAGCAACAGAGTCTGTGCCCTAACCCATCGTTTGTACAGTACAGCTTGCAGTGTCTTGTGGGTATTTTATAGTGCACTGTACAGTGAGTCAGATTTGCACAAAGGGCACTATAGAATGGCAGGCGCACTATTTATTGCACTATTTCTGCAATGGGAAGCAATTCCGAACACAGCCCCAGGATGTGTCTCTGTTTCAGGCGTGTTCGATACCTATGCTCCGATGGAGCACTAATGTGACTCCTCTGAGTATGTGGGCTGTAGATTGACGGCTTGGGGGGGGTGCACAAGAGTCAACGTGCGCGCATGAGTGTGTCACCCCTCTGCCCTCTAGCCCCTTCGGTTGCCCCCCACATCTGGATGCAGGTGGATCCTCCAGGCCCAGCAGGGTCCAGGACAGTCACCCTGCTCTGGAAGGTGAGAATTTAACAATGACTACCACCCCCCGCCATCCGTACATATAGACTGATTAACCCTTCCACATTCTGGTGACCGGCAGAGATGCAGCAACTCGAACAGCTGGAGTCCATACCCAAATATTATAGCCTGCAGGGGGCGCTGTGTTGGCTCAGTGAGTTAGGGTTCCATGCCTGTGATCAGAATATTCATTCTTATTTGTTCTTGTCTGGTGACACATAACCAGGGCCACCGCTAGAGATTTTGAACCTCATGAAAGCATATATTGGGTGTCCAACCCACACCAATGCTTATTTTCCAAATTCCAAAACTTTTTTGGGCCCTGGGCTCTTGGAATCATTCTAACCTTCCCCCTCTTTTACGGCACCCCTGGGCAGAGTGATCTACGGTTTGCACTCTTGAGCAAAGCCTGCCAGCTGACCCCGCTTTTCAATTCATCACTTTGGATAAAAGTGTCTACTAAATAAATGTATACATAAAGATCACAAGACACTATCTGATTATTATTATTATTATTATTATTATTATTAAGGTGTGTCTGCACATGACTTAATGAGGCTGTTTTATAGCCACTGCCTTCCAGCCTGGCCAATGGTAATGTTCTGGGATATAACACGTCATGCGGGTGTGAGGACTCCCCCACGCAGACTCGGGACAGGGGCTGTGGGGCTCTTTCCCCACACTCCACATCCTGCAAGCTGGACCTGCCCCAGCAGCCCTGTGCCTGCAGCGTGTCCGCGGTCACCTCCGCCGGCGCCTCCCCGCCTGCGTGTATCAGGGTTCCTGCTGCCACAGACCCAGGTGACCCGCCCGCCACTGCTGCTGTTTATGACCCTTCGTTGAGTAGCTTACAAACATACACTGCTTCTCCAGAAAGGGATTTAAGCCTCCATTTATGAACAAAACATATGAGAAAATGAAATTACAAAGTAAAAGGGGCATGATGGTCAGGTACAGTGGTCCCAAGCGGGAATATGAACCTTTGAACAACAGTAACGTAGCTTTTAGTAGTGATTGGTTTAAGAACCAATTATTATATTTTTTCAACACCACTAGATGGTGCTCTTGGTGTGCTTTGGAGCATGTTTTGTGCCTTTTATGATTAAGGAGCGCCATCTAATGGGGTCAAAAAATACAGCAAGCGGTTCATGAAGTGTCATGTTGTTCATCAGTAGCTGGTAGTGATAATAAGATGTCTTAAACTCTAGAGGAGTTTATTTATGCCATTTTTTAGTCGGCCCGCCTCCCAAGAACATCAGCGTGCAGCCATTGGATGAATTCAGGCTCCTGGTACGATGGACAGTGTTAGAGAGCCAATCAGCAACCCGCTATGTGGTGGAGTGGTTTGCAGTGACCGAGTCTGCACCACGCTGTCTGTACTGGCAGATGCTAGGAAACGGGACTAATCACACCATCATCACAGGTTTGTTTGTATTAGGAGATTCAGTCTGAACCTCCTGTTTTGTTTCAATGTGGAAAATGGATGTCTGGTGCAGTAGAGTGATCTAGTTTCAGTTTGCGTACATTAGATGTATGAAGATAGGATGTTCTGTCTGTGCGTGTGACTGTGTGGAGGAATCTGCAATGGACTGGTATCCTGCCCCGAATGTTGTCTGCCCTGCATCACTGGCTCTCAACTGGTTCAGCCTCAGGAACCCATATTATTTCTTGGCACAAAAACACGAGAGGAAAATTTTGTTACATTTGCTGATGGGGCGCTGGCGGCAAAAATATCCATCCACGTCGCGGCACACTGGAAATTGTCCCGTGCCCCACATTTGGGTCACAACCCACCAGTTGAGAAGCAGTGCCCTGTGTTTCCTGGGACTGGATCCAGCTCACCACTGTAATGACAGGATAAGTGCCTATTAAAAATGTATGGCTAAATAAATGTGTACACTGCAAGCCAAACTGTTATGTGAAAGCTCAGCCCTTCAGGTTAGACTGTGTCATTCTGCAGACTGAGTGTGGTGTTTATTACATTTTTATGGCTGCTGTTTTGCGTGTGGGGGGCAAACAGAAAGGGGTAGCCAGTAGTTAGTGGTCAAGGATTCACAGCTGAGAGCAAAAACACTGCAGGAATGACAGCGGTTGCTGCATCTTCAGATTCAAAAGGTTTATTGTCATTTGTGGTAGTACAAGTACTAGGACTGCACGATATCACATTGTGATTTAATCGTGATTATGTGGCGCATGCACAATAATCACCAGGACTTTAGATAATGGATAAAACATTTGTCCGGACGCTGGCTTCTCTGTACTACACAGGTGTTTACTTGCATCCACAATTTGGAAAGCAGATTAGTAGTGTGCCTAAAATATTAATGGCATGTGAATTGTGATGCTCAAAAGTTAGCAATCACTTTAGAATTTCATCTAACATCCAAAAGAATGTGCAGTGTCTGGGCTCAGTGTTGGAACCCGGATAATCCCACCATGCTGCTTTTGTGTTTCAGAAGGGATCGGGCCAGAGATTCGCTACAACGTGTCTGTAAGGGCCCTGTACGGATCTTTGCCCGGGCAGGAGCAAGCAGTGGAGATCTACTCGCAACAGGGAGGTATGCTAGCCTCATCTTCTCCTCTGCTTCCGCTATGAGATGCTGATCATGCTATTTATCGCTCTCGCTAAGGTTTGGCTAAAAGGAACAATCCTAGATTAGCAACTCAAGGTAGTTTTACACAGTTTCTCTTCCTCCCGCTGGTCTCAGTTCTTTGTCACTTTCTTTGGGACCCCATCATGACGGTACAATGTTGCTTTTCTGTAACTTTTTTTCTCTGGACAGTATTGTCACATTTCTCATTGTTTGAGTGCTGGTTTTGGTTCTGGATTTCTCTGGTGTATGACCTCTTGGTTTCTCACTTTGGACTTTGTATTGTTCCACAAGCTCTGTTTGCATTTCACCTAACTGCACCTGGCTTTCAAGTATGAAGTCGGATATTAGATATTAAACTGGATATTGGATATTAAATTGTAATTAAACCCCACATTTTGATCTGAACCTGCAAGTTACTCATCTCTGTGACTAATGAAATAAGAGCCTCATAGTCTCTGATTAAGTACTCATTCCATTCTTTGCCTATTGTAGACCTGGCTCACACTTCTAAAGTGGCATTAACAGAAAACAGTGCGTTCTGATTGACATAAAACATTGGGATGAATTTGCAGCTTAGTCAAATTTCTGAGGGGTGAGGAACTCCACACAAAGGTGTAGAGTTCTCCCTTCTGCATTGCAGCCTTCACTGCGGTTTTGATTTATCGCCGGGTCGGCATAAGATATTAAGCGGAATTTTTTTGGGAGTTTTGCAAAAGCCACAGGCGACGTGCGAAGGCCAGCAAACATCCCACAAAAAATACAGTAACTCATAAATACATCAAATGTACGTGCAGTGTTGGTTTGGATGAAGACTGTGTTTACAGCAGCCCCTCACGTGACACCTCGCTGTGATGTTGCAGTGGATTTTGTATCTTATGTTTGTTGTATCTTTTAGCTTTAATTCACTCTGCTTGCATGCTTGCTTTCCTCGGCAAGGGGTCCAAAAAACTTTCAGTGTTTTTTCCAGTTCAAGGGGGGCCTGCACCCCCAACCCCGCCACGTGGCCGACTGTATCTGTATTTCTTGAAGCCTCTGGTCCTCGTGCATACCTCACCTGATTTCCTAAATCAACATGCTCCACAGTGCCATCTGCTGGACCGAAGCTGCATGTCGTAGAGCTCAGAAGCAACAGTGTGATCCTGCAGTGGGAGCACATTCCTGTGGAGCAGCAACGTGGTTTCATCCGGAACTACACCCTGTACTGGCAGCGCGTGAATGACCAAGTCAGAAGTGAGTCTCCCTGAATTGAGGAAGTGGGTGAGGGAAGAGTGCAGGCTCCCAGCTGCCTTAGGCAGGCTTGGAGATCCACCAGAGAGGGTTAGAGCATGGGGTCTTGGAAAGAGCAGTCTTGTTTGACCTTCTCCCTATGCTTCTTTAAACAGGAAAAGTGTATGGATGGAAGGATGGATGGATGGATGGATGGATATAATATGGATTCAACTAGGGAACATATTCAAATAATTTAATTTGCAGCAGCGATGGGCAATCTTATCCATAAATGGCCGTCATGTGTACTGGTTTTCACTGCAACACTAATTAGATTACTAATTAGAGGACTGATTGGCTGAGGAGTCCTCACGACTAAACCTGCGTTAACACTGGATCTTTAAGGGTAAGAAAGTAATATAATGGTTCTGTCAGAGGTACTGGAGTGGCTGAATGTTCTCTTTGGGAGCAGAGAGCACGAGGTAGGTGTATTTGTGGGATGCCAGTCCCTTACAGGGCACATATACACACATCCATGCCCAGAAACATGCGTCACGGGCCATTTAGCCTAAGGACACGTCTTCGGATGGTGGAAGGGAATCGAAGAGCCCAGAAGAGGCCCATGCAGCACGGGGAAAACATGCAAGTAACACACACACTTGGAGGTGTGAGGAAACGGTGCAACCTGCTAAGCAAACAGTCTGCCCTTTATAATATTAAAATTTAAAAGAAAATAAGTATAATATAATGCTGAATTACAATACTATTATAATAGTATGTAATATTGTCATTATTTTACAATTGAATTGGTTTTGTGCAGGAAGGAATACACGATCATCAAATAACGGTCTAGTAATCTTTACTTTGACCCATTGAGATAATCAGTGTCAGTACCCCAATTTTCCGCTAGGGGAAATCCTAACACAATGACGTATGGTGGAGGAGAGTCATAAAGTTTGGCTATAGATTAGCTTGTTAAGCAGCTTTGAGTGAAATATATATTGTTTGCTTAATATTGCATCAAATAAAATACCACAGCTGAAATCTTTATCAAAAAATAATCCACTGTCTTCCAAATGAGAACACAACAAATTTATGTTAGAGTATAAAATGTTAGAATGAAAAATTTAGTACCAATTAATCAATATCGTAATTATATATAGTGGCCTGGGATTGCTTAAAAACTAGAAGATAAATTCACTATTGAATCATTTTGTTGTTTTCTGAAAATATTTTTTCAAGTTAAATGAATTTATGCAAATACCAATATTTTTAAATATTATGGGCATCCACATACTACTGCATTGACAGCTAACTTCCATTTTTTTGACAATTTAAGAATTTATAATATTGACATTATATGATACGATAAAAGTTACACACATGTATTGTATATCGGTAAACGTTTCTGTATCATATTAATTGTTTTGAATGGCAACAGCAGAAGGTCATGTTTGTACATGTGCCAGTATGTGCGTGTACTGTGTGCATGCCATAGGGGTTGCGGTGCCGGCCAGCTGTCACAGACACCTGCTGAGTGAGCTGTGCGGAGAGTATAACATTCGTGTGGGGGTCAGCACAGATGTGGGACAAACAGCTGGACTGCCAATCACTGTGGTTGTAGGTGAGGACACTCAAATTCTACTCCCCCAAACCAGAACCCGACTCTCACCCTAGCAAATGTGATGCCAAATGAAGTTTCATTAACTATTTGTTGTATTATTTGACCCCACTACATTGTACTCAGCTTTGGGGCATGCTTCGAGATGTATTTTTTTTAACAGAGAGCACCATCTAGTGGACATCATATAATACAGCAAATGGTTCATGATGCTTAACTTGTCCAATACTAGTGAGGCTCATTACCATAAAAGGGAACCATGTTCTGTGACAAAGACACGCCACTCATTCTGATAATTGGACAAGGAAGCTTTGTAGTGAATCAATCCAGCTACCAACCTCTTTCCTGTGCTTTACATCCCCCATCTGGAACAATTTGGTCTTTTTATGTCCTAGGGCAGGGTGACGTGTCACTGTTGACCATCCTATCCTGCATCATCATCTCAGTCTTCACAACATTCATACTGATCACCATCCTATGGCACAGAGAGAGGTGAGAGTCTGATAGTGAAGATCACCATGTGGGCCACCATTGGATAATGACACCATTCTATCCTATAGCTCAGTACAGTGCTCTTCATGTTACATATTGTTACTTTATAATCTGATAAGTCGTAACTTCTTCAGGGTAAGAAGGTCCCTGTGTCCAGCGGTACCTGATCCGGCCAAATGCAGCCTTTCAGTCTGGGCACCTAGGATGTATGGGAAGGTAAGATAAGTCCAGATTCTTGTGGAGATCCATCTTTAGCGCTGAAGCACTGTGATGTTACCTCAGGAAAAAGAGTCAAGTATTCCTCACACCGTTTTCCTTTCATCGGCTGTACACTTGGGAAATAACATTTGTGGTGTTTATTTTGTCAGAGAAGCACTTCTTTCAGAGCAAAGACTATCCAACAATAATCTTTAATCTCAATACACTCGCATCCTGCTGATTGTCTTAGCTACAGTCGCTCGGCACGTCTCAGAACAATAAAATTTGACATTGTTTTGTTAGTAGGATCCCAGTTTGTCTGCCATTAAAAACACCAGGTCTCATCACCATTTCCCTGATGTATAATAGCTTTTGTTTTAAGCGGAAAAAAAAATGGCTGGATTTACGTTTGCAAACGCAATTTGAACTCAATGATTCCTCTTTCCTAAAAACAGATGAGCTGAATGTCCAATTTTATCATATTATGCATGTTATGCAAGTCAAGTTGTAGTAATTCACTGAAGATTTCTTGCACAGAACACTGAATACCATACAGGTCTTGTATATTGTACCTGTTGAGATGTGGTATGTGGAATGTTTCATAACGGTTCATAAATTCTCATCAAATAACCCCCCCAGTTCAACAGGACTAAAACAGAAAGCATGCACAGGTTAGCATCATTGTACTAGCCTGCTGACTGCTTCACTTATCCAGAATACTGAAGCCCAAATAGATAGCGCCAATCTGAGTAGCTGTCTGGTATCAGCACTTGCGGAATGTTTATCAGTCACTCTCTCCCTGTCAGGAGGATATCAGCAGTCCTGAGATGGAAGTCAGCGTGAAAACCTGTGACCCCATCAGTGAGCTTGTCACCTGGGGGGGAAATGAACACCAGCGACCCCTGGTGGTCATTCCAGTGGTGCAGGATGAATACATTAACTGTTCAGAAGTGGGCATCTGCAATGAGGTGGGCTGTGTACTAGCTGGTGACCAGGGACCAGCCAGGGGTGACCTGAGATCTTCCTATCACTCCTACGCAAACCTTATGATCGAAGAAAATGCTGATCATTACTGCCCTTGGAAGGCTGCCCCATCCAGGGACTCTGACTTCCCTCTGCTACTACAGATCCTCCTGCAAGACTTGGAGGCCTCATCCCCTCTCCGCAGACTCGTGGCACACAATTATGAAGAGTTCCCATCAGAGAAGCCACCGCCATCAGTGTTTCTGCCGTCTGTGTGAGAGTTGGCACGAGTTCCATAGCTGAAGTTTTGGGCAGGCGTTTTTTTTTTTACATTTTATTTATTAGACACTTTTATCCAAGGAAAACATTTTTGTGAAAGCAGAGCCAGCCAGTCCCTGTGGCTATTGGGGGTTAGGTCCTTGCTCAGGGTCCAACAATGAAATTACTCTGGGATCTGAACCAGCAACCATCTGGTGACAGCCACACTGCTATAACCCACCCAACCACACACCACCCCAACTGTTTTGTTTGGCCGCGGGGGGGGCCTGCGAATTCTGCAGCCCGTACGCTAATGCTGTTTGGAATATATTCCCAGGCACTTACCAGAAACTGAATGTTACTGTTGCAACTATGTGGTATCAGACTCTGAAAGCTAATACATAAAAACTTGGATTTTGTCATATTATATAAATAAATGGATTTGTGCTAAAGATAAGTCTGCAGGCTTGCGTCTTGACAGGGAAATTTTATTTTAACTTGACCTGGTTAACAGACTACACGTCGTGTATTCGCCAATCGAAGAGAATGGAATAATGCATTAAGTTCACAGCAGAGGGCGCCGTTGGCTGAACACGTAATACGGAAACGTTCGTCACTTGTTAGTGAATAAAACGACGGCACAAATTTTAATTATGTGAAAATTTGAATATACTATTAATAAGTTTAATGAATAAAGCTCATATAATACTTTTAAATAATGCGTAGTTACATGTAATAAAAAGAAATAAATGTAGTCTTATGTGTCTTATCTGTAACTGATCAGCCTAGGTAAAAGAATTGGCATCAGGAGTGGACTTTGGCTTATCACGGAACCCAGAGGGCCAGGTGTATCTTTGGGGTTGTCCGCAAATGTTTTTTCTGCAGAACAATAGACTGAGACGGGAACGTACGGCAATGTCACCGTGTTAAAAAATGTAGCTGAGACAGCGGCTTTGTGCAATTCGATATGTCTCATAAACACAATGAGCCGCTGCGGAAAGGGGAGAGAGGAGAGGTCCCTCGCTGGGACAACAGGCGGCGTTTGTGGGAATCTAAGGGCGATGCGCCAGGATTCAGTGCCGCTGGGGCTGCTTTCCTGAGGCTTGGATTCCTGACAAAGACTGGTTTTGTTTTGACAGCGAATGGCTCCATGGTGCCGCATCCATCCTGCAAGCACTGCAGATTAGCCGGCGTCAAAGGGGAGATAGGCAAAGTGCCAAGAGTGGCCACACAACAATGGGATTTCTGGAAAACAGATATCCCACAGAGAGCTGTCGTCGTCTACGCTTCCATCTTTGACGTGCATGCCAAAGAATGCCATTCTTGGCATCTGAATATCCGAATCCGTTTTCCAGCAGAACTTGGGCGGATTTGTGGAAATGCGGAGTTACAGCACTCTCTATAGGTCATCGTGTGAAACTTTCCTTCGAACTAATGGCTCTAACCTGTGTGACCTACGGTTTGGCAGCAACGTTCCACTTGATGTTGGGCGTATTACGATTGAAAAATAATCAAGTGGAGACCAGTAGTAAATATCCTTTCAATAAATCCCGAGGGCTCATAAATATCGACAATATTACAAAAACAATAGATGCATGGATTCAGAATCCATAAACAACTATACCGATTTCACGTCGCTTAAAACAGAAAAATGTCAACTCCTCAGTCAATGTGATAAGGACCTCATTGATGCGGTTACAACTGATTGTCTTTAAAAGGTAGTTCTGTGTGAGACTCCAAAATAAATTCTAGTAATGTCTTCTTGAAATAATTATACATGATTATCCCTGGGTATCATTGCATGTGTAACTGAACTTGAATCAGGCTACACGTTTAATGTAAGTAGTACACCTCTGCAGATGTTTATTTCTCACCACAATAATCTGACGTCAAAACCTTGGGGCGGGAAGATATGGAGAGCGAGAGGGATCGTTGCACAGAGGTAGCTGGTCTCCCACACAGGATCAGCAGGCGGTTCGCCTGAAAGCAACCACTGGCTTTTTTGTCTCATTAGAGAGACGGAAAGACATAATGCTCACAGAGCTTTGAGAGCAGCAGCAGCAGCAGCATATTGCCACCCACCGACCGGGCTGGGCGTTCAAGTGGCTGGAGTCGAGAAGTTCCGTG
>JAODUD010000043.1:12376632-12389349 GCA_026784285.1 Stomatorhinus walkeri | reverse complement strand
GGTAGCTGGTCTCCCACACAGGATCAGCAGGCGGTTCGCCTGAAAGCAACCACTGGCTTTTTTGTCTCATTAGAGAGTCGGAAAGACATAATGCTCACAGAGCTTTGAGAGCAGCAGCAGCAGCAGCAGCAGCAGCAGCATATTGCCACCCACCGACCGGGCTGGGCGTTCAAGTGGCTGGAGTCGAGAAGTTCCGTGAAGCGCACCTACAGCTCCGAGACAGGTAGGGGGCAGGAGCCGGAAGAACCCGCAATTCAGGTTGCGCTACATAATACGGCTTCACAAATGCACATGAGTTGGTTTTGATTGCGGGTCTGTCATACATATTATAATGAAACACATTTTAAAGGGGTCCCAAGGATCAGAAGGGGAAACCATGACGGAGCAACGAAAGAAGAAGCTCTTCGTGTTAGTGGATGTGCTCTGCGTGGTTGTGGGTACGTACAGTAAACTTAATTCCTGTTTTGCCTAAGTTTTTCTTTTAGCTAAATCTTAACGCTTTCCTTGCCAGGCTTCCTCTGGAGTCGGTTGCAAATTATACACCAAAAACTCTGTTTATCGGTCCTTTTAAGTAATGTGTCTTATCGATACTTGAAAAGAAACTGGTTGCTCAATGCAAACTGGATCGTGAAACGTGTCCAAAGCACTGCTGTGTTTTAAATCTGACGCGCAACATACACTAAGCTGTCAGTGTTTTCATCCCGAATCCATATTTTGAGATAATTTAATGATATACACTGAATAATTGTACTTTTACATCATTGTAAAATGTCCGAGTATTACGGGTTAATTTATTGTCATTAATCACAATCTTGGGCATGTCAAACTTTGAGAATAAACGGTTTCTGTTTTGCCAGAATGTTTTTGGACTAGTACATAGTCTTGTGTGTGTTTTGTGTGTTAGAGAGAAGGGTAGACTTGGCTTCTATTGACTGTCCTTCTGGCCCTAGATACTGTAGGTAGACTTAAAAAAAAATGCTGCCTCGATTTACTATTTAATCTTTCTTTTTTACATCTTTTAAAATCTCTGGTTACCCTCATTTCATGGTTATCAATGTCAGTTTTTAAAATTAAAATCTGTTCTTCATTCCTTTTGAGTTATAGTTCAGATGTGTTAACTATAATAAATATGGTCGTGTATTAGTGAATGGAACAGTAAATATCAGTTTTGTAGTGGATATACAGCTGTCAGGACAGAATTGTTCCAGTTTTTAGTCAAATACAGCAGCAGCTGGCTTCACCTTTTAAAAACGCTGTTCTGCTCGCAAAGCCTCTGGTCTTGCACACGTTAATTCAGTATCAGCGAGCGATATCTGGGTCATTTCTGGTATGTGGTTCTGCTTCTTTTTGACCCAGGCGTGTGGAAAAAAAAGTTCAGAAACATGCCCTGGAAGTCTCCTTGTTTTCAAAACTCTGGTGCCGTGTCCTCCTCTGTTTGGTTTCTGGGAGTTTTGGGTCGTTTGATAAGTTGAGAGACTGAAAAAAGCTGCAGCTGCTCCCGTCGCTGCCCAGTGCAGATGAGTCCCTAAAGCTACGCTAATCCAGTGCTCCAGTGCGTCGAATCCGTCGGCTTTGCTGCCTGTCACACACTCTCGAGGGCTCTGTATGCCCGGTGCTTTGCGTCACTTAGGCTGCATTTATCTTGCATGATCCCCTGTGACGACCATATATTGTTACTTCATGTGCAATCTATGAAATTTATCCTGTGAACAAGACGAGATTAATTTGTAAGAGGTTTGTGAAGGGTTAGGTCATTTCAGAACTGATGTGGTTAATTCATATCAGATTTTATTGTTTTGCTTTTGGGACAATGGAGGAAATTAATTCAATCCAGAGACTAAGCACTGTGCAGTGGATTAGCTGCCTGGTGTGATGAGCTGATGTCGTTCTTAATATGGTAAAAGCAATATAATGAAGGAAAAATTCCGTTGCAGAAATGCAACGTGGGGGTCCATTGTTTGATGCAATTTCTTTCCTATGAAAATCAGACACGATGTTGGCTGCCAGCTGAGATGTTCAGCTCCCATCCCTGGAGTAACTAACTGTGAGAATAGACGAGTGATACTTTATTAATCCCCATGGGGGGGAAAAAAATCTTTCTGCCTGCCTTATCTTGCGCTCCGTGAGACGTGTATACAAGTGAGTGCAAGATTGGGGGTCACAGCACGGGGTCTGCCAGCGTATGGAGGAGGGGGTTGTAGGTCTAGGGACTTGTAACTATTCTACCGAGGTCGGGGTTCAAACCAACAACCTTCCGATGACAGCTAGAGACTTAGTCTGTTGAGCCCCACTCTATTCAATGCTCAATTGTAAGAGCATCTGCTGTATAAATAATTATGAGGTAATGAAAGTCGCACATGAATGTAGCCACTTAAACATCCGAGGATAACAGCACGAAAGGAAGGCTGTGTGCTCATTTGGTGAAAATTCTGTTATGGTTTCTAACACAATGTGGGGGGGCAAAGAATCGGAGAGGAAAGGCAGTTTCATCTGAAAGACCCCTGAAACAATCAGCTGTGGAAATGGCCTCCATTTGGGGCTGGGGGTGGGAGGGGGTGGTCCGGTGCTTCTGGTAAGTCTTGGTAACTGTATTGTTAGTTCTTGCTTATGACGCATCATTGGCATAATCTTGGAACTAATGTATCTCTGCCAGAAGGTTCCTGCTGTTGTACCTTTTCATTGAGGTACTTCACCAGAATAGTTCAGCTGTGAATATTCCCAGGAGTGCTGCTAGGGATTTTGACCCCCCTGAAAGCGTGTCATACCAGGCCCCCAACCCTGAACACGGCACCCCTGAACACTCCCCCTGTGTCCACATGGGTGTCCTTCCAGCACTCTTGTTTTCTCTCATAGCCTTGCGATTTCAGCAGATCAGGCTCCTCCCGTTCGTGCCCTCGTCTTCCTGGGATTGGATCCAAGTTTCTCTGAAACCCTCTGCTTATGACGGCCAGCTGTGGAATACGGGGAGATGCACGCAGAATGCGGGTGGCAGAATGGTAACTGCGTATGCACGGTTTTGCCAGTTTGATGTTCTCTAACCAGCTGAATAACGTTTATCATGAGAATAAATGTAGGACCAGCATTCAGCTCAGCTGACAGTGATGTGCACACCGTTTAATCTATATAGAGGGCAGGTTGGGCGGTTCTTAGACAAGGCAGCTCGTCAAAACTGTGTCACAGGCTAAAATACATTGCTTTTCCTGGGACAGACAACAGATTACAGCCCGTTTAAAGAGGGTCAGACATTGAAGGGACTTAGCATCCTAACATGAGAAACCTACCAGCGGAGCTTTCAGCTGACTGCTAAACCATAAGGCGATTTGTTTTTTTAAATAAATTCCATGAGTCCAGTAGGTGGCAGGATGCCTGATACACAATGGGTTCATTTGTAATTTATATTAGTACCGGATGTTAATGTCTTTTATAATGTCACACAAAGAACTGGAGAGATTGTATATGTATGTACAGGAAGTGCTGGTTATCTGGGGAGGATGTGGATCGTCCCCATTGACGAGGCATGTTGAGTGATGGGAATGCAGACACCTTGGCCTTCCTGTAACGGAGCGTCGTGGAATGTTTGGTCAGTCTGTGCCCCCGGTGCATTGTGGGACAGCTTAAGTCATGGTTAGAGGTTGTATTTTTATTTTCTTTTTTGGATCTTTTTGCAACTTCTCAGGAAGATTTTCCTTCGGTTGCATGTCTCTTGGGACGCAGAACTTTTTAATACTGGTTTGGGAAAAATATCCATTCTGACTTCTCAAACATTCCGGTCATTCACAGACCATTTTTTATAACACAAATCCAGAATCCCCAGTAACAGGAACTGAACACAAGGACATAGAAACGTATGTGGGGCGGACGGTATAATGATAAACAAAGGTGTCCACAAAACCCACAATAACTAAGCTTACCCAAAGATGACCAATGGGCTAAACAATGCATATGTTTCTAATTGGACGAAGACTGAAGCTTGTGACGCTGTGAATTCTGGCAATATTCACACTGGATCCAGTAAAAATGATCTTCTTTTCCCCCGGGTACTTATCAAGTGGAAGAGTCCTCAGTTGCATTGTCCTGGAGTTAATGTGCTCTCTCTCGCTCTGTCACAAACTCCTTTCAAGAGTCTAAATGATTTATTAGTTGCCTTTCCTTCTGTTTTTCTATCTGCTATTTGTTTGCTGTTTCTTTACAGCTTTTATGGTTGATATCATTCAGATGTTTTTTTTTTTTTTTATCAGACATTGTCTCACTAGTACTGTCAGCGTGGAGGCAGTGAGTAGGAGTGAACTTCCGTGCGTCTTTGCTGTCACCCCAGTTGGATGTGGGAAGCAGTGCATTGTGGGAGTCGTAATCTGCTATTTCCGGTCATCGATGGGTCCGAGAACCTTTTGATGTGACGTGCACGCTCTGCCGTGGCCTCTTCTTTTGTCTGATGGAGGAGTTACCCCGGAATGCATGAGTCGGAGCAGCCAAACATCTGGCTGAAGAGCGAGGGTCATAGAGGGAGAATGAGCAGGAGGGAGTGCTGGAGTACATTGGACTGCCAGATCCAGTGTTTGCAGCTCAGATCCAGCAGTATTCTGTCCATGCAGTCAGCACATACTTTCCACAATACTCAGCCTGATGCTAGCTGCTGCACAGGTTCTTGTGAAAGCTTGGAGAGCGATGAGGAGGAGGTCTACGAAGGTTTCACTTTACCTAGAGTGGGCGGCTAATGTACTCGGCCATAGGGGTCACCGTTATGCCCCGGGGACAACCGACAGTTACCCACCATGATGGATTTTATGGTGCCAGAGTGCCATTGAAACATAACACTCTTACAGTGTCAGAATCTGACAGCTCATTAACCACACAGCAAAACATCAGCTCACACTACCGGACGAGGCAGCAAAATCCAGAATCTGGGAGTGCTGCAAGGTGTTTGGACAGGAAAAAAAAGTATGGAAATGGTTGGAGCAAAGTAAAATAATAAAATAATCTTATTGTTACCTTCTCGTATTGCCTTTAGCAGCGAAATCAAAGCGTTAAAGTGACCTGGCTCACTTATAGCACCACGTATCCGGGTGCTGTTTTTTCTTATTTTGACAGCACCCTGGGGAAAAAAACAAGAACCAGCTATTTTATTTTTCCCTTGTCAAGTGACTCAGCAAGGGAAGAAAGGCACAGGTGTGTGCCGCAAGGCCACTGACCTACAGCACGTGTGACGGTCCCTTATTGATGCTATTCTTATTGACGCAGTGTTACTGACTGTAGATCAGTTCATATTTGCTTCTGAGGTCTAATATAAAGTTACTTTTAAGCAGCTAGCAAGAACGGAAAGGAGCTAGTTCATTATGCCTTTATCTTAGACCTGGTCCAGCAGTTGCAGGTATTCTGCTAACTAATCCCCATCCCACTTGCAGTTTTATTAATGAATTTAACTGCTGGGGTTCCTGCTTAATCCGTGTATCACTCGTTCATCCATTTTTCAGTTTGAAACCAAAACAAATAAAATGGAAACCACTCGTATTTTCTGTTTTTGTCTCCAAAACCAAAACGGCAAAAACGGATAATGGCTCGTTTTCCGATTTCCCATTTTGTGCTCGAATCAAAAATGGAACAGATGGATAACGAGCGGATCATGTCCCATTTTTGTTTTTTTCGTTTGATGCAAACGCCGTGACCCAGAAATGACTTTATTGATAGTAAAACAAGCCCGAACAATACAACTGCGAGAAATAAAATTAGCTAGTTTTACCATCATGGCCGGATTGGAGGAGTGTGCAGATGTAGTGAAAGAATAGTCCATGTGTGTATGGATTTTGTAGATCCTGTGAACATTTTTAAAATTAATTTGAGCACTGCCTTTACGTTGATTTAATTATACTTGTTTTAGGAACTCATTAAACCCCGTTCCTTACAATGCGGAGTATATAGGCCATAAACTCCACATGGGCCAGAATGAGAAGATGGTAGTGTTCGGGGTCACACACGTCCTGGCTGTGGATGACTTCGATCAGCAGCAAAATTGTTGCTGAAGCCACAATGCCGGTGAAGAACGACCTTGTTATTTATGAGGACGTCTACGGGAAAGTGCATTCAAGGTTTACGCATTGTTCCGTATTTGATTTGAGCAACAAATGGGAAATTGGAAAACGAGCCGTTATCCGTTTTGTCGTTTCGGTTTTGGAAACAAAACCAGAAAATACGAGTGGTTTTCCGTTTTTTTTTTTTTCTTTTTGATTTCATATTGAAAAACGGATGAACGAATGATACACGGATTCCCCTGCTTTTCCTGATGACGCCATGCGCCCATAAGGAAGCGGCAGTCAGAAAGCGTGGAAATGTGTCAGTCTTCATCTGGAGGGATCTGCAGGTGTCTGCTGAGCAGTGAACGGTACTCTGCACTTCAGATCATATTAGATGATTAGTAAATGACACTTCGGTGACGCTGTAGAACAGAGCTATTCAATTCAGGCCACGATTCCAAATCCAGGCCTTGTTTTCAGTTCTCCCAGGTATATATTAATAAATAATTACTGATTCTGATTGGTCAGAGGCTTCACACCTGGCTCACAGGTGAAGGAAGGCTGGAAAATCGGCAGGACTCAGCCCTTGAGGACCCTGAGTTGAATAGCGTTGTCCTTACCTTTATGTCCTATCATCAACAACCAGCTGAGTATAAAGAATCATGATCACAGAATACTCGGTTGGTTGAAACAAAATCTTGGTCTGGATTTGTACTTTTTGAACCTGAACCTTAGTCAGCAAAGGTACCGACTGCAGGTCCTTCCCTGCAGATTCTCTCCTGTACATGAAGCAGGATGGGATGAGGTTTACCCACATTTACCATGCCTTGTTTTCTCTGCTACCTGCTTCCAGCTGCCATTTTTTTGTGCCAAATGAATAACGCAGTGGTTTTCAGGCGGACTCAACTGATTCATAATGATGCTGGGATGCGTGTGCTATTCAGAAAGGGCGGAGTGCTCTTTGTCATCGCTCACACGGGTGTCCCAGCCTGTCAGCTGTCACACGGTATCTGACTAACATGGCGATGTCTCTTGTTCAGGCATAGGTGGGTGTGGGTTGGGTACGTTTTTATCCTGTTTTCTTCTTCTTCTTTTCCAACAATGGAATGGCTGTGGAGGGTTGGGCTGCTCCTTTTGTAGAAGATGCTGACCTAAGATTTCATTCTAAATATGCTTGTTTGTCTGAGACTCTGTGCCGATTAACTTCAGGGCTTGGCAATGGTATGTTTAGGGAATCCTAGCCGTGTGGTTTTCTTCAGCACGTTCTGTCGCGCTTGTCTCAGATTTGGTAGCCAGTTGAGGTTGCACAATCGCAGGACAACGTGGCAGAGTATAACTCCTCAAGATCTCTGATCTCCGTTATTTTCCGTCGTTGTCGGTTTATCAATGGAACTGATGTCTTAGTTACGGGATAGCCAGTTTGTCCCGATGGTTCACGACCTTTTTTGCATCAGGATCCAATGTTTATCATGGCAGCTCAATCGTGTCCCTATGTCACGTATAGGTTTAAATTAATGCTACGATCGAGCATGCAGTGCGCTCCGCAGTTGACGGCAATCAATGCCTATTGCACAAATCTGATTGGGTGTACCAGTGAATTTAGGTTTACGTAGGTTAAATTCTACGACTGGGCTGAGAAATCTGATCGCGGATCAGCGTACGAGCTCGCCGGTTTTAAAATGCTTGCATTTCCAGCTTTGCCTCGCAACCCTTTGAGAACTCGTCACAAATCGCTGGCGTGTGATGTGTCCAGATGGCAGTGTGCAGGGCCTTGGCCTAGAGCAGCCTGTAGGAGCAAAGCCTTCTGGGCCGTGACATCACCCACCCCCTTCGACCTGAAGCCATGTTAATGATCAACAGGCTGGTAATGAGGATTCCAACCAGGTGAATGGATGAAGAGTGATGCCTTAAAGGGACAGGGCTTGACTGGGCCATTCTGCTCCTCACAGGGTTTTTGGGACGCATTTTTTTTTTACTGTCATTGTTCTGTTTTGCTTTTTTGAATCCGAGGTTTTATGCGACATAACTTCATTTTCCAAAGCTTAAAAAAAAGAACAATAATGATCAATCCTTTATTGTCCCCCGTGGGGAAATTCTTTTTACGCCTCCCTTGCAGAGCAAGCTGTCTGCAAGGGGCAGCCACCTGTTGGGGCACCCAGGGAGCTGGGAGTTAAGGGCCTTGCTCAAAGGACATAGGCCACAGACATGCAGAGGCGGGGTTTGAACCGGCGACCTTGTGATTTCAAGCACGCGGGCTTAATCCACTGAGCCACACGCTGCCCCCAACTGGTGATTTCCTGAGAACCAGAAACTATTCCTGAACCGTGTGAGACCTTGAGTGTCACCAGGCTACCTGTAACTGCCTAAAGATCATTGAATCACACAATTCAGCATCAAGTCGGGGCTTGTTTGGAATGATGTGAGGGAAATGGAAAAATCCTCTCTAAACTGACGGGTCTTTTTTTTCCTCCATTGTCACCCAGCAATGGGATTCCTTGCCGTCGTTTCTGCTCCTCTGCGTTTCTGTACTCAGTGTCCCTGTGGGATTCGCAGTGTAAGCCGAGCGCCGTGGAAGTCCGCCATCCCATTGTTACGCCCGGGAAACACCCCGTCTCTGCCCAAACAAACTCCCACCCAGCCTATCAAAATGTTTTCTCTTTCTGTGGTCAAAAAAAAAAAAAATCGACCTGCTTATATGTGGGGTAGAAGACTGTGAATTGAGAAGAAAAATCCATCTGTTTTCCAGTCCCTTATCCTGGTTGGGGTCGCAGGAGGACTGGGGACAGACTGTTTTATTTTGGTTAAGCCAAACTCAAAGCGGGTTCTTCCTGGTCTTCCATTACTGGACCCTCTCACCATGCCATTCCTTCACCTCCGCGGCCTGAAAAGGTCAAACCCAAAGGCTGAGATTTTGCCTTCTCCAGATTCGTTACACTGGCTGTATTGCTTTTGCTGTTTGGCATCGTGGTTGTTCCAGTCAGACACCCACTACCAGTGACCAGACCATACCACACACTGAGTCTGTATTTACAGCTCTTGACACTGGTGAGTAATATCATATACTCCCATACACTTAATACAAACAATGGTGTTAACGATCATACGACCCTGCACACCCTAGTCTGCAAGGTTCTAAATGAGCGTGAGTGTAAAATTCATACCCTGGCCTCTGTCTTTGTCATTATGCCCAGTACACTGGCTGGACATTTCCATATTTAATCACAGTTTTATAGGAGAGTGGGTTGTCCCAGATATGAGGTAATACGTTTGGGCAGGTTTTCTTTGGTACACAAAGCTTTCTGGTGCCACATCAGTCAGCCAGTTTAACAGCAGCACAAGAAACAACAGGGTTCGTTGCCAGAACTGGAAGTGATGCTAGCATGCTAGGCTAGGGCCTTATAGCGGAAGAATTTGCTGCTAATGCTGAATGTTAACTGTAAGTGATGCTAGCATGCTAGGCTAGGGGAAGAGTTTGCTGTTAAGGGTGAACATTAACTGGATGTGATGCTAGCATGCTAGGCTACGGCCTTATAGGGGAAGATATGGCACAGAGAATGTCACAGAGAGCGCAGAGGGAGAGCATAGCCTGTAGATAACAGGTCTATCACATAGTATCAGAGGAGATGGCTGTTTCCTGGGATGTCAGGAGCTCTGACATAGTTGTCAGATGTAAGGGTGGGTCTCATTTTGTTTATACATCTGGATTATACTGGTGTTCCAGAATCATTGTTAATCCTCCTTATAATTATTAGGATTTGTCCTCGTTCATTTGGTGTCATTGTTTTTGCAGCAGAAGCAGCACCACTTTTCTGCAGCCATACTCAGCAGCAAAGGGCATAGCGTTAAATGACACATGCTCGCCTGAAGGTTATTGGTTTAAATCCTAGGAATCAATCGCCGCTGTCGTACACCTGAGCAAAGCAACCACTGTTGCATGAGTGAAATATTCGGCTGCGTCCAAGTGGCCTTTCGGGCGACTCTGGCTCAATTAATACATGTGATGCTACTCAGTGCTTGAGCCCCAGTCTGTTTTTTGGTTCCTTAAACCCACAGGAGGCGTGGTCATAATCTTCAGGATCATATGTACACGGCACCTTATGAACGCCGGCAGCTTGCATTCCCCCGTTGCCATGGAAACCACAGTACAAGGTTTCAGTTAAATAAAGATGTGGTATCCTGCGTTATAAGCCCGTTTTCTCAGAGGTGCCCTCCTGGCGGTACAGGGGAATTTGTAGAAACCGGCTGCCTTTCAATTATGGTCGCTTACACAGTTTGCTAGAGTCGATAAAATGCAGCGGAGAGCTCGCTGGGAGTCGCAATTGCTGGCAGTACGACGACGGGCGGGAAAACCTGGCCTGCTTATCTGATCTGCACACCTCCACGGTCACCTGACGACGCGCCGTTGCTGGAAGGACTGGCCGGAGCAGAATCGGAAGATGTTTGCTGAAGAGAAGCTCCGGGAGGGCTGTAGCGAGTCCATTCCCTCGCCATGGCGACGGTGTTTGGCGAAGGACTGAGAGTCAAGGCCACTCGCTGCAGACAGGAAGCCCTCACGCTATGATTATCACGGGCTTCTTTCCATGCAGCTGGCACTGGGTGCACGTGGTCGCGTCTCCTTCACTATTTGCGGCCGCGTCGTGGTGAATCATAGTGCCTTTAGAAGGATACCCCAAATGGTGTGCTTCTTTAATAGTTCATATCATGGTATTATTTTTCGGCTTTGACTTTCCGGATTGCCGCTGTGAATATCGCGGCCTTTGCTTTTCACACTGAAGCGCCGTGACGGTAAGGTGCCGCAACCACGACTTCATCTTGCCATTCAGGAGCTGTTTATAGTGCAGGGCCGTTTTGCGCTGCCCCATTAAGAGCAGCATGTGTCGAGTCGGTAATTACCTTCACGGTGTGTAATTACCCTAAAAATGTGCTAGGACCTGTGTCATTTATATGCTCAGCTCAGACGGTTCTCCTGCCTCCACCTTGTCTCACAGCCTCGCTGCCCTTCCTGGTTTTGAGCATCGTCTCCAGTCCCTACAAGCGGAGAGTGCACTGTGACGACGAGAGTATAAAGTACCCCTCCCTGCCAGACACCATTACCAACGGCCTCATGGCCGCCGTCACCATCTCCTGCACTATCGTCATCGTGAGTCGCTGTAGCTGGCAGAGTCGCTGCTCCCTGCAGAAACGTGGAACACACATTCACACATACCCCACTTATCAACCCGTCAGTCAGGAAAATCATTTAGTCAATCAGATTCTATGTTCAAAGCTATTTACTTACTTGCGTATCGGCTACCGTGAGTCAGTTTGAGCACCATTCAGCATTTCAATTGTGTTTACTTAGATTCTTGGGAGGGGCAATTCAGTTTTTTTAAGGTGGGGGGGGGGGGCACAAGAGGGGCTATAATTCATACAGAGGGGCCAACCAAGAGTGATAGGAGAGGGGACACTGAAACCAATCAACTTGCAGCTAGTCTCCTGTGGCTCCGCCCCCTACAGTTATTTTTATATATATACGAAGTTAATCACCGTAATATTTCACAGTAATACGTGTAATTACCCTAAAAAAAGGTTTAAAGTTTTTTTTCTTTCCTTTTTTCTTCAGATTACATCTGGTGAGGCTTATCTGGTCTACACCAAGAGACTGCATTCCAACTCCGACTTCAACCAGTACCTTTCGGCCCTCTACAAGGTGGTGGGCACGTTCATGTTCGGAGCGGCGGTCAGCCAATCTCTCACTGACCTGGCCAAGTACACGATCGGCCGGCCCAGGCCCAACTTCCTGGCTGTGTGCAAGCCTGATGTCTGCGAGGGCTACCTCCAGGATACCAACTGCACCGGGGATCACCGCGATGTGACCGAGTCCCGGTACAGGGCTACAATTATCTTCCGCCTCTTTGTTTATCAACCTGCCAGTCAGTACATCAACTAGTCAATCAGAGTTTATGTTCTACGCAGTAGATTTTCTTCAGAGACCAGTAAGAACCAGCTGGAACTGGGTAGGAATGAAAATGTTTTCCCCAGCTTCATTTCTAGCACTGGTTAAGTTTTGTTTATGTAATAGTCGTTGGAAAAAGAAAATGCTGGCAGAACTGCCTGTTTTGTCCTGTAAATCAGAACCAGACAGCCCCCACCCCCAAAAAATACCTCCAGCAATCAGCTGTAGTCCAGTATCTTCTGGCCCGTAATCAGATACAACCTCAGGCAGCGTCCATTAATGAAAGATGCAGCAGCACTGATTCTCCTGGGAGTGGAACCTGAAGCTCTTGGTGTTTTGTTCAGCATGTGATTCATTGTGGGGGGGGGGAGGGGGTGGGAACGGCCTAATGACAGATCTGCGCCGCTCTTCCTGGCGTCCAGGTTATCCTTCTACTCCGGACACTCCTCCTTCGGGATGTACTGTATGCTGTTTTTGGCGGTAAGTGCCCCCCCCCCACCTTGGTGTTTGTGTATGTGTTTCTTTAGTGAGTGTGTTACAGATGAGGTGGCCCCTCTGGGGCGGGGGCGGCGGCTTGGGTTATCATCATGTTCTCTGATGTTCCGGGCACACGGGCTGAGACTGTTGAGAGTCACAACCCCACGCTGTGTTTACAGGGCCGCAGCGAAGGCTCACCTTCCTGCTGGAAAACACCGAAAGGGCCGGTTGGGGGGGGGGGGGGGGGGGGGGGGGGGGGGGGGGGGGGGGGGGGGGGGGGGGGGGGGGGGGGGGGGG
>JAODUD010000043.1:12289026-12301999 GCA_026784285.1 Stomatorhinus walkeri | reverse complement strand
TGGGGGGAGGAGCCAGAGTGAGGGACGCTTACGGGGTCGACTAAGCGCTCTGTGAAATCCCTGCGCTAAATCAGTAATCCCCGCTTTTAATCCTGTGTGCTGAGAGTCATTAGACCAAAGAAGCAGCATAAGGGCACTCAATTGGATTAGGCCGCAAGGCAGAACTGGGTCCCAAATGCAGGGAGATGCTGACGGCGCCACACTCTGGCATCGACGAGCAACGCGGGACGACGGCAACCCCAGGGACAAACGGCCGGATCAGGGGAAACAGACAGAAAACCACCATTACACGTTCGGCAATCCGTGTGCGTGAAGGCAAGATGGTGGCCGTCCGACAACAGAACTGCATTTACGAGGCAGCACAAGGACCAGAAAATGTACAGGTCCAGACTGCGACCAGACCGTGACGGCAGTCTGCAGCATTACTCATATTTCTGTTCCGCGCATGTTACGCACGACGTGGTGACTCTTTAGCGCGGCCTAGGAACAATAAAGACTAAATTCATTAGTCAGGGGGGGAAACTTCTCAAATAGCTCCCGTTTGACTCATTATTAACTTGATTTTTTTTTTTTTTTTTAACTTCACAGACCAGAACCCAGCAGAGGGTTTTGTACGCTGTGGGCAAAATAGCTTCAGAAGGACAAGCCCAACCCCCAGTCTGAACCTCCAGAACCCAACACAGGGTGCTGACACTATGTTAACTAAAAGAAGATGCTGAAATATTACATGTATTCAAATTTGTTTGGTGAAGAACATGCGGAAACCATACTGCACATTGATATACCTACCAGAAAGACTCTATGCAGACGTATAAATCAACCCTAACCTGCTGCCTTCTGCACCCCACGGTGAATCACTGGAAGGAAACCAGACTTAGCCAGTGAGAAACCCTTTTCACAGCCAGATACGCTGGCGTGACTGACACATCGGACAGCTGTTAACATCCACGGTCTCGTGGGCCACCGCGGGTGAGGCGAGCTGACCGTCTGTGAAACGGTATTGACGGAGGCCGCCGTCAGGCGACGAGCCGGCTGGAGGGCCGAGTGTTTAAGCCATTCTACTGCAATTAGCGTTCCGATAAAATCCATGAAGCCCCAATTGCTTTTCGTCACTTAAAGAACACGCATTTAAATGCGCTGGAAATGCGTACGAAACATTTCCGGGAAAATAAATGCTTAAATGCTCACTGAAGCCCACCATCACCGCCACACGGGACGCTCGTGGACTTCGTACCACAGGACGGATGCGGAGACATCTGGTATTCCGGGATCTGAGACGCGTCGCATAAAATCAGACCGCGGCGGACATGCTAACGCGGGGCTGACGAGCTGCCGCCGCCGTCTGCGAATCAGGATGCAGGAGCGGGTGCATCCCTTGTCCAATTAGCGGCCTCCCCCAGCTGCGGCAGGACGGAGCAAATCAATGGCGGCGGGAGGAAATGGACCCTCTCTCCACCCGCTTACCGGCACAGTGCTGCAGGGCCTACAGGGAGCGATCACACAGCCTGCCACCTCACACGGACCAAGCAGACGGCCCCGGCTAACGGGGGCTTTCCCAGCAAGAGGGCCAATCAGAGGCCCCTCACCCTGAGCCCTCTGACAACATCTCACCTCTTTAAACCCCCCACCCTCAAATTCCCCACAATGAGGTTCCTCTGGTCCAGGAGCTCGGTCGAAAGGCTCAGAATACAAACTGAAGCCCAGGTCTGCGCAACGAGCGTTTTAAACATCAGGCAACGTTATATGAGCCCTTAATCATCCATACATCCATCCCAAAGCACTCGTTCAGCAAACCCAGCCGATCCCAAGAAGCACAAGGGCACCATGCGGGGGGACACTCTGAAAAGATGCGAGGAGGTCTTAATCTTCATCCCAGAGAAACTTCATTTATCAGTTTCTACTGCTGAATATTTTACCACAATATTTTATTACAGTATTTCAGATGAAATATGCATTCAAAGAAATACTCCCCTCTGTCCCTGATTAGACACTTAAAAAATCAACCAGCACACACCGGTTGTCACGCTGTCACCACAAAGTACACATGCTGCCGCATTTACAGGGGTGACGCTGTGTGTCACTCTGCCAGATGCGCGGAAATGCCACCCGCGCAAGGTCGCAGCAACTTCACCGCATCTGCCGGCCTCAAACGACTCTCTACCGCGGGGTGCCTTATCAGCGACAGCACTAGAGGTGTATAGATCAGGTCTGGATCAACAGGGCCCTCCTCTTCTCCGCGGCCGGAGACGTTTCCATGTAACCGTCACGCCCGGCCTGCCAGGCTGCCAGATAACGTGGGACGAGGGTTGAACGTCAGGCGCTCCTCTGAGCGCGACACGACGAGGCACCAAAGGTAACGGAACAGCGACATAACAAAAGCGATAACATCTCCTGTCACCGCGGCACGGAGCAGGTTCCAGATACATCGCAAGGAGGCGTCAACCGTAACTAGGATTCGAGTCTGGAGAGAATCCTGAACCTGAAAATGACCCAAAGTTTAGTCTATAAAAAGAAGAGAACAGCTAAATTCTAAGTATTGGGAACACAACACAATAGAGATCACAGACTGCAGTTTTACTTGATTACACATAAAATTCCCCTTCATTACAGGTCCTATAGTACAAAGCGCAATATAAAGGCAACAAAGACTAATCATGCTAATTACTCATATTTTCATAGTTGCATGTTTTTGTATGGGCGGCACAGCAACACAAGGCAAAGGCTCCAAGTTTAAGTGTGAGTTCCATTTTCATTTTGTGTGCCGGGAGAACGTCAGTCAGGTCAACCAGCCTCTCTAAATTGCCTATAGTATATGATTGCATGCATTTGTGCATGCCACTCTGTCCTGGGTGTACTCTAGCCTAGCGTGGTCTCCAACCCTCCTCCCCTGCAACTCAGCAAAGGATTAACCTGCTGGAAGAGGCGCGGCGCGTGGGCATCACACGTACCAACTGTACGAAACACACTACATTTCATAGCCTGTCAGAACCGCATAATGAGAGGCTGGCCTCCGGTTCTCAATCAGCGACAGCATGGAGCACGTTAGCGGAGAGCCGGACAAAAGCCCCAAAACACGAGGGTTCTTCGGCAAAGAACAGGGTTTATAAGAATGTGCCCCTAGACGTCCTGGCAGAGAGGGGAACAATTGAAGGATTGAGAGGCCTCAATCCAAAAGCAACGCTTACGAGTACGTACAGAACAGGAATTATTACAGGTGCCAAGAGACAGGGACACACCTTTACAGGAAGTTGTTACAAACGTATGCGTTTCAGAATTATAAGGGCAAGACAATGAAACACTATTTTAACAACATAACTGGGTGCTGCTGCTCGGTCCAAAAGAACTGGTTAATAAAAAAAAAAGGACAAGTTAGCACATTATGATTAAAAACAATTTTAAGCAGAAAAAGCCAGCTATTCTGCAATTTGTTTTAAACAGAATTTACAAGTCAAATTACAGCCACTGTAATATTATATAACAGGCTAAGGATGTTAAAGAAATTTATATAAACCGTTGACTTATAAAGATTCTCTAATAGCTCCCATCCAAGTCTTTTCGGTATGCCAAGGAGAAAAAGAATAAGCGTCTTTTGTGAAGAGCAGCCATTTAACCTCATTACTTAATAAAATATTTAACTGACATGGCACACAAAAGTACCTGGTTAAAACGCATCTCTGAGAATCAGAGGTCACATGCTCCGGTCGGCTTTTATTATGCGAAAAACAAACCCTACTTGGCTGGTTGACTGCACATGAGCAGTGTTTCTGCCCTCTGGAAGTCGGAGTGCAAAATGGAAAGTAAAATATGTTGATTTTTGTCGCATGTCCGAGGCTCTTGTGATTGGAGAGGCGCAGAGTTTGACAGAAAGGTCACACTGTTTTCTTAATTTTTCGTAAAGGTACAACGGACTGTCCCGGCACAATGCAAGCTGATAAAAAGCAAAACAGCTACCGAATTTGGTTACTCAAACTGCAGATTTACTGACTATGCTACAATACTTAAGATAAATGAATATTTCATGGCATCTTAGCACTGCTTATACATTAAATTCAATTAGCAGTACCCTGAAAATCTATTCTGACAAACATTACCGATCGTCAATTCATCTCGAAGCATGATTTGAGAACATAACTTTTCTTAAAATGTAACTGTTAAAATATACAACAAGGGAAAAGTTTAATGTATGAATTAATAAAGCCAGAAGCTCGACAGATGCTTCTTTTATATTATGAATACCTAATCTTCATATTACCCATGCTATATTTGTCTGTATAATAATGTATATGTAAAAGTCTCAGGTGTCCAGTTCACTTGGTGATTTACTGCATGCAATAATCGGATATTCTCTTGAGTCTAACCCACATTTAGGCGACGTGACAGATTCATTTGTAAACTAGCTGCGTGCTATCAACAGACTTCCAGAAATTGGGATCAAGATTATTAGTATTATAGTACAGTTTCAAAACATGTTTTTGGGATTGATTTTCAATAAGACCCAATATGGATATACATCATCTTCTAGATGGTCATTCTGGTCAGAGTGGAGGACAGCATTAATGCCAAAAAAAAAGTTAAAAATAATTTCCTCTAAATATAATTCCTTTCTCTTTGTGGCTCAGAGTAAATTCACAGATATTATTTTAAAAATCACGTTTGCGCTTTTCCTATTAATGTATTGTAAGATTGAGTAATTCCAGGTCTAACTACCAACACAGTCACCAAAAAGAATATTGTAAATACCTCTCAGGATGAATATCTACGGTGGCAATGCTGAAAATGTCAACAAATAGGCTTCAGTTCCACAAAAACAGTAGACTCCTATGTAATCAAAGACCAAATATTGTTCCAACCATTCAATTTGTAAACTGGCGAGACCCAGCAACTGTGGTTTATTCAAAGCACAGAAACTTCCTTGGTTAATTCGGTGATGAAATTATATTCCAAGCCCAAGCCAAATTCAGTTAATATCGGAAGGGGGGAAAAAAACTATGCAAGGTTCCTACGCAAACGGCACGTAGGTCCGACTGGCAAAATACATTTATAAAACTTAAGGTTTTTAAAGCCGGCTGTTTAACGAATTATTAAAAATGCTATAAGACAAAGGAGATACCAGACGGCAGTGTCCTATAGGCTATAATAATATTTAACTTGGCAAAAGAATCAAGCGAGACATTTTAGTGATGTGGGAAAATGCTTCATTTCACGACATATTGTTAATTTGTTGCTAGTATAATACACATATATATGAATTTAGATACAAATGCAGTTACCACCCCTAACCATTGTCTAAAAACGAAAATACGGAGTGACACACACGGCCAGAATATCTGACATTTATTTTTTGACCTGTAACACCAGCATTACAATACTTAAACTGAGGATATAAAGTTTGAGGATCAGAGGGCGTAAATAAAAACTACAGGAGCCTCCGTCGCGCTACAAAATGTCCATGACAAGAACACTATGCTTAGAAGGAAATCTACCTACACGCATTATATAATTTGTTTTTTTAAATGGGGAAAATAGCTTGAAATAAAGGCTGCCGACGGAGGGAAGGGTGGGGGGCAGCTGTTGTTTTAAAATGGACCCTGTTTGACCATCGTAACCATCAACAGCGTTGGGAGATGTAAACAAATGCGTGTATAACGCGGCGGCTTCGGGGGCCGCGGCTGCCCGGCGGTTCAGCCCCGCAAATCACACCGATACACGCCGGGGAAATAAAGAGGCACATCAGTGCACTTACCGAGTGCCTGGATTGTGGAAACATCATGTCAGTTTCTTGTTTAGTGTGTGGCACTTAACAGCAAAATCGGAGAGCCTTTTAAAAATGGGAATTTCTTCTTTGTTCGGCTAATCCTCTCGAAAAAAAAAGAAACGAAATCTTGGACCCGATGCGAGATTTTCGTCCCCGTTTGCTGGTCAGTGCTGCTTTATCAGCCTCGGCCAACTAAAGCTGCATTTGATCCTTTGTTCACTTCGAATTTAGTAGCGCTGGTATCTCTGCCCCTTATTCCTTCCACGGCGCAAATGTCCTCCGCCACTCCTCGGTTTGTTTGATCCACCAGCGTTACCGTGCAATTCGGCTGGCTTTGTGCAAACGTTTTTTTTTTTTTTTTGCAAGGAGCTTCGCTTTCAAGCAGTTTTTTTAATATAAAGAAACCCCCCTGTAGTCGGTTCCGAGATAGCGGATAAATTCGGGCTCGCACGTAGCGCGACGAAAAAAAAAAGTTAAAGTAATAAGTCGAATATAAGACAACGCCGCTGAAAAATGAATCCGATCTGGTTTCTACGCCGTACAAGCTACCGCCAGCGATCTAGCCTGTCGGGTTACAAATAACGCGGCAGCTGAATTTTGGACGTTGTCGCGAAATATTTTCCTGCCTCAAACTAAAAATACAGCGCAGTTTTACAAAGCTTTATGCTTCCCCCCCCTCGACAAAAATCCCTCTCACGACGCCTGCTTCTTCCACCTTCGGATATTACAATGTGCAAATACGAGGTTTTTGCTGAACAACCATTTCTTTTCCGCTGCTCTACAAAATGTAGGAGAGACATCTAGGAACTAGCGCCCCATGTGATGTGGGATCGAGGCGGCGCACCGAAGGCCCATTTTAGATGTCAAATGTATAAAATTACAGTTTGCGGAAGTGTTGCTGTTTAATGCGCCCCCAGTGGAAGGTGTGAGTAGCGCAGCACATCTGCTCCCCGGCCTGTCCGTGCGGCTTATCTCGCAAGCACAAGTTGCGAGATACATACACAAATTGTCCCGGTGTACATAAATCCCTTTGATAAAAAAATAAAAATAAGAACATTTCTAATGCTAATAAGATGACCAGGCGATATAACCATAAATACAACCGCAAACAAAATATGGGACCCAAGCTATTTTTAATTGACTCTTGCATGCAGACCGAGCCATGGATCGAGTTTGTGGTGTAAGTGGAATAAATTGGTAGTAAAAAAAAAAAGCTAGTAATTTATCATTTGAATGTTTTTACAGTTGGGCTTCCACTGTACAGCATGAGATATGTGGCTTCAACCTAACCAAGGTACAACTTTAGAAGACAAAAATGCGCATATATAATTAGTTACGAATTAGTTCACCGTCATGTTAACTTATTCTGTTTTTAAATTATCATTCCCAAGTGTCCAGTTAAGCGATTCAGATGCGTTGGTCAATTCAAACAGTATTAATCACTTAGACTATTTTGTTACCTTGTAAAATTAGGTCCAGACTATCCAGCAAGTTTTACCTGACATTCTACTGCAGCTATATAGTGTGTGTGTGAGATATATACAAGTTTTAAGCCACACAGCAAAACACTGTGGTGATCTTTTGCTCATTTGATAGGTTCAGTATTTCATGCAACATTGTTTTGATAGAATGGAAGTTATTACAAAAAAAAGCACATACAATCAAGTATAGGAACAAATTTTATTCCAATTTAAAACAGATACTTTAATTGTTTTTCTTTTAGGAGAAGGCTATGAAAATCATTTTCATGTTTGAATGAGGTTCAGGCAACAGTGGCTGAAATGAAACAAATACAAAAAAGAAATATGGCTAAAAATACTGTAAATCAATAACAAATGACCCCTTTTCATCAGGGTTTTGCATTAATACATTGGTCTGACACCCCCTCCCAGCCCAAACAGCACATGCAGTTAAAATGACAGTCCTTTAAAAACAGCAGTTTCTTCTTTAATCTTAAATACAGAATAAAGTCCTTTTCTCGTGTATCTATTGTATGTCACATATCTAGTGTTTTTAATAGTTTTAAAAACTGGACCATAAAATATACAGGCCCACAGATGATCTCCACACCATTGGCACTTGTAAAGAGTCTGGCTCTAAAAGATAGGGGATTGGCACACTCATTATAGTACATCATTTACATTTGGTATACAGAGGAAAAGAGAAAAAACGCAAAAAATTAAAAATTACAGCACTACATATTTAAATCATTTATAAAAAAAAAGATTACGTGGTCCTAGATACAATAGTGTTCAGGTGATATATCAGCCAAAAACAAAACAGAAAACAAGTTACATTTGTTGGAATCCACAGCCTTTGAGTGGATCTCAAGCAAACTGTCAAATCCATCAGTTAAAATGCGAAAACCTCACGAGGCGGTACCAGCAGACACATACGTACGAGCCAGTGATGGATCCGGCTTGGACTAGTCCCAAGGGACAGGAGATTAGGGTACAGGACTGAACACAAGATTGTACTAAAGCCGCTGCTCAATTTTGTCACTATACATGGGGGGAGCGAGGGGGGGGTGTGGCAGGGAGGGGTAAAAAGTACGTACAAACTTAGTGTACAATACAGGACTGAATTGGTGCCAGTGCCTGTATTACCACTAATTCTTCAGCCATTTTGAATCATTACAGCAAACTGCACAAAATGGCTGACATACTGCAAAGTTGGCCTTGACACACTTTAATGGACACAGATAATCATCATAAAA
This sequence comes from Stomatorhinus walkeri, assembly GCA_026784285.1. Classification (NCBI taxonomy): domain Eukaryota; kingdom Metazoa; phylum Chordata; class Actinopteri; order Osteoglossiformes; family Mormyridae; genus Stomatorhinus; species Stomatorhinus walkeri. Next base: position 12,293,528 of record JAODUD010000043.1, on the reverse strand, counting down.
GTCAGGTAAAGTCCACTTAACATAATTGGCAAAAGAAAAATCAGAGGTCGCCAGCCCAGTTTTCTGAAGCAGATTCACCTTCGAAAGAGTTCAGAGTTCCTTACAACATTCAGTGCTGGCTTAGTGCATGTAAAAGGATTTGCCCTCTGGTAAACTGAATATCACATTTCAAAACTGGGAGACTTAAGTGTTAACTAAATATACAACACCCTCACACACAACAGTCTCCATTATCAGTGAATAGCCAAAAAAAGTATAAGTATATATTACATATATAACTATTATCGTCAACATAATCATTATAGAGTATAAATTAGTTTTTAGAATCAATTGTAGTGTTGCTAGATGTCTTAAAGTCACTTTTTAGGGGCTTAAACTGTATAGTGTCTTACTTTTAACTGAATGGCAGCTTTTAGAAGTTCACAAGCACATTTAAGTACAATGGCAGGAGGTGATGGTGCGCGTGAAGAAAATAGTGTTCTGAGGAACATAAGCAGAAATTTAGAGTTCTTATTCTGGTCCACTGCTCCTGGCTTTACGCCGTTACTCGACAGATAAACAGTGATGAAGTGTGCTTATCTTCAAAAAAAAAATAAAAAATCGCTACAACTTCCAACTCAGACAGACTCCGGACGCCACGCCGCTCACAGAGGTAGAAGTTCCCTAGGCAACATCACTGAGATCTACCAAGCAGACCAACCCATCTGTGAAAAGCTGGAAGGGTGCTTTTGATTGGCTCTTTCCGAAAGCCGGCTCACTTAAGCCCCTGAAGGCATCCGATTCTACCAGGTCTTACCATTTGGGCAAACGCTGCTCAGAATGCTCAGGCTGACGCTCGCTGCAGTGTTTCGCAAGACATGGTAAATTAAAAGTGCATAACCAAGTTAGCCAAGCTCCCCTTCTCGCAACCCTCAATGCGTGGGCGCAGGTACAGGCTGTGCTAAATCCACAGGCTTCAAAACCGTCAAAATGGAGAGTTGAAAGGGGACGTCACCACGGCCATTGCTCGACTGATGTTTGAATGCACCCACGGTCCTTAGTGCAAACATCAGCTTAGACCAACACCAACACAACTGAACATCACATGGGGGCATGCGTGTGCGTGGGGTGGGGGGTCTGGTATTTGGGGCTAACCACGAGACGCGGTTTCGGACATAAACCCATTCCTCCCCAAGCAGCATAGCATTGTCCAAGTCTACTATTCAAGTCAGCAGAAGCAGAAAGCGTGACGGAGCAGCTTGGGGCCGTACCATGCCCAGACCCAGGGGGAAGCTTTATGTAAAGTTCATTGGCACAGAGAGTACTTCACAGACGCGCACAGGCATTCATCTACGGGCGAGTACAAGAAAATAGCTTGTGCCTTTTGGAAATGACACCGATGCTTTTGAGTAGCAAAACTGTGCTGTGCCCCCACTTTAACATAGCCCCCCAACCCAAAGCTCCCCATTAGCCTGCTGAGAAAATGTAGACCTCCCCTGTGACCAGGTAAGTGGAACATCCCTCCTGAGCTGGACAGACCTCAGTGTCAGCTACATCCGCTGGTGTCAAACAGAAGATTGAAAACTTTAACCAGCACTAGCTGACCTCGCACGGAATACCTGCGGCATCGCTGACCCTTTTCGGCTTTACTTTCGTTAACTGGAGCATTTGTGGTGCCAACTCTCCAGTCTCAGTCTTAGGACCAACTTGAAAATAACATTTTAACCAGATTTCCCCCATATACCACATGCTGCTGCATGCAAAGTCTGCAGCACTGTAGTGCTATAGCACAGATCCCCATCTACTGACACAGAACTGTATAAATGGCACCTGGCAATCCATCAAATTTTCACTCTTCCTCTTCACAATGTTACGCAGTAAGTAGCCCTTGAGATGAAAATGAATGAAGTGTCACCTGAATTACATAGCAAGACAAAATAACCCTCTTTCTGCACACGTTACTCTAAACAGGAAGCAAATGCTAGTTGTGGAATCTGAACTGCAAATGAAACTACAATGGAAAAAGGAAAAAAAAAAATCTTAAATTACAAAATTCCAAGGACCAGACAAAAGTTCAACCACTAATAAAAATTACCTACTTTTCTTGTATATTTCCTATAGTTGCACAAAGCACTGCCCCTATAACAGCTGAAATTAATCTTCCACCCTCAGAAGTTGTGACTTCAGATCAGAAGCCACTTACAATAAAATGAACAACTGTAATAAAAAGTGGGGAAAAAAAAGAAAGAAAGGTTGATTCGCTCAAAGGTTTTTACAGCAGTTTAGACTGTTTCCCAGTCTCTGAGCGAGACGGGAACAACAATATGAAAGAAAAGGAAACTAATCTAACAACATTTATAAATCTGGTCCATAAATTAGATAAATAAAATTCTTTACTCTCCTTTTAAAAAAATCACTTCTCTCATAGTATTGCAGAATGGAAAAATTAAAATTTTAAGCCACGGAACTTTGATTTAAAATGAAGCCACCACAGAACTTCACAAGTTACCTGGTGGTTCACAACAAAAAACATACAAAGTCTGTGGCAGGCATTTTGAAAATATTGCGCGTTGCTTTTTAATTGGAGTCACCTGTACATAAGAACAGACTGTTCTATATACCTTCAACATTAAAAGGGGGAAAAAAATCACAGTAAATATACTATTGTAATTCAGGGGGAGAAATCAACAACATAATGAGTGGGAGGTGTTTCGTCTTTTGCCAAAATGGTGCCCCTCGAATCATTCAGTACTTAAGTGGGTATGCGTACATTTACAGGTAAACATATGCCGTTTACTTTTGCAGCTTTCAACGACAAATTGGTTCCTCCCCGAAAAACAATGAGTTTTTATCGCCACAGCAAACACTGTACAATTAGTACCACCAATGTTCTGGATGGGAACTGGATGCACAAAGCTTCAAAACAAATTAACGCGAGGGTGTTCAGGGCGCCGCACAGCCCTTCGCGAATTCCTGTCGGCTTCGAAGCTAAGCGCGGAATGCTTTCCGGCGGAGTCGGTCAACAACACAGAAACGGGCAAAACTGCGGCAATGGGGAAGAAAGGAGAGAAAAAAAGTCCCTCCACGCTGGACTGAGCTTGCAAACCAGTCAATGTTTACAAGGCTGAGCGCACCACCAGCGGAGAACCACTGCTGAAGTGTTTTTAAAAAAAAAAAAAAACACAGAAAAAGCCCCAGACAATGTGAAATTCAGGGGCTCAAATAGTGTCAGTGGCTCAAACAGATAAACTGAAGCATTACAGGGGCAAGATGACAGTGCAGTACATACAGTAAAAAGTACGGAATTCAAATTACAGAATCGGAAAAGTTAAAGCTCCAGGTCACGAGCTCCTCTTGTTGTATTTTCTGGAGTGCTTTCTAATGATTGTTTTCAAATTTCTACTCCTTTGTTAATTACATCATCTGTTAAAGTCGTAGTAGTAATAGCAATATTATTAAAATGTGTTTAAAATAACCTCAGCAATATACACATAGATTGGACTGATTCGATTTCCCCCTCCATTTTCTGCTTGGTGTCCCCACGTAGGAATGCATGCGCTCCTGCAACGCTCACACTTGAATTACATCCAACGACAGGCTGCACACAGGCAATGACAGGTGAGATCTAGCCTTCAGCGAGATGCGTGGAAGAAAATGCACCTCAGTGCTCCAGGAATTCTGCCATTTTTGCTATAATCACCATACTCATGCCCCTGTGGTCTCCAAATTAATGTTTACATTTTCAAAACTGTTTTGTACTGCTGTCCACACCTAAATTTCCCGTAATCCTCCACCCTACCCACCCTACCGCCTTTAACTCCAAGCCCTCTTGCTCGGGGTTGGAAGGGCGCAGGATGATTCTTGCAGTTTTCACGCCAGCTCCCGATTCAGCCCTTAGAAGCCGACAGCTGTCATGTCACTCCGCCTCATGTTGGACAGGGCAAAATTTAGACACTCGCGCCTCAGCCTTCACCCTCGGACAAATCTGAGACGCCGATCAAATTAGGGGAAGAGACACGAGAGGTTGGCACTGACTTCAGCTGCCATTGAGACGGATGGGGGTTAGGGTGAAGATTACATTGAAAACTGGAGAGGAAATAAAAATAAAGGAAATGATATCATCAGGAAGAGTAGGAACTGAAGAAAGTGGGGAGTAGGTGGGTCTAGGCAGTCGTAGGTGTATTTTTGTGTGAACGCACACACAGAAGTAGCACAAAAACGTGTGAGCGGACGTACTCATGCCTGATGCGTTAGTGTGTATGCGTGCTTGTGTTTGTGCGTGTCTGCCTCTCCCGCTCACACCAGGTTGTACTCCTTCAGATTGAGCTGCAGGATGGTGTCTTTGACGGCGGCGAAGACGAAGCGGATGTTCTCCGTGTCGGTGGCGCAGGTGAAGTGGGAGTAGATGATCTTGTCGCTGTCGGGATTCAGGTCGACAAACATCTTCAGGATGAACTCCCTGGCAGCCTGGGCATCCCTTTGTGGGCCTGGGGGGGGGGGGGGGGGGGGGGGCTCATTTATTA
>JAODUD010000043.1:12225280-12235818 GCA_026784285.1 Stomatorhinus walkeri | reverse complement strand
GAAGTGGGCGGACATGCAGAGAACATGCAAACACACTCACAGAAGTGGGCGGACATGCAGAGAACATGCAAACACACTCACAGAGAAGTGGGCGGAAATGGAACCGAACTCACAAGCGTGTAAGTGAGAGAGGCCAGCATGCCAACTCTGCTCTTGAAATGGAAAAAAAAATCCAGTATTTGCTCTGTTTCAGGTGTTCTACAAATGGAACCACTGCACTGACTTACAGTGGTGCAGTTTGAAGTCGTGTCACAGCACTGCACGGTGACAGAGCTCGGGGAAGGTGTAAGAAAAACAGTACCTTCACTCACACGATGCAGACAAGATGGAAGGTACAGCTGGCTCAAAGGTCAAAGGTGATTTCAAGTAGAAGAGATATCGTGATATCAGGTTATATGAGTCTGCGCGGGAACCAGAATATCCGAGTAAATATATATTCACTCAACTCATTGAGTGACAGGAATAAACAGTAAGTTGGTTTTTATTTTAAAATGGAAAGATATATAACAACCATTGCAAAGAACAGGTCCCCTCCGATTTCAGCAATCAAAATCGGACATGAAAGGACTCCAGAGCCGCCACAGAGCAGGTCTGAATAAAGGTTGCCTCAGTCAACATTTATCTCAGAAATGGCGTATTTGTCTGTCACAGAGCAAACACTCCGGGGTGTATGTACACTTAACAAGTGTGTCGCAGTTTCTCAGCCTCCCCAAAACAGACGCACACACTGATACGGGCCGCTAACATGCACCGTAATTGGACATTGAGGATGCATCGTTTGAACCAGAACCAGGACAAGAATAAAAAGCAGACATATCTATCCAATTAAAATCAAGATGGAACACTCCTTCTACTATTTTCTCAGAAATTAAACTTGCCGCATGTGTTAGGATAGTTTACCTCAGGGAGCAGTGAAATTTCTGTTGGTTTCACAAAAGACTCAGCTAATTAAAGACATCTTTGTTTAAATCCTCCTTTTTATCTTGGAGTCTTAATCATACACATCCTGTGTCATTTTCCTGATAGCTCTTTCACTATATTCTCTTTGAAGGAAGCTAACGGTAACAAGTGGGAAGAAACAGCTTTATGGATATGAAATTATCAGCAATAGTGTACATGCTAATGTAACAGAGTATTCCAAATCATCACTGTTATTGTTGTAGGAGGGCAACTTGTATTTTCATGCAGTTCCATGCCTCTTACTACCCCGATCGAGCCTTTCAAATTCCAAGCAAACTGTTTATTTTTCATGAGTGATTTCTTTGACTGTTTTTCCTCATTTGACATGAGAAGATACCGCCGGGCTGGAGAAAAGCCTGTTGATGCTGATTGTATCATTTGTTGCGTTTGTCTTTGATTTTAAACACCCTGCAATCATCAATACTCCCAGACCCGCCTTCATCTCTGTTTTCAAAGACCCATGGACAGATGAAGAAGTCTCAATCAGTGAGATGTCAACCTGCTGCTGTTCCCCCCCACTACCTCCCAGTGACAACTGGGCTCCTGGCCAGACACTCCCCCTTCAGTGACATGCAGATAGCAAATTACCACCCTCCAATTTTCATCAGCACAACTGGTGTAAATTTAGCAAACAAATAGATGAGTGCACCATTGCTTTGGTATGAAAATATATCCTGAAGTTTGCAACCTGGCACATCCTGCCCGCCATGTCCACCTGAATCTCCGCTCCACATAACCCTAACAAGCCATGCCTATTACTCATTTGCCCATACATATCTGTTACTCTTGTCTATAACCCTCGTGTTAATCACTCCCAGCTGGCTCTCATTAGCTCCCTTGTTAGTCCAGTATATACAGTATGTGTTTCCCAATCCCGTGTTCCCCAGTCCAGTCATTGACGTTATACCTTTTTGTTGCCTGTGCCCTACCTTGTTCCCTCATAATCCTCTTTTTTTCCCCAACCTTCATTCATTGAGTTCAATAAAACCCCTTTTTGTGTCTCCACCACACCAACCCTCGAGTCCTTCGTCCCTTTGGTCATGATAGGACCAGCGATGACCTACCCCTTACAAGCACCTGAAGTGATACAGTTTCTCATCCATTTGGTGAACATTTCATTTTTCTCACTCTCATGACACCTGTTCCAATTGTACCTTTAACTTTCCTCCATGTATTTCTTTGAATCAGGAATATTTTTCACCAGAATTAACTCTGCTAAATTTATCTTATTTTATTTGAAAATCAACTGTTATAAGCTTATAATTTGTAACAGGAACTACTATGTGAATAATCGTGACTGAAAAGTGCATTCACAGCATGTGTGCTATACTTTTTCACTTACCAGAATAAAAAAAATACTTTTCAGACAGAGCAAAATCCTTTACTTCTATGCAGTGCAAAAAGGTATGTGACCATCTAGTTCTCTAGAATTATACTGACAGCAAACCGTTTAAGCTGCCACTGAAGTGAACCTTTAACTACAAATTTCCTGGGGGAAATTATTTTTCTGTTCTCCTGCATTTGTTGAAGTCCCCAAAGAAACTGTCATGGAATTTCATCCCTACTAATGAAAAGTAATGGTGATTCCGAAGTTTGCTCAGACTTTCTAAATGCAGGATTTATTTGAACATGTGTATGTTCTGTAAGTGGTCATCTACTCTGATTTGCCCTCTCACTCAGTCTACCAGGCGGCAACAGCCCTTTGGTTGCCATGGTAACATCTGTCGCTCTGAGATGTAGCTCAATATAGTGGCTTGATGCAAGTACTGCCTCTGGGGTCAATAAAGTTTGATCTTTGGCAATCTTTTCTATGGCAGGGAAGGATAGGATGATCTCACAGGCCAGAAAGGAGCCTCTACATCTAGAACAAAACAAGGAGATATGCCTGGTAAAGGGGAACATTAAGCAGAATCATTGTTCCAAAGCTTAGCTACATCTCAATTCTTATTGTGTCTGTAAGCTCATTTTTGTGAACCAGTGAATTGGGACATTCAACAGTTACAAAAAACAGAGAACCACTGTGTTGAGCTCTATTTATCCTTCGCAAAATCCTGCATTAATCCAGTAGTACAGTTAAATGCAAATGTCTAACATCGAAGTTAAGTAATCTGTAAGGTTGTAAGGCAGGAGTCTCTAAGTTGGCTCTTCTGCAGTAAGTGCCTCAGCACATCTTTGGAACCTTGTTGATGTGCTTTAAAACATACAAAGCGATGAAACAGCTCAATTGCTGGTTCATGATGTAGCGGAATTGCAGTATTTATTTGGCACAGAGAGTGGGTCATGAGTGATAGCGGTATCCTTATGGGGGACAGGTTAGTGTGATTAGGTGTCCCTAGCAAGAAGTACACACTTGCCCAGAGAAAAAGGCTAAATAGCTGATAGCTGGCAACAGTCTGTAGAGATAAAAGGTGTGGGTTTGTCAAGCCAAGGTTTGAGGTAAATTTAATTTGTGATCCCCGCCCCCCAGTTGTGTAGCACCCCAGATGGATTGTGTGTTCCATTTGAACTGGGAAGTCGGAATTTCCGACTGAACCCAATGAAGCTGCAGTTCCAACTCGGAAAGTTGGAGGAACCTCTGCAACACTTATCCCCAGAATTCAAGATGGCTGCACCCTTCATCGACAGGAGTGAGACCTGTAGTCATATGCTGTTCTTTTAGCATTTCTGTCTTATTGTGTCTCATTAAATCGGTTGTACACACAGTATTGTCTAATTTCGTTCTGTGGACATGTTACTATGGTGTTTGTATGCACTAAATACCGCGTAATGCAATGTTATCGACTAGTATTGCTAACAATGGTGAACAATGAAGCTGGTTAGAACAGCCATTGTTAATTTCTATCCTGGGGTGCGTTTCCCGAAACCATCGTTGCTAACTATGTTAGCAACTTCCGTCGTTCAAACTATGTAAGTACGACGCAGGTGTTTCCCGAAACCATAGTTCAAACTACAGAGGTAACGATAATGCAGGCTTACGTAGTACGATGCATTCTTAATGCTAACTTCCGTCATTATTCGGGAAACACCCCAGGCTAGTTGTAGTGGACCGCGGGTTAAATCGGGTGTGATGGTATTCCTAGCTCTGACTCCCATGGAAAATACCGCACAAGAGCAGCGCTGTGACTATTGGGTGGCTTAAATTTGACCACAAGGTGGAGATTCCTCTGGAGCTAATGCTCAATCCCCTCTGACAATGTTTCATTCTAGGAATGTTTGCTGAACGTTGCAATCCAGGTATGGACGTGTACAAAATGCCCAGTTTTCTTGATGTTCAGGGAACATTATTACAACTAATAATATCAAAACCAATGAAGGGCATGGGATGGCATGGTGGTCCAGGTGTTAGGACCATCACCTCATGCCTCTGAGACCTTTGGGGTTCCACCAGGGTTCCGTGTGTGTTTGCTTGTTCTCCCCATGTTCTCAGGGGGTATCCTTTGGCCACTCTGGTTTCCCCCCAGAAAAACACGCAGAGGTTTATTGGAGTTACCAAATTGCCCATAGGTGTGCATGTATGAGTAAATGGTGCGTGACTGTGTCCTGCATTGGGTTGGCGCCCCATCCTGGGTTGTTCCCTGCCTTGTGGCAATAGGCTCCAGACCTTACAGTGATTACAGGAAATGGATGGATGGTAGAGCAATAGCTAACACTGTTGCTTTGTGCCTCAAAAGTAATTGGATCAAAGATGGATGCTATGTTTGCAGTATACACATATAGCCCTTATATAAAATCACATTTCATTATAGAGCATTTTTTTCGACATTACTTGAAAGAATGTAAACACAGAAATAACGTTCCATTAACATCACGGTAAGAATGCTCTCTGCCACCTTCGAGAAGAACCTCCACATTGTGTCAGCTAAGGTCCTGGGGATGTTCCCAATAAGGTGGGACCACGATGCTCTATAAAGGTTTCTGTGCCAACTGGCATGCAAATGGAGTCATACGAACGAATGGGTTTAACTAACCATGCCAACAGGACAACAGACAATTCGCACGAACAGGTAAACGAGCCGCTGCTTGAGGCTCAGAATTTTCGTAAGTGGGTGTTTTGGAAAGACCATTTTTTTCTGCGCTGAGTAGGATAGCAATCCGATTTGTTTCGTTTTTCTCGTTTTTCCACGGTTGTGTTCAGGAAAACACAGCAAAATGACAGTTATCTGGTGGTGATATGAAAATGAATAAACAAACAGCAAAATATAATGCCTAAATGTATTCCATTTCTTTGCAATGATTACATTATGCTGGTTTCTTTGGGTGGGTGGGCTGTCACAGACAAACCCACACGGGTCACAGGATGTTAGAAAAGAATAGGGCAGTAAAGCAAAGGCAGGTGTAACAAAATAGTTTGGAGGATTGACAGCAAAAAAAAAAATATGTTTGGGAACAACAACAACTCCGTCTTATGTGATTGATACTAAGCAGTGAAACAGTGAAGCAGTGTTTGTGTATCAAGATCCAGTGACTTAAATAAGGTAGGAAGATGTTTTTAGCTTCTAAAAATCAACCATCCAGATGAGAACAACCCTTGGCAAGTGAGAGGCTGGAGGGTGTGGGGGGGGGGTGATTTAAGTGCTCCACCCCCAGAAAACCAACTTGAAGATGACTTTCCAGGAAAAAGAAAACGGTTAACAATGCTGGAGAGTGCAGGATGATGGAAGAAAGGAAGGATGGAATTAAGAAAGGTGAGAGACGTGGTCGTCCTCTTGGAACTGCAGTGTTCTCACACAGCTGCATGCGGAATCTGTCCCTCTACATGCAAATGCAGAGGTAGAATTAGTGTGAGGACCTGACAGAAAAAAGCACATTGAAAAGAATGGGACATTGGGATGATTTATTCAATATGGATTCTTATGGCAACTAGTCACTGACTATGCCATTAATGGTCACTTTGATAGATGAATGCAATACGCCTCAGATTTCTGAAGAATCACCAAACACTTTGGTTTATAATTACATGTTTCGATAGAGAGCGTGTCCTGCAAAAAACAGGTGGCCCAATCTGTGCAATAGATGTAGGTAAATTCTAATATCTCTTGTTAAATGTCTCATGAATTTTAAGTTGCCTTCGATAGGGATGCTTGGCAAACTATTTCAGTTCATTATCAAATCGTCATTCAGCCTAATATTTCCTGACAGCGGCGATCTCGTATCTTTTAAAATATGCCAACTGAACCGGGGCATGGAAGTCTATGTGGACCATGCAAAACCAGACCCACGTGGAAATTGATAAAATACCACTCATCCTACATCACGTAATGATCCCTCGCTAAGTAGACAAACACCTCCATTTATTTTCTAGCTCACTGGTTGCCATAGCAATCTCTCGGCCAATCACATCTTACAATTTTCACCTTGTGCTCTCTGTACCCAGATAAAAAAAGAGATGAAAATGTTACCCCCTTTCTCCAATTGACTCTGCCATATGAAATCATTTTTCAGCTGTGAGCCCCTCAGGCATTCAACTGGAAATCTCTACAGAACCTAGAAGGTGCTTCATAGCACATTTCGGTAAATATCTGAAATCTGTAATGACTTGGGCTAAATGACTGAGAATTAAATTACAAACTGAGGGATGTGGTCAATAGCTGAGGCATGTTAGCCGTGTCAGAGTAAATGTCCAGTCTGATAGATTTCCACATTGTTACGCTAAAACGTAAGGCCAAAAATGCCCGGTATTAAAAGACTAGATTACTCTGTCGTGCCTTGTAATTAACCTTGGGTAATTCTTTGCAAAAAAATACAGAGATGAAATATCTTGTTCCACGATATGAGCTTCAGATATATGGTGACGGACAACTGACACCATGCAGGAAAAAGAGTGAGGTATGTATATTAAAAAAACCAACACCCCGGTGAGTGAAATATGGATCATTGAAGCACCAAGTTATTGGGAATGACCCTAAGGAATGTCAAGCCAGGCTTTATCCTGGCATTTCCTTTGAATCGCCCTAGAAGGTGTTAATCCCAAACCCCAACCTGAGAAGATCAACACTCGAAGATCTACTTCCCGCCAGTCTCAGAGTTTCTCAAAATGATGATCTCAGTGGTTAAGATACAAGTGAAGTACGAATTACAATTAGATTTCAGTTAAAGTATATGAGTAAAGTTGTTTTATTTCTCACGAGGATCTCGTTTACAGTCTATGCCAGTAATATTAACACATAAGAAACCTTTACTGTCATTGTACAAAACAGAAAATAAAATTCTGTGTGGGGAAAAAAAAGGCTCATTGGGTGGGAATGTATCTAAAATGCATAGATAATAGTGAGTGGAATGATTAAAATTAATTACAATTATGACTGGAATGGATAGTAGCAGTATTCAATAGGTAGCAGAAATGGGAATTATAGCTGGTTAGGATAATTGGGAGGTACTTCAGTCTGTCAGTGCTGTTCCGAAGGTGCACAGTAAACCATAGCGAATGTGAGGATTATTCTATCATACGGCATTATATCAAATAGCGTAACACAAAGGGAGATTCAATTAATTTGCTACTTTTTATTGGAATTACCATATCAGTGGTACTCTGCGAAGCATTCTGCTGTAAAAGACAAGCCTCATTATACACCACCCTCACTAAGAGGCGGGATCATTTCTGACTTTGTTTGCTTTCTTATATTTTTGGAAATATTTTCTGTCAGTCAGCTGTATGTGTATTTGAAGTTACCAAAGCTAATGCTGATTGTTGAAACGCTCTGGGAAGCAGAGGCTATGAGATTTCAGCAAGCATAGAACATGTCTATACATTCTGAGTAACTCTTTAAGGAAGCCAGCCAGAGGGCTTCAGGTATGAATTTAGATGAGTATTTCTACAGTAGATCGAGGAGCAACTCTCAACACTCCTGGAAAAAATGGTATCTTAGTTTATTTTGAGATTTATAGCTAGTATCTCAGAGATAGTTAAAAATCTTAAACCAAGAGCATGTCTAGTTGCCTTTAGATAGTCTCTTCTACTGCTTTAAAGCTTGTTGTAAATTATCCTGGACAATGACTGCTGCCGAGTTCACATCCTCTGAAAATAAAGGAACTCCGCTTCTTTATTCCACCTTACAATCCGGCTGTCTGCTCTTCTAAGGTGGTCTTTCCCAGCCTGGTCCTGAGGGACTGACAGATGGTCCGCGCTCCTTCCTAGCTCCCGGAAAAGGGCAGAAACATGGACTGCGTGGAATGCCAAGGACCAGAGGGGAAAAACAGTTCTAAGGGAACTACTATGGATTTAATAGTGTAACGAAGATTTAGTGGAAAAATGCAAATTCATGTCATTGTTAGCTGAGTCCTACCAGGTTGTATACTGCTTGGTAATGATGTCTAACACTTATTGTTTCAAATACACACTCAGGACTTGAACCTGATTCTCTCTACAGATGTATTTTCATGCGTAAGGTATAGGTACGGCTAAGGGTATCATGACTTCGCAGTTTGTACTGGGTATGTTTTCATTGATCTTTGATTTGGTAAACGATCACAAATGAACAAGACGAACACAAGAGCTGTTTATCCATGTTTTTATGGATTAATAAGATGATTATTCATTACATTTGCATATATCTGAGGGTTTTATTTTTTATTATTATTTTTATCTCTTTGAGCAGATATTTTATCGGAGATGGCGACGAGATATTCCTAGAACCAACAACCTTTTGGGTTGGAAGATGGATTGCAGATGGAATTTCTGCAATCATCATACCACCCGCCGCTGCGCTGTCTGATCAGTCACAGACACTGTGTTTCTTTCACTGCAATGATCTGATACCAGCAGGTCCCATTTCACCACCTCCATCTTCTAAGTGCTATCATCATGGTAACATAGCCATACAGCGGCACAAGCATCAAATTATTCATGTGGCTAACTCTGGGAAGCCATATTTAAAATATTTATCAACCAGGAAAGTAGAGGGTTCTCATGCCACTGGTATTACGGTCAGTTCACAGAACTTTTTCAACAGAATCTTTCATAGAACTCTTTCACAGAACACTTTCCACACATCCATCCAGATTCAATCCGTTTGCACAGCAAAGAGTCATATGCTGAGGTGTTGACACCATCTCTTATATTTGATCTAACATCATGGAAAGGCTCTCTCAGGGGTTTTTCGGTGAAGAGGCACTTCAGTGCTCTTAACATTTAGCGCGATCAATAATCCGAAAAAAGATTCCGTTAAAAGTAAAGATTTTTTTTTAATGATCCATCCACAGCTGTTCTGAGCAAGTGATTCACGTTCAGGTGAAAGAGCAAAGGCCTCTGAAATTCTATTTATTATTTTTATAGTGTGTCTTTCTTACAGGAGCTACAAAGAGCATCAGTGTGGGGTCGAACATTGCGGAATTTTATTTTGATTTTATTTATATTTCGTATTTAGAGGGGAAGTATCAAGCTTTTTCTTCTGAAGCAGCAAGCAAAGCTTTTTATGGCACTGAGATTGCGTGAGTCCTGTCTGTGTCATTTAACACGTGATGCAACCCTTGTCAATCTGACGAACATCTATACCTGAACACTCAGTCCTTGTGCAAAAACAAGTGTCAGTGAGATATCTAATAATGAAGTAAAACATAAACCCAGTGGTTTACATTTGACAAGCAGGTAAACACAAGAAAAGGCAATGTAACCAAATGGACACGATAAAAACAACTTGACGTTCAAAAATAAATATATTTTGTGAGAGTAGTGCCTCTGCACTATCTACTCACCTGCCGCTCCAGACACCTGATAAGAGGCTTCACACCAAGGGCTGTGGAAAAATAATTGGCAGCTGGATTCAAGCTCCACCCCTAATCAACAATGACCTAAAGGTAACTGATTAGGAAGGGTGGCCAAGAACAAAAGGTGGATTGAAAGCCAGCAGCCTGAGAAGGAGAGGGAAGAAGCCTGTCCGATGTGAGGGTGCACTCACGCTAGGTGATTTGTACCGTGCACGAGCATGTATGATGAGGCATGACATGATGTCAATGATGTGACTGGCACACACAAGCACATATGTACACTGCACATGAACTGGACCCAGAAGGAATGGTTCGGGAAGACGGTACAGATGGGGAAGCAACAAATATTCTACAAACATTGCGGCAGAGGGATCGGGATCGGGATCGCTTTGATCTATGGCAGAGGTGCAGTGTTTGCTTATAATGTGGACTGTTGACAGTATCCAGGAGCAACTGGGATGCAATAGACAAACACTGAGATATTTGGTAAAATACAGCACTATCTTCTTATACGTGCAGCACGATAAAATGAATACCATCACATTGCATATTCAGTGAATCCATAAGAGGGCCGTGTCATCGTGCCCATAATGACTCCAAATAAACCACAAAAGAAGGACATTGATCAAGAATTCCATCATGATGTTTTCTTCAACACAAAAAGTTGCACCTTGATGATGAAAGCATGTTCCGGGCCTGGAACGTTAATTGTAATGCGAGCACAGACCAGTGGGGGAGTGAGGAATACCTATTTGTCCTATTTGAGGGCACAGAGATTCCAGAGCCTGTCCTGGAAGCTTTGCACACAAGGCAGGGAACAACCCAGGATGGGGCACCAACCCATTGCATTGCACACACCGTTCACTCACACACCA
>JAODUD010000043.1:12211297-12225117 GCA_026784285.1 Stomatorhinus walkeri | reverse complement strand
CCCCCCCCCCCCCCCCCCCCCCCCCCCCCCCCCCCCCCCCCCCCCCCCCCCCCCCCCCCCCCCCCCCCCCCCAACGCCACTTTGATGCTTATGGAATTACAATGGGGCATCATAAACGTTCCTGTGGGTGTAATGGCCAGGTGTCCCTTTACTTTTGTCCATATAATGTAATGTGATTGATTATTCATCCTTTGGAGCAGTTTTTTCCTCTGGGTTATGGGGATCTTTTTAAGGTAAATGATGATAATGAATTATGTATCTTGATATTTTATTCCTGTTTGTCAGAGCGTAGCGTGTGGCTCAGCGGGTTAAGCATTCATGTCCCGAAGGTGGTTAGTCTGAGGCTGGCTTTCGGCAGATTAGTTACATGTCTGTGGGCCCTTGAACAAGGCCCTTAACCCCCCCAGCTCCCTGTGTTCTCCATATTGACTACCCCTTCACTGTAACTCCCACGATTTCTTTCACCTGCATGAAGGGCAAGATGGGACAAAGAGAGTTTTTCATGGATTAATACGTGGATTAATAAAGTATCTTTATTCCATTCTATCACAAATCCAGCTCAGAGGTTGAAACTTGGCTATAGGCTGATCTTTCAGTAAGACAAAGATCCCAAAAATATGTCAAAATCGGCATAGAAATTTCTGTATAGGAACACAAATTCAAAGTTTCGCAATATTAATCTCAGCCTCCAAGCTAGAATGTTATTGAAAACCTGTGGTCTGATTTGAAAAAGGAGGCCCGCCAGCACAAGTCAAAGAAAAAAGAATTTTCATAGAAAATGTTCTGTATAGAGGAGTGGGGAGCGCTTGATATACTGTTATCCTGTCCAGGGAGAGGGGAGCTTCAGCAAATATTAAATGGAGGGGGGTCAACAGCTGTCTTAGTGCAAAAATAATGTACTATGCAATAAATGTTCAGCATTTGAAAAAACAGTGCTGACACACACACACGCAGACACACACCTACACAGATACACACACACACACAGTACTATGCATAAGTCTTTGGCAGTCAAAGAAAATAATGTTTAAATTATCTTCATCTTGATTAAGTCTTTGATATCATGTTTGTCAAAGCATGTTAGTTTAACAAAATCAAGACCTACGCTAAAGTTACCCCTGTATTTGCAACAACCATCCAATACACCCATGAATTCTTTGACTCAATCACTACCTTACTTTGTTAGGCTAATGAATAAGTCATTTAACTAATTAAGTTAATTATTAATTGAGCTGGAGGTGAAATTTAGCAAATACATGTCTGAGGTGCCCCTAAAGAGAGGTTTGGGAACTGAAATGGTGTTCATCCAGCCATCCAACAAGATATCAGTAACTTTTTGGAGAACAGAAGAGCATCTTGTTAGCGTTTGTTGTGTTACTGGTAATTTGTATATGTTCTAAAGTCAAATTCTAGTTTTTATTTGCAAAAGTACACTTACTACCCAGATAAATAGCTTTAAACATTTCATTTGGCTGATATTAACATATTTAATTTCATACTGACATGTTACTAGACATATGATAATTAGTGTTCTCGTGATTGACTGACGGAGCTGAGTTAACTAGCCTTTTGGCAAAAAAAGCTCATAGATCAGGGACCGCTAAGGTGGTCCTCGTGATGTTTAAGCAGCATGAATCATAATAATCCATAACCAAATGTAAACATGAACCAAACGAGGGTCTTGTGCTTCCAGGGATACGCTGCAGGCTCTGGGTGACCTGGGAGTGCATGAGCAGATAAGTGATGGGCAAGTGTTACAAGCAGGTCTTTGGGCAGATGCAGAGTAGCATATCAATTTTGAGTTAAAGTGTATCTTGATAATATTTACTTAGTTGTTGGTTTTCCCTAGAGCAAGTTGTTATTTCGTGCATTAATGTGTATCGCTATTGTACTGAAAAAAAAACAGCTACACCATGATTTTGAGGAACATGATAAGTCAGGGACACAGTAGGGGTGTAGGTATCTTGTTTTTTGGGGGGGGGAGCGGTGGCAAGGTGATGTTTTGTCATGAGGCTCAGAATTCATATATATAGCTATGCCTCTGATGATAGAAATGACAGAAAAGACCACCCTGGGACATTACGTCTGTCCTTAACCACCATGCATGTGCTGAACACTTACCCAAATATCTCACTTGATGCCAGTGTGTCTGCATTGTTGCCCAGTTTGTAATACGCAGGCCAAGCTTTGAAAGGCAATGTTTTATTTATCTGCATAATTGTTCAGTAAATGATAACATACCGTCAATAATCTTTTAGCACACATCAAACCCACTAATAAACTCGGTTTTAATCAAGGCATCTCTTCCAAAATACAACCACGTACATGACTCAAACACACTATCCAATCCATCGTTTTCGACAACACAGAATTAAAAGTGTTATAGGTGAAAAAAAAGAATGTAACCCATCACTGATAAATAAACACAAAAAGAAATCCGGCATCAAACAAGAAGAACTGACACTTCGTTTTTAATAACCTGCCTGAACTTCAATACGTCAGTACGGCATCTTTAATCTGTTCCGGTGAAATATCATCATCGGAAACCGTATCAAACTACCCCCCCCCCCTCCCTCCACAACGAGCCGCTCTATCTCAGTCCGTAATCCAAAGGATTTCTGCCAATCAAGGCCTCTCACCCCTCAGCGTAATTAAACCGCCGTGCGACTTGGACTAGCGATGGCAAATTAATGGGGAATTTAATACCAGCAATTTGACAGTGGTTTAATGAACGCTAGAAATAGAAATTGTAATACCTTAATTAATGCTCGCAGTAGAGGGAACAATCATGTTGGAGAGGCTCCTGTATAAAACAGACACCACTGGCTAGCGGTCTGCCCTTTCATTCATCTCAAGGATAAGAAGGCTTCTGTTCTGAGGCAGTTTTGCCATGAAAAAAAAATAACTAAAACAGAGGCTGCTTAATTCCCCATCTTGATATAAAACTGCGAATTGCACTGCCTAATTACTTGTTTGGTTGATGACGGTGAGAAGAGGAAGACCTTTCGTTTGGACACCGTGTCAAAGGTTACACTCTGGGCATTAAAATGTGCAATTTTGAACATGTCAGCGAACAGTGTTTCCATCGATAAAATATTTAGTGCATATTATTGTTAAGCTGATGTTTCAAAATGACGGAGAATACTAGATGAAGATCGACCGTAAGTACCGTCAACCAAAAACGACAAAGAGCACTTAAAACAGTTTCGCTGTCCTACATATCTACTGCTAAAATAATTCACGATATTTGGTAGGTCTACTCTGGCGACTAAAATGTAACACAATATTTATACCACTTCACGTACTTAAAAATCTGTCAAAAACTTCAACCGTGAAGTAAACGCCTTTCTCGATTCAGATGGATAAACTGTATTAGACAGTGGTAGGGGGGTAGGGGGGTGGGGGCGATCTCTCGTCCCTGTTATATGAGCAGTAATTATAAATTTAAATCAGCAATATTTTAAATGTATTACAGTGCACTTCAAGAAAACTTCTGATGTACATCTGAAACATCGGGTTAGTGTACGTCATAAAAAGATGATAATACATTATAATACGTAGATGGAGCCCATAATTCAAAACATCAAGTGAAGCGCTAAACGGGCGATGGGATCTTCTGTTGGGGATTTTCGGATCCCCAGATACTGCGCGAATACATAAGTGCAATTACACACCGAAACACACTTGGTTTCTGTTTGTCGCGAACCGAAAAATCCTGAGCACAACAGCGCGGTCTGTACAACAATATCATGCAGATTCAGTTTTTTAACACAACATAGTAGCCTATATCTTGTGCAGACATGCAGAACCTGCAACGGATGCACAAAAAGAACACTAATATATATGTATAAACACTGTTATACTTGACAATTTTGCGGGTTTGGGACCCCTACATCAATAACGTTTATAAATCTTTTACAAAGGTCTCTAACACCAGCCATTCCGCACGCGCGACAATACTCCTCCAACGTTTTAGCAAGTGAAGCCACTCTTTGTGAAACTTTAAGTGTCATAAATTGCTTAATAAGGCTTGTGGGTGTTCTTTTATTTAGTCATTCGCTACACGAAGTAAAAGCTCATTATAGGAGCGGAATAAAGGCAGCGGTTTTGAATAAACACTAAGAGCAAGCGTCAGTGCGGCGTATCAAGATTCGGCTGGCGCTGACAGATACGCAGAGTGTTATAAGCAATCTCTGAGGAGAGCAATTCTGCAGCCAGGAGCTTCCTCTCAGTTGCGTTCATTTGCATTTCGGATTATCAATACAAACTGGCACTGCAGGGATGATTAAGTGGTTGATACCCAAATAGACTGCATTCATAATATAAAGTCATACGTGGAAGAACGCATATACACACATCAGCTAAATCTGTTGACCTGAATCAAGGTGAATTTAAAGTTCGTCCAACTGGAAGTGTGAGATACAGTGGGGACCAGTAACAGAGACAGCTTTGGTCACCAGGACCAGAGATCTCTACTTTGTGGACCTGGAGAACATAGTGAATAACTGCCGTTGGGTCATGATGCCCTCTTTGCCAATGCTGACATCTCCTTCCACGAAACAGGAAGTAACCTAAAGCCCAATGATCAGCTCCCTGAGAGGGATCTCCCTCTCTCCCAGCAGCACGTCCCTCTTCAGGCTGGTCCCTTTGTTAACCACCTTCATCTTCACGGCCATCTTCTTCGCCTGCACAGAGGGCAACGAGTCGAAGAAGAAGTCCTCATTGAAGATGGGGTTGCGACTGTTCTTGACGATGGTGCTCCTCTGTTTCTGCACCTTGCCGGGGTTTAGGTACAGGACCACGCAGCAGTTGATGCTCTTGAGATCGTAGGCCAGGTCGTACAGGTCCTCGGCAGCTAGCACGCGGATGCGCAGGCGTGAGGAATCGGCGTCGTAGTGCACGCGCAGCCGCAAGGTGCCCCTGCGGTGCAGGTTGACGGTGTGTTCACGCTGCAGCCGGTCCGCAGTCCCGGCCCCGCCAGCGGCGCCGCCGGCTAAGCTAAGGGGACAGCGGAGCCGCCGTTGCAGGCTGGGGCTGGTGTCTGCCGAGCTGCACTCGTCCGTGGAGAGGGAGCTGTGGCGCGCAAAACTTCTCTTGGCCTTCACTACCTTGGCCTGAGTCTCGCTAGTGAACATCTTGAGGATGGAGGCGGAGCGGGAGAGCAGCGGCGAGCTGAAGGGTGACGACTCCGCGGAGGAGCAGGTGTCGCTCTCGCCGCCGCTGAAGTAGCGGTACGGGTTCATGTGCGAGGCAGTGCAGTCGGCCGGGTTCAGGTGGTTGCCCTCGGTCTTCTTGCGTTGGGAGTTGGGCGACGTGATGGGACTGGTGTGCTCGCTGTGGAACAACGACTCCTTGCGGCGAGTGTGGGGGCTCTCCATGAGCGTGGCGAAGCCGTAGGACGTCTGGGCTTTGGGTACGTACGGCAGCGACATGGCCGTCTGCGACTGCGGGTCAGCGTTGGTGGCGGCGAGCTCCCCGATTTCTCCCACCGTCAGCTCGTCGGCGCTCTCGATCTGGATGATGTGCCGGTTAGCAGCCTTCAGGAGGTTCTTGGTGTCTCCACTCAGCCTGCCCATGAGCCGGGGGCTGCGGGGGCTGCGGGGGCTGCCCGAGGGCTTCTTGCTGCCGATAGCCTGGTCAGAGCTGGAAGGTCGGATCACCGCCTGAGGCTGAACATCAGGAGGCTCCCCCTCTGGGGGGCAGCACACCAGCTTGGGGGGGATGAAGAAGTCAGGGATTTTGTCCGGAGTGAGGACATTGCTGTAGGTGGGGGTCTTTCCCTGCTTCTCCCCGGCCTCTGCCTGCCGAGACGACCTGCTATCAATTGACCCGCGGATCTTCTCCAGGAGCCACATGGTTCATCTGGACGTGTCCAGTGCAGCGAGAGGATGTTACTGTGAGTTAAATGGGGAAACACAAGTCATTGTCATAATGTCACAATACTGGGTACCGCTTTACAATAAAACTCCCTTTTGCCTCTTGTAAATAGTAGTAACTCATTAATAAAAAGAAAACTATTATAACTTGTTTAAAATTGCCTATTAATAATTTACAAAGTGTTACAACCTAATTAATAATCAGATTATAAACCATTAATAAACTGTTTATGTGGGTAGCCTTATATGCGCTGAATTAGCTGCCCCCTGCTATGTCACGATATGGGTTAAATGCAGAGGACACATTTTGCTGTTGTGCTGTGGTGTGTCAACAATGACCACTGATCTCTAAATTCTAATTCTAAATTTTACATTTTAAATAAAGATGAGACAATGCACTGAGATTCTGACATTGTATTCCAGGACAGAAGGTTACAATTTCCCAACATTCTCTGTAATACTAATCTAACAGCAGCAACTGAAAGTAACTCTGTACATAAGTACAGCACCTATAGTAACATGTCATCCATATGAAATTATGTTAGAGGCTGATGTTCAACAATTAGGCTCCAGTTCCCTCTGCCATTATGCGGTGTTCAGACCTGGAGTATCGCTGCCGTAATGTACTTATGTCTGAAACTTTGATAATTGTCATATTCTTGGTGTCAGACGATGACTGACTTACTGGGGTTCCAGGACGAAAACGCAGGGGACATGGATGGTGATGTGACGAGATCCAATCATGAAAAATGTGGTCCAGACATAACTTGTGTTTATGATGCATGGAGATTCAATAATGCAATTTACATACAGAGGGATTAGCCCATAAACATTCGATTTGCTAATGCATTCATTTGGGAAGCTTGTTACGGCAGGTTGCCTTGCAGGTGTATAATTCCATGTTCACCTCTTATTAATATTTCAGTACGTCTGTGCCTGTAAGTCGCAGGTTCGAGCGCAGCCACGCGAAGTCTGCGGGTCCTTCAGCAAGGCCCTTAGCTCCCAGTTCCCTGGGCACCGCAACAGGTGGCTGCCTTACGCTTCCAGTTTGCTCTCCCCTACAAAGTGCAATACCAGTTGGGGGAGTCGTAAATTATTATTTTTATTATTATTATTATTGCTTCACTATGCCAAAACAAATAATCGACCTTTCGAATGGGAAAAATCGAATGGAGCACTGATTTCCGTTTCGAACCATAAGTAAAACAACCGGTTATTTCATTACCCGTTACCACAGAACTCGTAAATTTCAATATTATTGGAGTACTCAAATAAAAACTGTGATTTTAAAATAAAATGGTAATTAATGAATATATAAAGTGAGTTACAGCGCATATTCCGAGCAGAAATTAGAGATGACACAATCTATAGATCTATATCGGTCAATTTGTAAAGGGAGCTGCGTTATGTTTTCGTATTTATGGGGAACAACTTACACTGCCAGATAAACGCGGTTTCAGACAGAAGATGCGAGACGCGCAAGTCGAGCCTAGCTGTGCAACTTGATGAAAATGTGAGCGAATAATTCTCTTATGGTGTTTTATGGTTTCTTCCATGACCATTAAAGCTTTTTGGTACTGCGATATGAAAGGTTTAAAAATTGCAAAGAAATTGTTTCATTTACTCGTTTAACATTTAAAGTTTATTCCAATCATGTAACAAAGTGATTTTAAGCTCTATACTGTATATACTTCGCAAAAAGGATCGAGGATGTAGCCGGATATTAGAAGCCAGTCGGTAAGACAAACGCCTTCATCTTTCATTCATCCGCAACGATTAATTTTGCCTTATCTTCCTTCCCAGTCGGTAGCACATTTGCACATTTTCAGCTAAATAAATAGACCAGTCAACTCTTCTTCAATAAATATTATTAGACTGACTACATTTTACTATAGTCTACATTAATGTGTATAGGCTATTACATTCTCCACCTAAATCCCAATTTACCCCAAATATTTGGATAAAGTAATTATTAAAACCACTTGAGGTCCGCAAAGTATTTGCTGTGCCGTGCACCTGTTGAATTTAATAAACTTACCGGTGGACTGATGGCTTGCTGGTCGGCTCCAGTAGGAGAGTAGCGTGAAAATTCGTCAACAAACGTCTTCTGCCCGTCTTGGCTTTTCGCGTGATGCCTCTTTCATACGAACTTTTCCAGTCTGAACTGTGAGCCGACGGTGCCTCTACCTGCTGTTCATTTATACGGGCACCGCGGTCGCCTTCACTTCAATCAGCCAATGAGGGAGTCGCCTTACTGGACCATCCAAGCTTTTTTAAGCTCCGCTGTCACTATTGATAATTAACGGTTTGCAATCCTGCTTCGAAGCAACATTCGGTTCATCTTTTGATATTCGTTTTGCTTGGATAAAAATACAGATATGTGTCCTGAAACTGCAACGAAATCAATTATTTTCTTCATCTAAATTCTTCACTATACCTCCCTTAGCGGTTCAGATTAAAAAGAAGTTTAAAAAGGTCAAAGTGTAGCATATTCCTACAATATTCGTGCAGCTGAAAAGCTTAACCTTGTGTGTTCACCTGTTGCTTGAATGTCATTAAAGCACGTATTTATGTTGTCAAGTACATTTTTAGTATGTTTAATATTAAAATGTTAGTATCGAAATGTTTCGCCCAACAAATCTCACTTTTAAATCGGTTTCATGAGGGTATTATCGGGTTTTCTTAGCTTAAACTATTCACACGACCTCAGCAACGAAACCTAATGAGGATGTTTCCCATGAATGTTAAAGTTTACCGTGTAACGCCTATTTAAATGCCGTTGGCTGAATAATGTAATATAATGTGTTTCACTGTCTTTGGGTCTATTCTGACCCTCGGTTTCCCTGGAAACCAGGAGCTAAGGCAACAAGTATATTTATTTCGCGATGAAAAAGAGGGGGTCTTGGAATGGTGATGTGATACTAAAGAGGTGGGAAACATCATATAAACATATCGCGCAAGAGTAACAGTAACAACCGAAGTGTTGCTGAAGTCAGCTATAGCTTGTAACAGTTTATTATGAAATATTATGACAGTCATGTTATTTGCTATTACAATGCAGTTTTTATACTTGATATAAATGAAATTTTAATTGGGAACATTCAAGCAAACCGGAAACAATATGCTACATGATGGAACGATAGCGTCGGCATAACCACTGAAAAATAGAAGCAAACTGCAAGTGACGTTTGTTTATCTGCAGATCGTGAATTTCCCCCTCTATATGCTCCAAGCATGAAGCACAAATTTATTTTAAATACCCGAAATATTTCATTAGTAGTGGGTTTGTCTCACCAGTCTGGTCGTATTTTATTCAGCTCAGAGAAATGGACTATAGCATAGCCTCTTCTCCTGCGAACATTAAAATGCAATTAACTAATTGCCAGGAGAGGAGCTGCACATTACAATGGTTGCAGTGCCCTGGTGAGCACATCTAGACTAATTTCCCTGGCTTCCGGTAAGTCACGGATGACTGGCACGCTCGCTAATGTGAAAGTTCCACGCTTTTTTGTGGTGAATAACGACAGCAACCAATCCCAACTAAAATGCTAAATAAAATGGAATTTGTTCAGATTGTTTGTGCGGTAACAAATAACTTAACCTCTACCGGGAATGTAATAAAGATCGAATATCCAAATCGAACGGGACAGGAGACATCTTTGAAATTCTTGATACCAAAGTGGTTACCGGGCAGGATGGATATATTGTTCACTCACTCACCCACTCTCTGTCTCTCTCTCCCTCTCTCTCGCTCACACACACACAAAATACAGACACTTATGTATTTATGTCTTTGTGGGGACCGTCCATTTGTTTTTGTTTTTTGTATCGGAAGAACCCAACTGTTGACAATGACAACTTGAACCCCTACCCAGCCCAAGCTTAACCATAAGTAACTAAACGAAATACAAGACTTATGGCTATTTTTTTTTTAGTTTTTTTTGTATTGCATTCACGGATTTTTATCAAATTGAAGTTATCCTTGTGAGGACCGAAAAAATGTCTATACAAGGTAAAATGTTACAGGTTTTTGTTACACCGTGAGGACATTTAGTGTCCACAATATAATACTACATATACAAGACCCCTAAAACACACACCCAAACACACACACGCACACACACACAAACACAAACACGCGTGCGCACAGTGCCGCTTTCCCCAACGTCAGGGTTTACAAACTTCTTGGAGGAGAGTGGTCACTTTCTACTGTTGAATGCAAAAAACAGACACTATGGTTTGTCCACCGCCAGCTGGCGACACTGTCTACTGCAGTTTCCAATTGATTGCAGGCATCGGACCTTGCCTCATGCTTCCAGATGGACACGTAAGCGTGGTTTGCCCGGGGGAAAACTACTTGGCCTCGATTCTTCGCTATCGAGAAAATATCCACTTCGGCTAAGTAGAAAACTGTTGGTGTGATTATGGAACATTGTGCGATTTTTTCTTTTAAATGTTGCAAAGGCTGACAAAAAAATCCACAAATAAAAGTGCATCTGTTTGACATTTCAAGTCCTACATAGTGAAATAAAAGCAGGCTTACGCAAAACTACCCAACAGATGACTATATCTGTGAAGTGAATCCTACAAAAAAGCAATGCATAAAAAACAATACACATTGAAATCGATTTGTGTAGGTAACTGACTATAGGAGGTGCCATGCAATAACGTACATGTATTTTAAACAAGTCTTTAAACAAACGAACGCACATTGAATAAAGTATTGTCATAAGCTTGCAGGGCTTTCTGAACTATTCCACGCGATGAGACTCCCCACTTGGAGCGCGCGGGGCGTCCGCGCGCCTTCCTGACATCCCCCGTAAGTTGCGGGCCGGGATGGAGCAGACGTGTGACAAACGCTGCGCCACTCTCCTCACTTGTCTCTTTCCAATCGGTTTCCATAGCGACGAAGCCACAGTTTTCTGACATTTGGCAAGAAGTTTCCCCACCCTCCCCTCCTTCTCCACCTCATTCCCAGCATGAGGGCGCCGGCAGAACTCGCTGCCCGCCGCACGCCGCTAGATGCACCCCGCTCCCCGCTGCGTCCGAGGCCAGGACGAAGACTCTGTTTCACCAGACGGCAGTGCCATTTCCCTCCATAAAGATGGAACACACCCCCACTTGTCCCAGGAACTAAGCCAACCCCCTACGTATAATGAGCAACGCAACTTGAACAGAAAAACTCCGTTAAAAAAACAGTGAACATAACTTAGGGGCGAGGAGCCCAGCTGGCGTTGGAGCACAATTACAGTGCAAGTGTGCCAGAAATGCAATGTGGCCAGCCCCCGAAGACTGAAACAAATATACGAATGTCGCAATTTACCCCCCAACCTGGTAATTCCGAAACATACGACCAACCCTAGATTAACTGAGATACTGTAATATCTCATGTGACAGGGTCTGCACAATGGTCAATAAATGTGTCCCATGACACTAACCAGAGAATGAAGGCTCATAATGTGGAGTTTAAACCTTTTTCACCAGTATAACTGACTTATATATAGGATATTGGGCTGCTTAACAATCACTGGACTCTCTATAATTTTATATATTTGTCTGATTAAGCTATTGTGACCATTCTTTCCGGTCCAATAGGACTGAAACTGGAAGCCTTCATTTTATAAATCTGCACCCATATCCAGCGAGCCGCAACATCCACTACCATGATTCACAGAGGTGGGACCTTGCTGGATTTCAAACACACAAATGTTATTTTCGATTGGACCACACACCAGGTAACGGTGTGGATCTTAGATGCACTAGGACTAAACATTTTTTCAGGTATTAACTTAAAAATAAAAAAAACCCACACTGGATGGTAAATTTCATAATCTGCACTTATATCAACATACATCCAGCCTGACTGGCATCTGCCTAACAGGACTGTGGGTGCGGTCAGCAGACAGCCTCTGCTCATTTCGATTGGCCCGCTTGCCTGGTGGGTTTAATGACATTTCAGGTAACGAATGAGTGGCGCGGTAATTAAAGGCAGCAGAAGCTTCACTGCCATCTATTGGCTAAAGGGTCAAATTCCCAATCTGGGAGACTCCAAAACATATGGCGGTAGGAGGGGGGGGCGGAGGTAAAAAAAAAAATCCATGCGGGATTTTCAGTGTGTTTATTAAAGAGTAACAATTGTTCATCTTAGATGAGTAAACCAATTCCCCTGGACTGAGTAGGCGAGGAAGGCATCAGGAAATCCTTTACTCAGTCACCACTACCCTTGATCGGGTGCCTACACAGTACAGATCTCATCATGTGCCTCCTGTACCCAACACAGCACCCCACGTGTTTTTAGCTGTACTTAGACCAAGACTAGAACCGGTACTATTAATGTAAGTACATCTTTACAGCCAGTAACTGACTATGGTGATGTGGGACAGATGCTTGGCAGTCATAAAAGACAGGAATAACCTGGAAGAGAACAGAGTATGATTAGGGTAATAATACTCGTGAATAATTCTCAGAGCGCTATGCGCCAGGCCTAAGGCATCGTCGGCACGCATGGGCATTAAAAAAAACGTAGGTTCTTCTAAGCCTTTTGGCCTTTGGCCCACAAACGGACGTCGTTTCAAGTCACTGAGAACCGAGCTTTCGCAAAAACCCGTCCGGGGTGAAGATTTTCAGAAACTCTCGTTTTCAGTCTCGACGTGTAGACTGGGAAAACGGACCTTTTGGCATGTAACGTCAGATCGTGCGCCGTTGTCTACTTTGACGTTAGCACGCGTGCTGTTCACATTAGCCGTTTTTAGCCCAGCAGAACTGGTTACAAAGCTTCTGATTGGCTAATGTGGCTTTACGGTCAGTTTCATCATCGCCTGTTGGATTGGCGTGCTCTTTACAGTGCGATTTAGCGTTTCATATGGACAGATCTTTTATTAATAATGGAGGAAAATCATTTTTGAAAAATACCCATGGACAAGGCCCAAGACTCAACACAGAGCACACAGGGCCTTGGGTACACTGGCCTTAAACTCACCTGGGCAGTAAAATAGCCTCATTAGGTACCTGACATTCATGTCTGCCTTTACCTTCAAATCAGTTTTAGCTCTCCAAGCTTATGAAGCAGCCATCAGGTGCTATTAAGCAATCATGCCGGTAATTTACCACGTTAGAAACCCACGCGGGGCAAAAACCGGCATCTGGATGAGTTTCTTTGGGAAGACAGTCATATGATTCAGATCGAGATAAGCAACACCCGAGTAGGATACGTACCCCCAGCCTCACATGGTCACGTGTACCTGTCTCAGGCAGCGAGTCCCACACAGAACTTGGGAAAGGATTTAACAAACATCTTCAAAAGCAGGCAGGCCTTACAAAGACTTTACAAAAACTGGACACAGCGATGCTACCATTTAATTCACAAAAACCTATTAAAAGGTCATTTATTTCAGTTTTAAATACATTTACAAACCATAAGAAAAGTGATCGTCAGCATTTCAATGTGTGCATAAAGATTGTAAACAGTCTGCAAGCAGAGACTTGGAGTACCTTCACAGCCGCTGGCAGACTCTGTGATGCTTGGGAGAGAAAGGGGGAGAAGAAAAATCCATTTTCCTTTATTCATCCTGAGATTGTTTTTAAGCTTTCGATATGCTCAAGTGTCCTTGCCGATGCTTTCACCCAATTAGACTGAGAGGGGGGATACATGATCATGAATCACGACATTAAACCCATTCACCCGAACAGAACACGATATCCTTAAATTTTATATTTAAAACTAAGACGAAACCAGAGCAACTTGGACATCCTTTTAAAGAAATCCTTGAAGACGGCCTAAAGGAAAGATGCTCAAAATACAATACATTCCATAATGTGTGGGATCTTACCAGCTGGTTCACCTACAGCTGTACAGGCAACAGACTCCTACTGTATCAGCACGTGCCTGGAAGGCAAACGGGCCGCAGCTGGTTTGCATCGACACCCAATTCAGACGGATGACAG
>JAODUD010000043.1:12083720-12095465 GCA_026784285.1 Stomatorhinus walkeri | reverse complement strand
CCGTTGTAGCCTCTGTGCTACTAATTTAGTATCTGCACCACCACCCACCTTGGTGTCGTCTGCAAATTTAACCAGTTTACTATATGTATTAACAATAGCATTAATGTAAATTAGGAACAATAATGGTCCTAAAATTGAACCTTGCAGTACCCCACTATGAACACAGGCCCACTGCGACATTGTGCCTCTAATAACTACCCACTAATTCCTGTCTGTTAACCAGTTTTCGATCCAAGCTGCTACAGTTCCTAAAATTCCTGCAGCTTTGAGCTTAAGCAAGAGCCGTTTGTGGGGGACAATATCAACGGCCTTCTGGAAATCTAAGTAGACCACGTTGTAGGCTTTTTTTTTTTGACCAAAAAATCTCTAACAGACAGCATGTAGATAACCCACTGGAATCTGAAAAGGACCACAAGAAATAAAGCAAAAATCTGCTGAGGGATGGAAAGAGTCAGCGCAACAGAAACAGAGATGCAGAGAGGGGACATGGGCAGTCTGATGAACCCCGCCCACATTCCCATGAGCAGGAGGGTTTGGCACAGCTGTCCACAGCAAATGTAACACAGGCCACTTTGTGATTAGCGTCTGATAAAATATGACACTGCTTCATGGTCAGGGGCAAAAACTGGGCCACTATGACAGTCAGCTTTAACATTCAGGCTTTTATATGGCATATGAAAATCTAAAACAAAGCAGGGTTGCACCAATACTTATATCAGGTTAGATACAGTACTCATGTACTCGTACTCATCCTTGTGACAAAGTGCTGATGCCTATAACCGAAACCACATGATGATGTATCAGTGATACTATTAATGACCAAAATAAGAGAGACCACAGAAAAACAAAAACATAGAGGGTTGCAAATTGTGCATTGATAAATTATCTAGAGGAGGTATGAAAACAAGTTTATACAAGTAATCTAATAAAACATCTGAAAAGCAGAGATCTCACAATTATTCAAACTCGATTACTCAATTACTAAACATCACCGATTACAATTTTCCTTCTCGGAAGGAAGACGCGTATGAGGGTCTAAATTTCATTCACATTAAAAGTGAATGAAAATGCAGTCGTCTAAGTATTGCAAAGAACTTAATTACCACCATAAAACGATTGCCATGCAAGTATATCCTAAAAGACGACATTCAGGAAAATAATGTGAGGTTAACCATAGATATGTGCCATTTAGCCTCACGGAGTAACCAAGCCTGTCTTTGTTGACTTAAATTATTTCGCTTAATTTTCTTTCTACGATTCCTATATGTCAAAACAAGCACTGCTAATATGAAGGTTAGCCCCGTCGCTTAGCCGCATCATCTTACATAATGGTGTTGCCAACTATGTTCAGCAGGTTGGCATGAGATTTTCAATTACAGACAAGTCTGCCCACGCCTTTATGACTTTGCAAATAATCTGTATGGTTTGCAAACTAACCTAATGCTTTAAATGTAGCTAATTCCATGTTTATAATGGAATAATATAGATTTGTCGTAGGATTTTTTGTATGAGCGCGTCACACCAGATGAATGAGAGTAGGCAACCCATAATGTGCATGCAGAGTTCAAGCAAGAGCAGCAGTGGTAAATTTTATACTGATTTTATATATTTTTACATATACTACGTAATTTTGAAAATGAGCCACCATGAAAACCAGAAACTGAAACCATCATTTTCGTTCCCAGTGACAGTTGAAATAAGTGAATAGAAAAAGTTTTTGTGCAACTCTTAAGCTTGAACCCAGCAGACTATCATGGACCTTGAGATGTCACAGTTGCATGTGCATGAAACGGCATGTTGATCGATATTAACATCACACATCATGCGAGTCTGTCAGGGCGGCACGGTGGGTTGCTGCACACTGCCGCTTTGTGTGTGTGTGGACTTTGCGTGTCCTTCCTGCTTGGCGGCTTTTCTGCGAAACCTCCGGTTTCCCTCCACTGTCCAAAAACACGCATATTAAATCAACTAGTGTGCTTCAACTGACCGTATGCGTCTCTGAGTGTGCACCTTGCAGTATTTTGTTGATTCCTGCCTAGCACTAATTATATTACTCTATATTATATTATACATCATATCATATATATATGAACGTTTACTCAATGAATCATCAGATTAATAGGTAGATAACACAATTATTGATATAATCGATAGTGATAGCCCTACTGAAAACTAAACCTATGAATAAGTATGATAAAATTGCTCTATACAGCATTCAGCAACAACCCACCATGTAGCAAATACTAGCAGAGAGAGAAAATAAACGTATGACCCACGTGCAGTGAAAACAACAGATCTTGCCCAATACATTGTTCTTGATGATTAGGCATAATGTCGTAAACGGTGGTAAAAAGAGGGCAAATACTTTCTCATTTTGCAAACTGCTGCTTTTGATGGCTCATAAAATATTTCAAAAATATAATTAAATTTGGTCCAACGAGCCATAATTTTCCACAGAAACTTAAAAAGGATGATCAGCACCCACCTCTCCCAGTGTTCGCCAAGTTTAATCGGTGACTGTTCAGCGGATTATCTACGTATTCTTTTATCGTGTTTGTTTTCCAAGTCACAATATTAAGTGTCCCATTTGGTGCTGTGTGAGTATTAACATTTCAAATTTTAAAAAACATCAGGTTAAACATTGAATTATTTTTACAAATCAGTCCTAATTGGTATCAGTGAGTACCAATTGTGAAAATCAGTGAACATCAGTACTCGTACTCAGTTAGTACTCATATTCATCAGTACTCATACTCAGTTTGAAAAAACAAGGTAATGCTGTATCCCCAGCTATTATTTGTCCTTGTTTTTACTTCTCTCTGACGGCAAAACCCTGAATCCTCCTTATGCCATTACAAGAAAAAGGGGTTTGTCACTAAATACATTTTAAAATGGCTCTACTAATGCGCACACAACTGCAGGCTACCCCGGCGTCCTCTGGGTCACGGAGCGGGACGCACATCTGTGTGCACGGGGCCGACGGCGTAACAAAGCACAGAGGGCCAGCACACTATTGCCTTCACAGAGCTTCTTGTGACAATCAAATGACAAAAGAGCATTAACAAATTATGCACCATGACATCCATTTACCCGCCCCTCCCAAGTAGCAGAGGCCAAAAGCGTCCCTAGTCTCAAATATCAAGAATAGAAATAACAGACTAAATATCCTGTCCGTTCCCAGCTGAAAGTCATAACAGATATGAGAGAAGCTAATCAAGGTTGAGTGAGGCCTGATCTCTGAACATCAGCATAAACGAGGACCTACATGTTCACGGTTCCACAAGAGCAGCCATGCATCTCAAAAGCACCACAATCACTTACACGGACAAGCAACTCATAGTCATTTTCTAAAGCTTAGTGGCTTTCCCTCTTAATTCACCAGGAAGCTCGCTGCCTCACAAGAGAAAAAGTCAAATGTTATGGGGAGGGGTTATGGGGAATATTCTAATCTGATACAAACTTCACAGTGATAAATAAGAGCTACTGAAGCTTCTTGCACATTCACTCATTCTCCATTCAAATACACAAAAATATAACCATAAAATAGAAACACATTTGTTACATAACACTTTCAGGATTTCAGGAAATGTGCGTTAAATTGTTTCTTCAAATTACAGTCCAAAAATTCATCTCTACTTTCACAGACAATCATACTGTATGTTACTATTTCTCTACGCTATCTGCATCTTCCAAGAACCAAGCCTGCAAACATGAGCCACCCAAGCTTCTGCATGCTTTGTCTGCGACTCAGACACACGCTACCGTGTGACGTGCGGTAACTGCTGTGATCTCGTTTTCATTCACCCCAACCTGACTGTCCTACTTCCCTTGTACCACTTGGCCGATGCGGCCAAACCAACACACAGATCACGAAGCAGGACGCCTGGAAAACCTGAGCACAGACAATCACAAGTAAAACTATTTTTTTTCCCCTTTTGCTGTTCTTCATCCTCTTCTCTAAAAAGCTGTTTTTACAGCGGAGCCAACGCTCTCATTATAAAGCCGCAACAGTAAACAGGTACTACGAATGATACTCTGCGAGTGAAATACAAAAAACAAAAAAAAAAACCTTTAAAGTAATCTAATTTGGCCCATAAACCAACAGGGTACCACTCAACCAACTGTTAAACTACAGCTAAATGCTAACCACTTACATGTTGGCTTCTTCAAACATTTGAAATTTCAAGTCTCTAGAAATCAGTCTATAAGAAACCATAACTGGAGTAATTTAATACTTTATTAGCACAAACTTAAGGTTTCTTGATAAATACTTTTTTTTTTTTAAAGAAGTGCAGAGAGAAAGAACACAAGTAAGTAGTACTCAGTGAAACAGACTAAAGGGCTGGAGTTAAAACCAGCAGCCAACTGGTGATAGATAATCTACTGGGCACACTTCCAGACAGCAGATATGCAACTGTCAGACAGAGGGTCTAAGCCCCTTAAACAGGACAAGAGGAGGACAAATCTCTTCAGGAAACTCAGGCTGCAGACTGGCTCACATCCCACCCCACACGGACATGCTGGCAGACTGGCTCACATCCCACCCCACACGGACATGCTGGCAGACTGGCTCACATCCCACCCCACACGGACATGCTGGCCAAACTCATAGGCGATCCTGTTTGTCACACTACGGAGGAGGAAATGTGGTGGCAATGTGGGTCAACGCCAAGACAACAGAAAATGGATGACAGAATGACATCAGTCACAGCCTGACACTGCTGATACCAAATGCAATGGCGCTTCTCCGCTGCAACCAAGAACTGAGTCATACCGCGAACTGCTGGCTTTCCATTGTAAATTATCTGACCCGGGCAACGTCGACATGGCTTGTAAGTTGTAACACCGGTTTGCCGCCAGATATTTTATTTGTAATTATACTCCCACCCTTATATTATATTATATATTCCTATACCGGTATAAGGAGTGAGAGCTCATATAAGGTGGTCATATTTGTCTGGGCTCAATAGAGGCAAAGTAATGAAGTAATAAGTGATGTTGTACCTATATTTGAAGAATGGAAAATGTTCACTGTTCAATCTAAGTTATTTCTTTTGTAAATACTTCGACTGATATGCATGCTTTTTGTCTGATTTAGTAACAAGCAGGATGTATGATTTGTTTCACATTTTCAGAAAGACTTTCTCCTTTCCTGGTTTCCATGCACCTGACATGCTTCTTTCTTTGGACTAAGTTATGATCCTGCATCGCAGTCAAGTCACTGTAAGGCTCATCCACACCTTGTGAAGGATACTGATCTCCACTTTGAGCCGTGCTATCCATAACTAACCGGTCTTGTTAATTGTTGTTAATCCCGGAATTTGTCATCGGTTTGTTTTGGGGAGTCATATGCGCATCTTTCAACAAGAGCAAATACCCTCCTTTGGAGAACTTCCCCTTTAACGCCTCCCTGAAATGCCCCTTATTTACTGTATGTAACAAGATCCGCAATGTTGCCGATCCTGCTTACTAAGACGGACCCAAAGCGTGACCAAACCCAGCTGGCTGTTTCACCACCATCTGATTAGTCGAAATGCAGGGAGATACTGATATTGAAAGAAGGTTATATTCTATATTATTCATCATTAGTCGTACTGCACATGGCAATATACTTCCGCAACTCGGAACCTGAAAACGTCCAACCACCTACTTAAATACTACAGAACAGGTGAATGGAATGGATCTGAAATGCAGATTTACGCAAGCGAATGCTAATGCCGCTAGCGTCTGATGCTAAAATAAGACGGCAACTCTCACAGATGTGCTAGCGGAAATTAGCACACAGTAAAGTAGAGTGGTGGGAAATTAGCAGGCACATGCCCCAATCGAAATTATATTGATATATATTCACCGAAGCAATATGCATCACAATTTAACAGATTTTGCTGAACAGCATTTTCAGTTTGGAATGCGCAACAGCACAAATTAACATATTTCTTGAGACGGGTGAATTCTATATTCACAAGTAGATGTTCAACATGGAAAACATTAAGCTAATTGGGGCTCCGAGTTACAGCTAGTGCCAGAGCTCAAAGACCCTCCCGCATCACAACCCGCAGCTTGGGAATATTTTGGCATCCCAATAAATTACTCCAACACCAGGGAGAGTGCAGTTGATAAGACTCAGAATGTCTGTTGGCTCAGTAATAACAAACACTGATATTTTTCTCGAAACGCATCCAGCATACTGACTCATTTTAAACTACATCATCTAAGTGTGTGCTTTCGCCAGGAAATTCAGACCTGGCTAAAACATAACGCTAAGTTTACACTGTATGATTTTTGTTCCAGTTCTCCACTTGCCAAAAGATTTTGGCTATTGTAAGCAAAAAACTCCAGATCAGAGGCAAATCGCTATTCATTTGGCACTGGCAGATCAGCGCTCGGTCGCTATTAGTTCAAAGACGTGGCCGAAGAGAGTCGCTGATGCATCGCAGATGCTCATTAGATATCTAGCAGGCTAAATATTTGAACCTATTGGCAACTCCAAACCATGTTGTGTAAAAAAAAGGTTGAGAGAGGCAATGAGAACAATTGGCAATGAGTGCGGCAACGAGCTACAGCCAATGAGAACAATTGGCAATGAGTGCGGCAACGAGCTACAGCCAATGGGAACAATTGGCAATGAGTGCAGCAACGAGCTACAGCCAATGAAAGTGCAAGACACAGGGTAAGGGGAAAGCCCATGAGAGGAGCTTAAAAAAAGTACAAATAATTCAATTTGCTTAGAAACAGATCAGGGAAAAGTTATAGAGATATTCAGTGAAAGTTTACATTTCACACACACTTGAGATTAGTTGTGGCTTTAAATTGAAATGGTGCAAGGACAGTCTCCTCAAACGCTTACTCATTCTTGACAACGCCATGCCAAATTTGCATATGTCACACTTTTAAGATCGGGCTGTGTGTAACTGGGCAAATATACTTGCAGTACCACACGTGGACAGCATCATTTCAGTAACATGTTTAAATTGATTTTTAGAATTCATTTTTTTCAACTCTCATGGTCATATCAATATCGATATTATGGTCATATCAGTATCGATATTATGGTC
Organism: Stomatorhinus walkeri; assembly: GCA_026784285.1. Taxonomy (NCBI): domain Eukaryota; kingdom Metazoa; phylum Chordata; class Actinopteri; order Osteoglossiformes; family Mormyridae; genus Stomatorhinus; species Stomatorhinus walkeri. The sequence goes on along the minus strand of JAODUD010000043.1, from coordinate 12,088,410 downwards.
ATATCAATATTCATATCACCTTGAAGAATCCCTATATGTAACAGAATCGATCCCACCTCCCACCCTAGTAAATCAAGATGTGCTCCATATGAACAGTAAATAACCATTTCTTTGGTTTTACATCACTGTCACTCTCCCAAACCCAGCAACGCCTTAAAGGAGCTGACCCTTCTAAAGGGGAGACCAGCGGCCTGTACTACGAAGCGGGGTTACTGGCTTATCGGGGTAACTTGTCGGATTTAAGGTGGTCTGGGCAGAATGTAGGTGAGCGAATATGAAGTCCATTTAAACTGTGGTACCTTAAATCCGACAAGTTACCCCGATAAGCCAGTAATCCCGCTTCGTAGTACAGGCCGCTGAAGTCAGCTGGAAACACACTGTAACGAGTCCCTCCTCACTGTATGGCTCAGTTCCTGTATACTAGTGGAAAAGGGCCGTAAAACAGACTCCCACCTTCTCCATACGCAACTCACTGCGCTCCACTGCATCGGCAAAACAAAGGAGCACTGTCGTGCGCATAAAGCAGGAACTGGCATGAAAACACAAACATCGAGAGTGACGTCAAGATAGCAGCCATACAATAACCCTAAAAATGACCAGGAGTGTATTTACATGCCCGAACCAGATCAGCATGTTGGGATGTTATCAACAGGCTGGGAATGGAGCAGGACGGCATTGCAGACATTCCATTATGAGTTGAGGCCTGATCTACCTCTGAGTCCACCTGCAGCAGCATACAAGTGGCATATAACTCAGCCAGCCTTCCAAACAAACCCTCAGTCTAAGACCAAAACAATCCTGTGAGTCACGAGAACTTAAAGCATTCCAATTTAAAGACTCAGGATGAATTCAGTCGCCATGAGTATGCCTGAAACATCCAGTTAAATAAATTGGTGGCAGGTGACACAGCAATGTGTGTGTGTGCTGAGAGAGAGACACTGGGGGGCCTTCATAATTAAAAACACGAGAAGGAAAAAAAGGGTAAAGACAGTTTCAGTCAACCAGAAGGGAAAAGAGGCAAACACTGAATCCCTAATTACAATTGGTAGGTCACGTTTGACAATTAACATGCCTTCAGCAGCCCGGCACGCCTACAGACACGCAGGCAGGTCAGCGGACAGCCGGTGAGGTCCACCAGTTACTCGCCTACAGATGGCTCACACTCCGTCAGAGTATGATTTCAGGAATGCATATGAAATATGCAAAGGTCTTCCATACTTCCTTTGACGGTAGTAAGTATAATGCCGTCATTCAGAGAGGCCTTAGGAAGAATCAAGGGGAGGGGGGGGGGGGGAATTGGCTTTGTGAAAGAGCTAATCTCAGGAAATCTATTCATAAATTTGCCAGAGTTGCATCTGAAAGTGCAACAAGGGGGAGACGGACAGTTCTGTGGAAGGAAAGAACAAGGAAGCGTATCTGAAAGTGTGTGGCTGCAGCCCAGGACGCCGTCACAGGATATGTTTACATCCTGAAAGTCCAACTTCCTGCATCGGTCGGCACAGCTGTCAGCAGAGGCTGCTCTTCCTAAAACCGGCTCTGGGTGTGAAGACCATCCAGTACCATACAAACACACACCTTGCGGTGACACTAATGCCCATTCTTGGCAAAGAAAATGTTTTACACCGTAATGCGACATCTAACTCGGCTCTATAACAGACTTTTATTACAGACAGTAATAGAAACTGCGTCTCCTGAGAAGTGTGAGCAATTTGCTCAGTTCCTTAAAAATAAAATTATCAGCATTCGAGCCTCCATAATTCCAATAAACGACGCATTTAGAGCTGGCAGTGAGGCCTTGGCTTATGTTAATTAATTTTATGTGATACACATGAAGTGTTTGGAAAGTATTGTCACCAAATTGAAACCATCTACGTGTGGTTTGGACCCCACATTCCCACCTTTTTATTTAAACAAACTTTTAAGGTTGGAATGGTCTGGAATGAGAGAGGAGATGAAATTGAGGCTTGGTAGCTTCATAACCCAAAGTTAATCACCTGTTTGTAATCTAGGTGTAATTTTTGACTCTGATTTGAACTTTAAAAGTCATATTCAACATGTGATAAAGACGGCCTTTTATCATATCAGGAACACTGCTAAAGCTAGACCGTTTTAAACCGTTAAAGACGCTGAGAAGTTTTTGCAGGCTTTCATTACCAGCCTTCTTGATTATTGTAATTCCCTTTATGCTGGTCTACCTAATAACACCATCAGTAAGTTACAAGCCATTCAGAACGCAGCAGCTAGAACGCTGATGAAAGTAAAGAAATCAGATCACATTACACCTCTTCTGTATCAACTCCACTGGCTACCTGTGTCTTTTAGAATTGATTTAAAAATCCTTTTACTTACTTACAAGAAAATAAATGGTTTAGCACCCTTGTATATTTCTGATCTTTACATATTTTGTGGATTAGAACATCAGGTTTTGTTTTAATGAAGGCAAAGCACTTTGGGCTGCATTCCTTTGTATGAAAGGTGCAATACAAATAAAGATTTATTATTATTATTATTATTATTATTATTATAATAATAAATTACAAGAGGTCTGATGAAATTTACGTACGAGCCCTCATGTCTCACAATTTCATTATTACTACCACCATTATTTTAATACCCACTGCTAACACTGTTACTATTACCTGTAGCCATTGTAAAGCTTGCAAAAATAAAATGAAAATTCTGAAAGGAGTTTAGCGTTCTGCTGAAATGCGCTACGTGTCAGAGAAAGAGCCTTTTGGTGACCCATAACACATAACCACCCAGCAGATATCTGCTGCATCAGCACCACTGAAGGTTAGGGTCGTTCTCCTGCAGAGCTTTCCCCACGACACTTCCAGCCCCCGCCCATCACTCAGGGGGGGTGGTCCACAGGAAGCTGGGGAGGGGAAAGCAGCTGCCTTGCTGAGCTCAGCAGAACTGGGGCAGAAGGCTCCTGAAAGCAGGCTATTTAAACCCCCCCCCCTTCCCTAATATACTACTCAACGAGTAGGTAACAAAGAAACGTAGAGGAACGCTGTACATAGAAGACAAAATATTTTTCCACTGCATATTTGATCCCAAGACTACATTCTTGGGCGCTAACGAGAAATACGACTTCGTCACCGTACTTATGATTCATATGGTTTGTCACAAGACCGCATTATTCTGTATTTTACATCACCACGTAGGCACATTCACTGCCTTGCATTGCCCCTCACAGTCACAGCAACATCTGGCAAAACATGCCCCGAATCATACGAGGGAGCTCTGCAGAGACGGAACAAAATATATCGCCCTTTGACGCAGCACGGATGGTTCCTCGACGAGCAGCGGCAGTTAATATGCTGTAGGATGGGTTAGCGAACGGACATGTTTTAATTAGTTATATGAAACGCGTGACAGGGGAACGGCCGCCGGGACAGGCGAGCAGAAGCCGCGGGGGAAACGGCGTCCACCCGTCCCGTCCTGTCCCGTCCAGGCATGCCTGTCATCTCGCCAATAAAGTTAAAAGTTAATGACTACGAACAACGTCGGTTTGACTAATGTCAATGGCGACTAATTAAAATAAGGAATAATTACAAAATAATAATGAAAAATGATAATAATAGAAACTTTCACTTCAGCACTTTTCAACGCCTTATGCAATTCCAGCCACACGTTAAGACTGGAATTTATGACTTTTCCCCAGCTTAAAAGTATGAAAGTGCAACGAAGTTTAAACTTTAATTCGGGAACTGAAGCTGCCAACTATTACAAACGTATTAGATTAACTATTAAAGACGCGCTTAGGGAAAACTGGATGATCTATTACTTCAGTTAATCAGCAATGATCCAGCAAGTACTTTTGTGCAGTAATTCAACGATGTTCAGCATATCACACAAACCCACACACACAATAGGACTTTAAGACTGATTTTGTTACACAGAATATGCTCCCGAAAAAGAAAGTTACTCTCTAACCTGGCTGGCTTTATAAAACTGCTTCTTCAAACCCGCCACGGACATCTTGGAAGCGGACTTTATTCCTAGATTCTCGCAAACGGCTTCACGAACAGTTCCGCCCGGCTACTGCACGCATTCAGCTCTCTCGCTCCGCTGCCTTCCCCCGCGGCCCAGTAGGAATCCCGCAGCGCAATAACCACGGCGACTTCCTCTACGGAACGGCACGCTGGCATTCCCGAGGGGCCGGGAATGTAGGCGAAACCCGCTACGAGGAACAAGGCGCCCCCTGCTGCCCAGGAAGACAACGTGCAAAGCACAGCATTTTCAGCTGCAGGTGTTGGTGCCTAGGCAGTGTCAACTGTAGTTAACGCCATTATCAATTATTTATGCTACTAAAACAATAAAAGCCTTAAGTACAGTTGCACTCTTATAAACAATGCTTTCCAAACTGTATGTTCTTAGTAGATTAGGTTAACCAGCAGAGATGGAATTAGCATCATAAATATGATACGTTTTTATAAACATCTTTTAACTTGCATTAATTTTGGTTTTGCGATGTATTCGTCCAGCCACTAGAAGGCACTATTGCAAAGTTTAATGTTGATTCCGAATATTATCCCTTGTGTGATTTTGCAACCTTAATACCTTAATGTACTTAAACCACTCATACACTTTGTGTAAAAACTTTTATTACATTCTTAATACAACAAACTGTATTCCAGTTATACAACAATATATCTCTGCTATTAACCTTATACTTTGTATCTTT
>JAODUD010000043.1:12051257-12062037 GCA_026784285.1 Stomatorhinus walkeri | reverse complement strand
CCCCCCCCCCCCCCCCCCCATACGTGACAGGGCTCCACTTCCTGTCTGATTCTGATTTGCCAAAAACTGCACGGGTGTCAATATTTCTGGCTACTTCTTGACTGGCTGCAAAAGCTGATTGAAGACGTTAGACAGTGACCTCTTGTGGTTGATAATGATGATGTTACATAACAGATACTCCACGCAGCGAATAAAAAAAAAAAAAAGAAAATGCTTTAATCACCACAGAGGTTTCAATTTTTAAAAATTAACTCTGATGACACATTGTGTTGCAAGGTGATTTAATGAAAAGAGAGATCAGATTTCTTTAAGTTGTGAATTTGCTGGTGGAGCTCCTTAACCAATGTGTGTTCCATGTATCGTAGAAACTAAATCGCCATTTCATGTATGCACATCGTTCCAGTGTTCAGAGGGCTAGAATTGACCAAGCCTTAATAAAGCTATCAATTACATATAAATTGCATAATATCTCACTGATTCATCTAAAAATAAATTTAAATTTGAGGCATGTAATACCAAGTTAATTCTAAAATGACATTGTTAAAGACATTCAAGGCATGTTCTTACATGTAGTTAAGATGAATAAAATTACTAATAAATCAGCCATTATTATGCTTTAAATGCTAAACCAATCAAGTAATCCATGGATCAATCCCATAACTAAGTCAGGGAGGAGCTACAGTACCTTGCATGGTTACTCAATCACCAGCTCATCTGCTGGACTGGTACCTCATTTCCACCAACATGGTGCTGGTACCGGGCTGGTTCTCTCTGGTGCCTTTTGAGAACCTGCCCCCATGTCCACTGGTTTAAAAAAAGAACTGAAATGTTACATAGGCAGAAGTGAGAGTAAAGGTTCGTATGAATTCCACTTTTTTGGATTTATTTTCATGTGTTTTGGATTTTAAGTTTTGCAATAAAGGGTCTAAAAATTTAACTTAGCTCTCTGCCTCATGATTTCCTCAGCAACTGACCCCCACAATAATTTGACCTGTGACATGTTTATAACTGATTATTAAATCAGGGCAGAAGATTGATTTTTTGTTTTCCACAGAATAAAAAAGGTTATTCTGCTAATAAGCCGGCACAGGTGATATTAGACAAGCCCCTCCCACTTTTGCTGACATCACACTTCCAGATTCTGAGAGCAGCTACTCAGTGGTGCTGTGCTGTAGCCATTTTTTCTGGCTCATGGCCAGTTCTTTTGCTGTGGACACGTGCGGAACCAATCGCACATTGGGAAAAAGCCTGGCACTGTCTCCAGCCTTGTGTTAGTGGAAAACGAGCTATGGGAGGACCCAAGTAAACACCAGGCCAACATGCAAATTCTACACGCACAGACCTGTAGCTGGATTGTAAACCTCAAAGTCGACATTGGTGCAGCAAAACAGGCCTCGTTAAGTGAAGTAAACATTATTCATTTATGTACGAGCACAGTGCTGTAGTCCAGATGAGAGTTGATTAGATAAACAGCCTTAACAAGAATGAAGTGATACAGGGGCAGTGGAAGATGACCGGTGCCAAAAAGAAAAAAGTGGAGAAAAAAAATCAATAGAGAATGGAAAAATAGAAGCAGTCCAATAAGAAATCGGTACAAAAACAATTCTACAAAATCACAATCAAATCTAGTCGCAGGGCTGCCAAACTGCGCATGCCAATTGTGGCACTGAGATTAACGCCACACCCAAACAAAGCATGAATTACTTAAATTACTATGAACCATACTAAATCATTCATTATATCCAGTGCTTGAAATGTAAAGAAAACCTGTGCTGGTACTTACCTTGTCATTCACTACTGGTTGAGTACGAAGGGTGCCAATATGCAAGAAACATTCTTGGTACTCTGAACAGAAAAACAAATAGATACTGGTACTATGTGCCAGTGAGGACTTGCTCACTAGAAACACTGGGTATTAAATTCTCCAGTTCTTGAAGAACATGACCTATATCACAGTGTAGTGGCCCAGACCTCAGTGACAGAAGCAGTGCAGGGAGATAAGAAGAAAGCCCCCTGAAAGAGGACTGAAATCCAGAAGATGGAAAACTTGGAAAAATATCACTGGAGGAACACTGCAATATATTGGCTCACTGTCATGAAGCCTTACCCACTCTAAAATGCCTGGTTCAGTGAGCCCTGATTTCCTACAAAGAGTTGGCTGAGGCTGTAGAGTAACTATCTACCACCAGGTAAACTAGGCAACCTCTAAGGAGTTGTACCCCCTTCCACGCACTAATGTTTTGGACTATGAGGATGTCAGGAGCAGCTAGTGGAACTCAAACCTGAGGTCAGAAATAAAACAGCTTTTTCCATCAGCTGGGGCCTCTAGCAGTTCACAGTCATGCCCTTTGGCCTCTTCAATGCCCCGAGGACCTTTGAACATTCATTGGAAAAGGCAGTGATCTCGTTCCCTCAGTCTGCCTGCACAGTCTATCTGGACAGTGTTCTATTCCATGCTACCGACTTCAGCTCAGCTGTATCTACCTGGCGGCAAGAATGTGAGTATGTGAACCATCAGGGACAGTTAGTTAACCTTGACAAGCTGGAGGTGGTGCATAGTTGGTCAACAACCAAAAGGAAGACAGTTCTGTAGCTTTCTTGAATTGCATCTTCATTATATAACTTTTAAACAGTTCACTAGGGGTGGTGACAGTTCACTAAGGGTGGTGACAGTTCACTTGGGATGGTGATAGTTCATTAGGGGTTCAATGGATCACAAAGATAACAGATCAGATTGTATCATGGTTCTTGAGTCACGGTTCGGATCATTTTTCGGATCAGCAAAAAAGGGAAATAAATAGTACATTTCTTTCCATTTATTGCTTAAAGAACTTAAAGAACACTTAAAGCAAGGAGCTTCTAACATGCCTTGTTCCCATGAACACAGAACTGCTTTGTCTGTATCCTTTCACTGCCGCTCTGCATTACACAGAAGTTCATAGAGGATGTCCATCATTATCTTTTCAAAATATACAGCTTCCATCCATGTACTACACATAAGGGGGAATAGTGAGAAGTGAATTTCAACCCCAGAATGCCTCCTGTATGGATTTCCGTAGCATTGAGATTTAGGGAATTGCTACTAAAAAAATATGAGCATCAGTAAAACTGTATTTCACACTATTATGTTGATATCCTTAAACTTTGCTCCCATAAACTTCGCAATTAATCCGCGGTTCACATGTGTGCTGAACCATGGCGGGAAGGGATCTGTATGGACAACAATGCACGTCCCCTGAACTAAATGACAAAGAATGAGTGGTTATTCTCTTTTGGGATGTCAAATGTGACAATCCTGCAGAAAGCCCTATAGTGGAGATCACCATACTGGTTTTTTGTAATCCTGATCTGCCCCTTAATCTTGACACAAGCACCAGTAAGCGAGGACATGGAGTATATTCTGCAAGACCCTAAGCCACTATGAGATGACTTACTGTGTTACCTGTTGTGACTGTATAACACTTCTGCTGGCTGCTGAGTTTTAAGGAGCTAGAGGGACAGGTTACTCTACAGGAGTTGGACTTCCAAATAGAGCTAGCTGAGTCACCTGCCTCGTAATGCTGATGACCTGTCCCAACGTCCCCGCATTTCAGAAGCCTGCCGACACTGCGCCCGTCTGGATGATAGAGACGCTCACTGTGGGGAGACTGCAGGGACTGTAGGAAGCAGACGCTGACCCGTGTCCAGTTATCCGCAGCAAGCATCAAGGCACAGGGTCAGCTTCTCGAGTGGTAGCTTCTTTGTCGTCAGCAACAAAGGCTCTGTTTGGACAGTGGGACTCCTCATTCTCCAGGTGGGGGGTCGTGCATTGTGCTTGGCGCTCAGCAGGGGATTGCATTCACTGGCAGCTGGTGATGGTAGCAGTGCTGTATGACTGGGCTCTCTGTATGCAGGGTTAGGGGCAAGGCCTTCAGCTTCAAGACAAACTTGGAGTGACTGTGGGATTTGTTGGAAATCATCCATCCCTGCATTTTTCCTGTTGGAAGAGCCAGGAAATAACTGTTTAGGAGGTGGCCAGAGACCTTGTGCGCCCCCTCAACCACCAGTACTTGACTCCAGCAGTGTTTTGAGTCCATTGTCCTATTGTTCCTCCTTTGTAAAGACCCCTGCCCGCGTCACCTGCTGGAATAATGGACAGTAGACGAGGAACTCTTCCTGGGAAGTACAGGCAATTGTACCGAGGTTGTTGCAACGATGGGGCTGTGGTCATCAACACAGGGGGAAGCAGTTCTTTCCCCAAACAGGTGGGCATGTACCCGCTGCCCTCCATGTACCCGCTGCCCTCCCTGTACCCACTGCCCTCCATGTACCCGCTGCCCTCCCTGTACCCGCTGCCCTCCCTGTACCCGCTGCCCTCCCTGTACCCGCTGCCCTCCATGTACCCGCTGCCCTCCAAACATGTGGTCATAGTGCCAGCTGCACAAATGGGCTGATCAGGTGGCAGCAGTCCCCTCGGAACAGTCGTCCTCCGGGCTGTCTAGTTTTCATGGTTTTGTTGTTCTTTTTAAACTCTCTTTGACCACATCATAGGCTTTGAGCTGCCTGAGGGAAGACAATCTTGTCCCATGGTTGGGCCAAATTGTGGTGTCAGAGTGCATTCTGGATGCTGCGTTAAAATAATGAAATGCTTCATGTGGTGAAAGTGCACATATTTACCAAAAAGAGTTGACTGTAGCGAACCTACAATACTGACCTGGTTTATGTGACGCAGTAAAACATTGTAAAACAAACCAACAATAGAAGAAAGCGGGAGAGGGTGTGAATGGGAGATGGAAGTGGATTGTTCTTGCCTGCACTGACCTAGATCCTGCAGTGGACTGGAGACATTACAGCAGGTACGAGTATTAAAGCTAACGGTGGCCTGTTAACCCATGACATTTTTTAGCATGAACCCAAAATAATAGCTGAAAAATCTACAGACACAAAAATACAATGATATATCTGTAACTGTGGACACACTCACTCTATATATTATTATGATATGATTCTGTGGGAAATTCTTTAAGTCACTTCATGTTCTTGTCTTTTGTAAATTCAGTGCATGACAAACAGGTCATTAAGACTAATTAATAAATAGGCTCTGCAACTGAAATCTGTACACATTTCTCCAGCAAATACCAGGCAGACATTCAACTATGACTATTGCACAGAAATATATGAAATTAACCTCAGTTAAAAGATACATTTCTACTACCCAGTGCATATTCAATTAGCTTATCTACTCTTTGTTGGTATATGAGTGTAACCTGTGGTAACTTCAGCACTGCATGTAATCCTCTGCTGTTAATGGTAAAATAATCACTGTGAAGTGTTTTCATGCCCTGAACCTAATATTGGAATATTGTCTCTTTTGAATAAAACATTTTATCACCACGGCTGCAAACCAATCCTTCTTTATGTCTAACTTTACAAAAAGATCAGTTTAATGGCTTATATTTTTATTAACCTGGAAGAAAGTGAAACGACATATCCGGAAGGACACGACCCAACCACCAACCCCTGTGACAGATCACTAGTGTCATCAGATACACTGCACCTTACACTGCAACCAACAAGCACTGTCAATTCATGGAAATAAATGAGGTAAGATTAAAAATGTCTGCTTAAAAATATCAGCTATTCACTCATAGCATTTAATATGAGACTGCTCAGCACTGTTGTTTGTAAACTGAAAAATAAGAAAACAAGCATATTATTCGACTGGACAATGCATGAGGAAATGAAGCGATTTACTAATTTACTGAGAATCAGAAGACGAAATCCAGAGTGACATGACACCATGTAGTGCAGTTGTGTCACTACGTTAGTCCTCGAAAAATGCCTACTTCTAATATCAGTATTTCTTCTGTAACTACTTCTAATTCAATTTCACAATTGAATTATATCTCGTTACAATTGAATTCCCGATATTTGAATGTGGCATTTGAACTAAGTCCAACTCCTATTGAAATGAATGAGAAAAATGTTTTGAATCTCACTAGCTAAAATAGAATTTCCGATATCAAGACTTGGCATTATAAATGGTAACAACTGAATTTCTGATATGAAGACTCTGCATTCTAACTAGCTACAATTGAATTTCTGATATGAAGACTGCATTCTGGTTAGAACCGAATTTATGATATCCTCTAGAAATAGAGTAAAGCTAAAACAGCTTGCCATATGAATGCATTTCCTGCCTGTGTGACCCTAGTGCTGTTTATGAGATGCCGTTTTTCCTGTTTTTACGTTGCCTTGCATTGAAGTTCACTGTGTGCTGAAAGCCACTATGTGTTTTATGCCTCGTCGTAACATGGAAACACGTCACAGTAGGTTTCAAATGTAAAAAGTGGTTTCCAGTGAGAAACAATTCTATGAGACTGACAGCAGCAGTACGTGACAAAAGACCACAAGTGGGGTCGGCATTTTTTTCTACAAACCTCAGTTTCCATGGCAACATAGCAAGTTTAACCAATAGGAAGCTAGGTCAAAAATTGAAAGTGAGTACTATACAGGAGAACTAAACCTTATCATTAGCACTTTTGAACTTTTGATCGTGTGAGTGAATGGTGTGTGAGTTTGCCCTGTGATGGGTTGGCACCTCCTTCCAGCTTGTCCCCTGCCTTGTGCCCATAGAGTCTGGACCCCCACCACCCTGAATGAGACACACAGGTACAGAAAATAGATGGACAAATATTTATTAATGAAAAAAAAATTAAAAAGTGTATCAAGTAATTGGTTATTTCATAAAACAAGCACAGGTATATTTAATACCATGACTCAGCTACCTATTTAATCATACTTACCATATTCTCCTAAGCATAAATTAATGACCTCTATCATTCAAACTTACAGAACAAAAGACAGTTTTAAGTCAGCATTACGCTACACTGGGCGTTAGCTATATGACAAGCCAAGTCCAGCTCCGATTTTCATTGCAGTGTGCTATTTGACAGTACGAGACCTTGCCGCACCAGGTAAGTGAAACAGTATTTGAATCTGTGGTATAAGGTGTGTGTAATGTCATAATGTTATGACAGAAAATGTGGCAAAAAGCTGTTGTATTTAATTTCTTGTTAAACATGCTGTCAATTGACAGGAGAGAAGTGAAAAACCATGTTATTTTTGTTATACATATGAAAACTGTAATTCTAACCATCTTCTTGATGGATAGCTATTTTAAATCAGTCAAGTCAGACAGTTCTGAAGGGTTTATTGACATTGTCATCCTTAAATGTATATATTTTACATATGAGCTTTATAATGGGATATCAACCCATAAATACTGATGAAACCTGTTTGGAGCAAACAGGACTGCAAATACAGCAACGGTAGCGCAAATCTAAAGCTGTGTCTTACATCTGATGCTGCAGCCAGTTAATGGTCCTGTGCAGTAAATGGATGCAATCAGCTTGGTGGGCAGTGGTTAGGCCATATCTGCAGCACATTCTGTTTTTCAAAATCCGGCTCGTTAGACCGCTTCAGCCAAAGGGCAAACCCCGCATTTAATAAGCCAAAAACATGCGGAAAATACATAAATGAAAAATCTCGTGGATAGTTATACTTGAGGATTGCTACTTCAAACCTTGAGCCGCTTCTCTTACAGAGAGCTGACGGCTTTTCAAGCGGAGCTGAATATCACGGCAGCCACACCTGCACACTTATGTGAATCCAGGCAAAACTGGGGCAAAATGCACTCATGCATTCTCTGAATGTGCATGCATTGCATCACTCCAGTGCCGCTGCATACAAATGTAAAGCAAATATGGATGTATAGAAAAACACAGCATTTCCCAAAAAAGAATTTAAACACATAAACATAAAAGAAATCCATCCATCCATTTTGCATACTTACTTGCCCTGTGCAGGGAGGTGTGTGTGTGTGTGTGTGTGTGTGTGTGTGGGGGGGGGGGGGTGGCCCGGGGGTCCATTCATTGACAGGAGTGCAAGCCCAGTTGCACAGATTTACTTGTTTGATTGTCCATCTTTTCTTGGACACAGATGATGTCAAACATAAGCAATAACTGCAGTGGGCCCGAATCGGAAGGCATGAAACTGTTTTTGGGGATCGCATACATTCCTGTTGCTGTTGTGGGGCTCCTGGTGAACGGCTCAGCCGTCTTCGTGTTTCTCTGCAAGATGGCGGCCTGGAACGACACCCACGTATATACGCTAAGCCTGGCGTCGGCCAACTGCGCCCTAGTGCTTTTCCTGCCCTTCAGGATCTACGACGCATTCCGGCCAATGCGACTGTCCGGCTTCTGCACCTTCCTGGTCTCCACTCACTACATAAACATGTATGCCAGCATCTTCACGAGGACCGCCATCAGCATCCACCGCTGCGTGCTCCTCAAGTTCCCTATCCAGAGGAGGGCAAAAGACTCCCAGAAGACCATCGCCTTCGCCGTCTGCATCCTCATCTGGGTGACAGTCGTCACCATTTGTGGCACATTCATTGAGGAAAACCTTCCTGCGCATATGAAGATGTGCTACAAGAGGAGTGACGAACCACTGTCAGAGACGTTCATATTACTACTGGAGATTTTAGGCTTTCTTTTACCACTTTTTATAATAACACTTTGCTCGATGCAGACGATATTCGTGCTGATGAAGAACGAGACGGCCAAAATAAAAATGGTATTCATTAGAATTATCACTGCGAATTTAATTGTGTTTGTCATTTGCTATTCCCCTATTCATGTTGGATTTTTTCTCAGGTTTAATGCTGGTAAGCCCATGAACTGTATACAATATAATCTGATTAGCAGTTATTACCAGATCTGTGAATGGATCGCCACAACAAACTGTTGTTGGGATTTTGTTGCATTTTATTGTTTACTGAAAACATTATACAGAATTGATTGAATACAAATCGAATTCACTTCTAAGCTGTTCAAAAAGATGTATGCGTGTGCTGAGTACCTTAAAAGACACTTCGTTTCATTTTTAATTTTTTATTCATTTCGAAAAAGAATGAAACCTCTCTTTCCAGTGGGCTGAAAATGTATTCCATCGTGGACTCACGCTATGCACGTATCACATAGGAAAGGTGACTTAAACTGAAACTGCCACGTCACCGTTACAACACTGAGTTTAAAAAGGGACAATTTTGAGTGTGTGTTTAATAAAATAATACTGGGATATTCTGTTTCTGTTTCATAAAACGCAAATTAAAATAAATCACAAAGTTCTGCGCACGACTGACACAGACTGAGTCTCAAGCCTCGTTGAGTTTGGATGCCAAAATGTACCGGTGACTGTTTATTAATGATTTACTCAAACTTCTTAAACTACTGATTATATATAAAGCTAAATACCTGTTACTCGCCGTTTGCTACTTAAAACGTACCTCAGACGCACTTTGGCCAGGAAAACGTTGTCGTTTGCGTGTGCGAGGCTAAAGCGCCCCCATCCGGTCGCATCATTTTTAAACTTAAATCAATGTTTGGCTTTTGCGTGTAAAACACCTTCCCCCCCCCCATATTGAAATATACATGCGCATTATTACAGAAAGAACACTTGCTAAATAAGCAATAGCATTAAAAGAATATTCGATCTTCACGGGAGTTCATGTTTGCATGTTTATTATAAAGAAAAAAGATTAACGAAGCGTCCGCTGAATGACAGGCCAACAGAGAATATGTGCGTAAAGGCAAACTGCGTAAGTGCGCATATGAAAGTGCGCGTTTATGTGTGTCTGTGTGTTTGAGCGTTTTCCACAGTAATGCCAGACATCCAGACACAAGATTAGTGTAGAGTAGACTCACACGCACATACTTTTGTCCACACAGTGGCCATCTTCGGCTTTTCCCTCGCGTATGAGGGCTAAGATTACATACAGTACACTCAGGGAGGACTCCATAGTGCCTCTAAGCACCGCGGCCCGATGTTGCCATAGCAACAACAGACGGCTCCCCTCACCAAAAAGTTCCGCGCTGTGTGAAAAGCTAGATGCCTCCATACTCTTGCCATTGGAGAAATCGCTGGTTTCACGTTGACAGTTTCTTCAGCAAAGCACACATCGGTCAAAACATAAAGTAAAAACGATTCAAGCCAAATCAAGAGAAGTATTTCACATTGTTTCATTAATAGAAAGAAGCAGAATATTCAGAATAATTCAGAGAAATTCAGGAGGAAAACTCAATTGGGGATGTTCCTATCGTTTACAATTTTACAATGTGAAAGTTGTTGTGCTTATCATCAAATTTGCAATTTACCAATTATCAGTACAAGACGTTAGGATACGTAGGGGTATTGGGGACACATTGTAGCTCAGGAGAGAAGCAATTCCTCTGAATGTGTGAGTGTGCGGCGAAGTAAAGAGTTAAAGATCCGTCAGATTAATTTCAAGGCACACTCACAGACAGTGCCTGCAGGCGGCGTCGCACGCTTAACGTTTTCCAGGCGTCTTTTACAGGGGCCATTTCGCGTCATGACGAGTATTCTTCTATGGTGAAGGGTACGCCATCTGGTGGCCAATTTGTGCAGCTACATCGGGACGAGGTTCGCGCCTTCTAGCACAGCTTGCTTCTAGGAGATCGGAAGGTTCGTGCCGAGATTCGCCCGCGGTCGTTTCGATCCATCCCCGGTGTTATCCATCTGGTTATCTCATGAACAGCAGAACTGCACAAATCCTATGCACACCTCAGTTTGGCTCCGCTTTGTTGTGTAATTGAATTTGTACTGGGTCCAATAACCGCTGTCACAGTTGCCTTATGGAGCTCATAAAAGTGAGGGACGCGCCCGTCTCTTTCTGGTTGTGTCGTTCATGGGCTGGTCCTGCCTGGGCCCTTTCCTGAGG
>JAODUD010000043.1:11962859-11988588 GCA_026784285.1 Stomatorhinus walkeri | reverse complement strand
GGGAGGGGTGGATTCTCTCCCAGGCAGCGCTGGGTACAATGCAGGGGACACCCTAGATGGTTCTGATCCATTTATAAAGCTGGATATTTCCCTGAAGCAATTTCAGCCAATCAGTTTGAGTACCTTGCTAATGGATGCATGAGCAGGACTGCATTTGGACCCTAAGCACAAACCTTCAGGTTTACAAATCTGTCCTTAAATACCTGGGCGGAAGCTCTCTGGTGGGTTTACACAGACAGTGCACTCTACATCCGAAAGCAGCGTGTGTCGTTATAAATCGAGAGATGAGCATTCGATGGGTGTGGTTTGTGTTTTGTCTTACGGCAGAAGCTTGCGGGGAGAGACTTTAATCAAAATGCTCTCTGTTTTGTGTGTGTGTGTGACAGGGGAGGCCGATGAATCAACGCAAGCTCCCCCCGGTGGAGATCAAATACCTGACAAGGGTAAAAAGACAAACCGCTGCTTTACCTGCCGTAAGAAGGTGGGCCTTACAGGTGAGCATCACCACCGATGCGGTGAAATCAAAAGCAGCCTTTATCTAAGGCAGCGTTTCTCAACCCAGTCCTCGGGGACCCCGAGAAAGTCCACATTTTTGCTCCCTCCCAGCTCCCGGTAGTGAGTAAAAATGTGGAATGTTTGGCAGGGAGCTGGGAGGTAGCAAAAATATGGATACGGTCTAAGGCATTCAGAGCGTGATGCGCCTTTTTTCTGTTTGGAGATTTCCTTCCAGAGGTGTCCGTAATTCTTTTAATACACATATTTCAACTTTGCGGGTATGTAATCTTAACCCTTGTTTGGGGAAACCTCTATTTCAGGATCCCATGTAAGCGGTTTACTAAGGGAACTGTAAAAATAGAACAGAATGCTAAAATAGACGGCGTTTAAACAGCATCAGAGAGTTTTCTAAAACCAGAACATGTCTCTACGTATGGAGGTCCCCTTGGTGTCAGTTTGTGGGAAGGTGGCACGGAATTGGTGGCATCTTAAGGAGAAGTGCTATCATCTAAAAGGTTTAAGTCGGTCAGGAAGCTGTAGCAGACCTGAGGATTTGTCTCAGTAGTCGAATATTTGGAGATCACCCAAAATGCCACAGGTCTCCGGTGTCCAGTGCTTTGCTCGTACTCTCTGCTGCAAGGAATTATGGGGGATGGTGGGGACGGGTCAAGCCTCTTTCTATGTCAGATCAGTCTGCCCGCTTGCCCGCCTGCATGGCCGTTCTGTCACCACTCCCCCCGCCTCTTCCTCATCCCCTCTCCGCGCCCCCCCTGACCCCCCCACTGGTGTCTGTACTCCAGGCTTTGATTGCCGCTGCGGCCACCTCTTCTGCGCCGCACACCGCTACTCGGACAAGCACGAGTGCCCTTTTGACTACCGGGGGGAGGCGGC
The DNA here is from genome assembly GCA_026784285.1 of Stomatorhinus walkeri. Taxonomy (NCBI): domain Eukaryota; kingdom Metazoa; phylum Chordata; class Actinopteri; order Osteoglossiformes; family Mormyridae; genus Stomatorhinus; species Stomatorhinus walkeri. Next base: position 11,987,202 of record JAODUD010000043.1, on the reverse strand, counting down.
AGCGCGTCTGCGCAAGGAGAACCCCATCGTGGTGGCGGAGAAGATCCAGAAGCTGTGAGCATCAGGCCTGATTTTCTTTGAACTGCTTCTTTAAGATTGAGATTATGGTGGGTTTTATTGATCCCAGTAGGAAATGCTGTGTCTTGCTGCTGTCTGTAACCAGAATTTCCCGCTGGGATCAATAAAATACATCCTTAATCTTAATCTTAAATTAGTAACGAAATATGGCTTAAGCCACTCGCTACAGTGACTTTTTTTGTATTTTTCCTCCCGTTTTTGGTGAAAGGACGACTAAAATGGCATTGCCTCCCCCACCACAACCATTACTACCCACAAAAACTGTCTTAGCTTCAATGCTTTTCTTTCTGATTGTACCCTCAGATTGAGTTACAAGGTCTCCTGTGTTAACATCGTTTTGAGAGGGAGAGAACTGCAAGGTTGGAACATCATTAATTTCTGGAGCCTCTTTGTTTTAACATGTTTTATATGACACTGGTTTAACATAAATGGACAAAAAACACAATTTCCCATGTGCAGTCAGTCAAGTCTGCCTGTTCTGGAAGCACCTTTTTAATTCTTTTGCTCTCTGACAATTGGTCTGACATATGCAAACAAACACAATTATGGTTTTTCGGGATGTATTACATTTTCAGTTTCTGAGTGCATGTGTAGAGTTGTAGAGCAGAGGGTCTCTGATATGTACTTTTCCCTGGATGAGTGTTTGGTGACCTTATTGCAGTTTGCTGTGTGTGTGTGTGTGTGTGTGATTGCTTTCTATTTATTTTATGGTTTTAAACGTCGGTTTAAAAAGTGGGTTCGCAATGGACAGAAAGATGCACGTGTGAGCAAGCTATTAAATAGGTTACTCTCTTGAATGTTGAATTGTATTTATGCATTTTCTTCAAGTATGTAACCAGCTTTAGCGAGATACACACAAGCAACTAGAGTTTAGTTCCATCAGGAAGCAAAGCACAGCTACCAAGTTGTTCCAAGTTATAAAGTATCTGTTACGTGGCACAAATACACAGCTTAAATAAAAATTCCACTGCTGTACTATCAAAAGAGCAGTTCATCTATCTTTGTTTTGCTAAGTGGCATCGAGTGGATATAGCTAGAAGTATTTTTTCTGTTTAGTTGGAATATCAAATTAAAAATATATTGTTGCAACTATGAGGAGGAAAAATAGGTTTCCTTATGCTACAGGGCAGAATTGTGGTTTGCTTAGTTGACCTTTTTCAGAAGCACTATTTGAAACTACTGGCAGGTCACAAAGCTAGTCTGAAGGGATTGATTTGCATGAAATGAATGACTTCATGGGTCATATTTAGCAGGGTGTTGTTGACGCTGACATGTAATGGAACTCTATGGCCGTGACAGATTTGGAGTTTCACTTGCGCAAAAATATTCTGAGGGTGGAAGGAAAAATTATTGGTTCAGAAAAATAACCAATCAGATTGTGGAGGAGGTGGGTCCAAGCAACTGGAGGAGGCAGGAACAACCAATCATATGCCTTGGACCCACCTCCTCTACAATCTGTTTGGCTATTTCCCTTATTAGTCATTTCTCATTCTGCCCTCAGAACATTTTTATGTAAGAAAAATGAGCATTTGGAACCCAAATAACCCATGTAACTTCATCAAGGATCTTATTTGTAGGCTTGCAGCCAAGTAAGTGGAAAATCTATAAATGCATGGCGCTACTGGAGCGGGATGAACCTAGTACAATGGAGCAATTGCAAATTGTGTGCGAGGAACTTGCCGGCAATAGCAGCCTTCAGCTAATGGATCACATAGCCTGTAAGCTTGTAGGTGTGTGGTCACCTCTTCAGCCACGCTGCCAGTCACTCTCTAACTTGTATTTTGCTTTTCCAGCTGGGAGTTTCCTTAGCTGGAGGCTAACCTGACACCGTAACACAAGTCGTAGCTCAAGCTTGGTTTGATTTGATTACCTTGCTTGTTTGTGTGTGCTCGTTTGCTTGTTTGATAATGCAGTACGTTTGTTCGTTTCTTGCTAACAGCTTTTTGTAAGCAGTATCACCAACTGGCGTGTATAAAATGGTAAGTGGCTAGTGCATACTGTGCACAGTTTGTGTGCTGGTGTGTTTGGCTGATTCTGGCATAATAATATTGACTTCTGCCTTGGTGCAATTAATGGGAAATGCAGGTGGTGAGTTAAGTTACTGGTGTGGGTTGCCCATTGAAGATGGAGAAAAGGCGAATAGGGAAAGGGTCTGCTCTTCATTTCAGCTGCATCCCTGTTAATATGGTGATGACTTGCCTGTTGCATACAGTACATGAATTTGTTAAAAGGTGTGCCAGATTCCTATTTGAGTTGGCGTTCTCATCATTAAATTCATAATTTTTCTGTTATCAGACACACGTGCTGAGTGTGTGTTTACCTCGGACCAGCTGCGTAACATAAGTTTATTCTAGGTAGCCAACAAACATGACCCTGGATCTTCTACCACACTGTTTCATCCTGCTTCAGCTCCATTTTAAACCCTAATCCTTGTCAGTCCGAAATTTAAATCTCCATAATGAAACAAAAACAGAAACTAAACTTGTCCTCAGTAATATGTATTTATTTGGAGGTCACATCAGTTTTATACCTACTCTGTTTGACTACATCTGCTTGGCAATGATTGTCCTGCTGTCCTGTTGTTTTGTTGGTGGCCGGGATTTAAGATTTAAGCACAAATAATTGATGTAAATATTCAGGTTTGGTTTGAAGGTTTTTTCTTTTTTTTTTAAGATGGCATTCTGATCCAAATTTATTTAACCATCCCCCATTCCCTCAAGGGCTTTATCTTATTTGTAAATCCTCCCCAAATCATTTTGTCCATTTCATATCCGAAGAAGTTTGACATTGGGAGTGGACCGAATTTTGCTCAGGCAGAGATAATCTTGTATGTCTCTTCTTAATGGGAAGACTGTCCATGGTGTAATACATTCATGTGTGTGGAATCCACAGGAAGGAAGCAGATTGCATGATGGTTTGACAGCTAATCTAACCATAACCACAAATTCTCTGGTGTAGCAGTGTCATTATTAGAGGACCTTATTGCTTGCATGAATCAAGAAAAATATAGAATGAGAATTATTTATTTTTCTTTTGGGAAGGGGGGTGCGGTGTGATGATATACCCCCCCCCCCATCCCCCCTGAGTACCTGTGACCTCTGCGTGGTTTCTTTTAAACTGTGCCACATTCTAGCATCTGGACAGAGAGGTCAGATGGGTTCAGATAACGGCAGCACAGTGGTGGTCAGCCAGAATACGAACAGTGAGAGGCATGTGTATCTCCAGGGAGCTGGCTGTGAAGACCGGTGGAAGTCCAAAGGGAGGAGGCCGCCGCCGCTGGGGATGAGCGCGCGACGTCACGTGCGTGTCTGCACTTTTCTTGCTGCCACATCAGCAGCCAATCTCATATTGCAAAGGTTCGCCTCGCCAAACTGTGCCTTGTGGCTAACACTACCCTTTTCTCTGCAGCGGTACTTTTGGAAGAAAGAGGGTGGGGTGGAACATACTTGAAATTCACTTTGGATACTTTTCCGGTGAACCTTTTTTTTTTTTCTTTCATTGTACAGTTTACAAGGGAGAGAGATACATCTACAGTTGTCATTGTGCCACGCTAATGATAAATTTTAAGATTTCAATATTAATTTGAAAACAGTACAGAGGTACCACCCTAGTCTGTTTTCCAGCCTCAATGTTTTTTTTTCTTCAGCTATACCTCTCTGTGATGCTTAGGACTTAAGGCAGACGAGTGGCAATAAATAAAAGTATTTACCATAAATCTGAATATGGGGACTTTAAGTTGTTTTGACAGCCGCTCCCTCTAACATATACCTTTTTAAGCTCTGTGCTGAGGCTTTCAGACCAGGAAATCTCCTCTCACCAGAGGAATGTCACTCTTCCTTTTCCTCTCGCCGTTCTCTTACTGCCAGGCTCCGCCGTCTGGCACACGGGCGGTCCGGAGCGACTGTGACGTAATAGCTCTGTGCGCAAACCCCTCAAATGCTTAATAAAATGATTTTGAACTCCATATGTACCACGCGCGTCTTGTTTTCTCTTTCCCAAAACCATTCACATGTAATGAAGACAAATAAGTGTCATTTCTTAAAACAAAAGATACTATATATATTTTTCTAATCGTTTCATAAAAAGAACAAAAAATATTGACATGAAAATATTACAGTACAGTTTAAATGTTAAAATGTGCATAGTCTTTCAAAGAACAACAAATAAACTACTGTTCTTCAAAATTCGGTACAGGGGATGAAGTAAATATACAGTCCATTAAGCCGGAGCACATCAAAACAAAAATAGTTACAGAGTAGGTGGTCCTCGGGCGTCTTTATTGGCAGATTCCGTTGGCACGTCCCGATTACGTCATTTCCGGCTGAAACAGGGCAGAAGTTAAAAAAAAAAATACCGTGGCTAACGTTAGCAGCTTGGCTAGCGACAATTAACAGTTTAACGCATGAACGTCTTCATATATACCGCGGCAATTAGGGCGCAGGTCGGGCGTTCGTGTTATTTGTCGCTCCCTCTTTGGGATTACGAGGGAACGCTTCTCTGGTTTTCTTCTTCCTGAATTTTAATTTTTTATCTGAAGAATCTGGATTCTGTTTAGGGAATATATCGGCATATGGGACATTGGGCACGCTTCGGTCAGAGGGAATAAACGCACGGATAGACTGAAGTTTTTTACCGAACTATCTTCTTTCCTCGACACTCGCTTGCGGTTCGTTTTTCAAAATACCAAGCTGAAGGGAAGGTCAGCATAAATACTGTTGGCTGGCTAGTGACGGCAGCCAGTCGGCTTCTTTATATATAGATAAAGATGTTTAACAGAAGAGGAGCTGACTGTACGGGCTTTCATCGGCGGTCTCGGTAGCCTAAGTCGAGTTGTCATTCGCACTGTAGTTTAAAGCCGATCGCCTTTTAAACTTCATATCCCGCGTCATTTATCAGCCGAGACCGGTGCCTGGAGTGTCTCGCCGTCCTGGTGTAAATATGGCCTTGCTTCGGACTTTATTTAATTCTAACGATCGCTAGTTCTTAAACCGATGTTTTTTATCCTTTAAATATGCGATGATTATCACAAGGCGCTTGGCCAGTAAGAGGTCTCTCAAGCAAGGTCTTATTCTTCTACATTATCCCGCTTCCTGGATTTCTGGGGATATCGATAAACATCTTAGTTCTTGAGTATATTTTGATCTTTGTGGCAAGCTAGATAGTTACAGTCGTGTTACTGCCGGCGGTTTTGGGTCCCGTAACTTTTTTTTAAATAGCATTTTCTTGGAATTCATTACCAGGTAATTTTCTTTCATTGTCTTGTTCCTCTTTTATTTATTTGCGTGGCATTTATAGTAGACATTGCCTTAGTCAGCAGAAATAATGAAACCGGTTTTCAAATGTTAGGCTGACTCGCGTAGTTGGTATCTATCGCTTTTTTAATACTACACGTTTCCGCTCTGTATACCGTTTATGGTAAACCGGTATCATTTCCCATTAAACTTGCATTTAAAACATCACACTGCTAAGTAAGTGCATGGTTACTTTCACTTTGAAGAAACGCAAGCTTCGCTTATTGGCATGTAAAGTGTCCTGAATGCTTTTTTTTTTGGTTCTTATTCTAGTGCTTATGAGAGATGTTTTTGTTACTCTGTGCGCTTCTGTGCTACGTGTGAAAACAACTGTTCCAGAATCAGCAGCAGCTCAATTCTCTGTCCCCTCTGCAGTAGACCATGAACGGCCTGTCTGTCAGCGAGCTGTGCTGCCTCTTTTGCTGCCCCCCGTGTCCCAGCCGCATCGCAGCAAAGCTGGCCTTCCTGCCCCCAGAACCCACTTATGCCCTTCTGCCCGACCTGGAAGCAGGACCCACCCCCACTGCTTCTCTGGGAGCCTCGGGGCTTCGCTCCCGCGGCGGGGGCGGGGGAGGAGGAAGCAGCAAGGTGGAAGAGACGAGGTGGAAGCTCCACCTGACAGACCGGGCGGAGTTCCAATACTCCCAGAGGGAGCTGGACAGCACAGAGGTCTTTCTTACCCGCTCCAGCCGTGGAAACAGAGTGGGCTGCATGTACATCCGCTGTGCCCCTTCTGCCAGGTAAGTGGGTGGTGGGAATTGGACGGGGGGGGGACGGATACTAACAAATGATAGTAAATAGCTTGGGATGGAAGAGAGCGGTGCGCGGAGGCTTAGGAGAAGACGGAATGAAGATAGAAAGTAGGACAGCAGGAAATGAGAGCAGACCAAAGGCAGATAATTCCAGCTTCGCCTGTTAAGTTTGACAGAAGATTTGCAGTGAAACACTTGCGTGCCTTAGCTTTATGTACCTCCTGCTTTCATTTCAAACACTTATAACATCCAATGAAATCCTGTTTTGCACATGCATGTGGCATAAACAGCACTTCCCTCGTGCAGAAAAGGTTGGCTGTATTGTTAATCAGCTCATCTCTTTCTCAAGCTGAAACCTCCTGACATAGGAGTTATTGGTTGTTGACACTATTAATTTTTGCGTGTAGGTGGGGGGGAGGCACCGGGAAATGGCCACATTTCTTTTGTTTGTTTTCACACTTGTGGAGAAGAGGGACCATACAGGACTCTCATGGAAAGAACATGAAGCTGGTTAAGAATGACATATACAGCTTCTGATAAAATTATAGTGTCCTCTTGCCAAATATATAAATCTTGCAACCTGCAAAATCTTATTTTTCATGTAATAATTTCAGCTTCACTAATGGTTTCCATATGTTAAAATTATTGGTGTGGTGCCAAAATAGGGCCGTGTCACAGAACTACTCTTGAATTAATTATGTCTTTCCTACTCACTTTTGTTTCTTTAAGTTCAGGACTTGATTTTATTTGACCATATTTTGCAATATTATACCCTAGGTCTTGTCCTTCCTCTCAGTTTCTGTATTTCATTGTATTTTCTTATCATATTTGTCTTCACCTTTTTGATCCACATAGTGCCACATCTGTGATCTTGGTCGTTGTAAACCTACTGCAGTAATCATGCACGTGGAAGTCGCTTAGATGCTTGTGGTGAAGAAAGCAAAGAGCGTTCTGCAGCCATAAACCTTTTATTCAAACCCCCCTGAGTAGCTCCCTAATTGTTCAGGGGATGTCTCAGGTGACAATTGTGTAGCACAATGCCTGTGCTGATGAAGGTCGTTTGAATGTAATCATTTGCATCACAATTTGTTTAATGCTATAGTTAACTATAGCAGGATTTATGCCAACAAACTGTGGCTTGTGATTACTGGTTCCACTTGCTGTTGCCTGGTCTTATTCACATTGTTGATCATGTGACTTGGTTGAATTCCGTTCATTTCTCACGGGTGCTGGCGTTGTTGACGTCCACGGTCCTTTCCTCCATGCCTTCACCAGGTTTACAGTGCTGTTCTCTCATGGCAACGCCGTGGACTTGGGTCAGATGAGCAGCTTCTACATCGGCCTGGGGACGCGCATCAACTGCAACATCTTTTCCTACGACTACTCGGGCTACGGCGTCAGCACTGGCAAGCCTTCCGAGAAGAACCTGTACGCCGACATTGATGCTGCCTGGCAGGCTCTGCGCACGAGGTACGTTCTGGGGCTCGGCTTCCGCCAAGACGCTGCCAGTCCGACGATTGCACATCTTAATATGAAGCCATGGAGTTCGGTCACTTCTGAAAGACCCTCTTGACTTGCACTACATTTTACTTGTGATTTCTGGCTGAGAGGCCATCAGACTTAACGTTGGTCCTGATAGGGTCAGAAATTCATGAGCAATTCATCTAGGATCAAGATGGAGTCTGATGAAGCCTTTTGGGATTTTAAAGTTCTCCCGTCTGATCTCTGCTTCTCAGCTCTGCGTCAAGGAGATTGACATTGCTTCCATCATTGGTTTTTAATGACTGTATCTGTTTGAATAGATGCCACTACCTCTGGCCTTGTTGGCATGCAACACTCTTTGTCGCTCAAGTGACGCATGGCTCCTGGCCATGTTTAAGGTTGTCAGTTAGCCAGCATTAACAGTAGCTTGCGCTCTGGTGGTCTCTCCCTCACCTGCCACAGGTACGGCATTAGCCCGGAGAACATCATCCTGTATGGGCAAAGCATCGGCACTGTGCCGACTGTGGACCTGGCATCGCGGTACGAGTGCGCGGCGGTTGTCCTGCACTCCCCGCTGACCTCTGGCATGCGAGTCGCCTTCCCGGACACCAAGAAGACCTACTGCTTCGATGCGTTCCCCAAGTGAGTGATTGGTTTAGCACATTCCAACTCCAATGGTACTGCAGGGTCTGTCACCTGGCCGATGGTGGCAGATTAGCCGTTGCCATCTCCATGCGACGTTTCTTTTTTTTTTTTTTTTTAGCTACTGTTGTCATGGTCACTGCTGTCGGTTTTTGTCCTTGCCGTGCCTCAGAAGAAGTCTGTCATGGTTCTTGGCGTGTAGTGGGATTGCAGTCCACTTTCGATGTCCCTAAAACACCTGTGACACTCTGCCTCTCTCGTCAGCATCGAGAAGGTATCCAAGATCACGTCGCCAGTGTTGATCATCCACGGGACAGAGGACGAGGTGATCGACTTCTCGCACGGTCTGGCGTTGTTCGAGCGTTGCCCCAAGGCGGTGGAGCCCTTATGGGTGGAGGGAGCGGGCCATAACGACATCGAGCTCTACAGCCAGTATCTGGAGCGCCTGCGCAGGTTCATCAGCCATGACCTGGCGGCCCAGCATGCCTGAATACACCATTTATTAAGCCTCTCCATGTCCTTGGACGACCGGCTGTATGTCTGCGAGCTGGGGACCCACAGATCCAGTGGGCTCCAGGCATTGGGCAGCTTGTTTACCTGTGTGTGTCTGCGTGAGTGTGAGTAAGGACAGCTCAGGCAGGTGGGTGTCTGTCTGGGTGTCTACCCCGTCTCTCTCTCTCTCTCTCTCTCTCTCTCTCTCCGCTATTGGCCTGTTTACTGGTTACCCTCCATATTTGCCTTGATTTTCCCTCTGTCCATTATCAACCCTTCTAATACTGTGCAGGAATTCAAGCTAGTGCTCATATTCCCTCTATGTATGTGTGCAGTGGTCTTCAACTGTGCTCCTGAACTTCCTCCAAGGAACACCCCCACCCAGCTTCCCCATGGTGATCAGAGGCTGGTCTTTCTGGGGCGTAGTGTTTGCTCGTTAGGAGATAAAGCTGGGAGCAGGATGGACTGGGGAATCGTGAGTGACATCTGAACCTTGCGGATAACTTGGGAGGGAACTGATGACTGATCGCAGCCGCCCCAAAAAAAAACAATTCAAGCATGAATGCACATTCCTCAGAATTGTCGCGGTCCTTGTAAAACAGGGACTGGTGTATGTAAGATGGAGTGAGGAGGTCACTGCTGCTTTTTTCTTTTTTTTTTTTTTTTTTTTAAAGCCAGATAAACATAGGGATAGAATTTACATTTTATAATGACCTTTACCCTTATTTTGGTTCTTCCCGTCCTCACAGTTAAGTATGTGTGGAAGGTTTTACGTGATGTGTTTCTGCATTTTCTTCATAACATCTCTCAGAACTGTATAACAAAGAAATATTAAAGAAAATAGAAGTCTATTTTTATACTAAGTGAATTAAGGGAGCTATCACAGACCAATATATTGATAAAGAAATATGTGTACTCTATCAGTACTGGCAGCGTTCAGCAATATAATCTGCTCTGGAATCATGAATAACAACAGAGATGATTTGACCTCAAGCTGATGATGAAGGCAGGAGGTACCAAGATTTTTTTTTTTCCCTCCTTCTGCATTTCTGACTTATCAGCAAAACTGTGTCTTGCATTTACTGTTAACCTTGAGTTTTCCAGCCAAATATGAGGCTATTGCCCACTTGTGGTTGTGCGAGTCACGCTCTGAGGTCAGAGCATCAAAAGCGCCGTTGTCCTTGGGGCGATCTCAGGCTGCACGGTATTATCAGATCGATTCAGCCATCTCACTGCAATGTCTGTCACCGAGGGACTCAATCCACCATTGAGAACCATCAAGAAATGAGAAAGGAAAGTGCCTCGGGGGGGGAAGATAAAATTCATCGAACAGTCTTTGCTCTGTCTGTGTATTTTGTCAACAAATTTAATTCCTTATTGGAAAGCAGTAAAGGTTGTTTTAAAATACAGTGAACATAATTGTTTAAAGACAGATTCTCTTTGTGTTTTTTTTTTTTTTTTAACCCAACCAATTGACACATGCATGTACAGTGTCACTTTAAAACAGATGCAAGCATTGGCTGTCAGTTGGACTCCAGCTTAAGTGTGTTTTCCACTGAGCTTTTTGACTGGATGGAGAGTACTGGCTGAACTTGCTGCTAAAGATGGGGATTGAGGCCTCCCCGCCCTAGGTAAACGTGATGGGTGATAAGCTGGGAGGGGTGAAAGTCACACCTGTGGCAGCCATGAACCCTAGTGTCTCCCCCCTCTAATAGAAGTGGAGCTGTTGGAGGAATATGGGTAATGCATGTAAACGCTTGTTACCTATCATTCTGTAAACGCTAAAAGATTGGTTCTGATGCAGAGGAAGGCTGCATAGACAACATCCATTCAACAGTGCCGTTTCAAACCAGCTGACTGCAACATTTATACCGCACTGGATGGAACAAAAAAGTATAGACACTACAACTGGAATGAGCCTTTATTACTGAAGCCATTTTTGTTAGGTATACAATCTTATAGTTTCTTTTCTAATATCTTCTGCTCTGTTTCATTGTCCTTCAAGATTCTCCCATCAGCTGCCTCGTCAAAGGAGAATTCATTTCCTGAGTGATACATGGGCCCCACCTTGTAGGTTCTCAGTCGCTCCATCCAGGTTGCAGGGGGAGGCATTCTGCAGCAGAAGCCGAACCTCAGAGAGGGGCATTTCAGTGATCTGGCATTGAAAGCGGATCTATGGGAAAGGCCCTCCTATCCTCACCCAGGATGGTGAGGCTTCATTAAACCAAGCTGTGTCCAAACCAAACATGGTGATCCACTGACATGAGAGTGTGCACCATCTTCGACGACAAAGAAAACCAAAATACGGCTGAGAAGCCTTGAGCTATGCTTTGGCACGATGCCCTGGAGTTTCTGTTATCGGAACCAAAGACGAAACGAGCCGCAACAGAGGAGACTTTGGCGTTAATTGTTTTTTTGGTCCTTTCTGGTGATGGAGCGTATGGAAGGGGGCAGTGGAAGAGAGTTAGCTTGTAGTGAATGAGCTCTCATGGGCGTTATTTTAATTTGCACACAGTTTTGGGAGCCATTTTGAAAAAACGTTCAGGTGTCACACCCAGTCCAGACAGATTACGTCCTGACAAACTTAAAGATTGAATACAGGAGTGGGAATCTGGATCTGGTATATGAAATGGAGTGTCGGGTTGCCATGAATTCCAACAAAACGATAAGTAACAAGGATGTTTCATTTACCAAAATGTACTGTATGATATTGTCTTCTTTCTGAGGGGAGTGCTGATTGGGAAGCGGGGGGAGGGGTCAGTAAATATATGGGTAATGTGTTTTATTGTATCCTGTTACACTATGTTTATATTATTTGAAAATTTGTAATATTTAGTTTAAAATCTTTTCCTTTTTCTCAAAGTAATAAAGAGATGGTGTAATAGACAATAAATGATTCGACCATGAATTGATGTATGTGATATATATATATATATATATATATATTATGTGTGTGTGTTTATTTATTTATTTACAAAATCACTATGCCTTCATGACCCTTGATGGTTGAAGCGGAACAGAAAATGAGGGGACCTGCATTTCTAATCTATTCTATACAAGTACAATGCTTTCCTTGCTAGAATTTTGTAATAATTTCAACATCATATAGAGAGATGCCTTCCTCTCCCAAAGGTAGCACTAGTCAGGCATGACTATATGTACTGTGTGACGGATGGTGGGCTTGTTTCCTGTTTGAGTCATGTTACCCCAGTGAAATGTTTGCATTTCCCATGAATGTGCAGCTGAAGTACACTTAGGCAGCGGAGATGTGAACTTTCAGCTAAAATCAGCTCTTCTCAAGAATGCGAGTTGGTCTGCAGCTGCAAAGGACAGTCTATAAGCAGAAACAGACATTTTAATAAGACTCATAATAAACATCTGACTGAATATGAGATATATACATACACATATTGTGTATTTGTCACAGTGTTCGAAGAGAAATGTGCCCATGTTTTGTTAACATTAACCACTATTTACAGCCACACCGTTCAGGCAACCTTGTGTGCTCATCCACCGTGAGCTGAGCAGGTCACTTCCTGTTGGGGGGTTAGGGGCAATGAGGGCGTTATTTTGCCTGGGAGGCTGCACCACAAAGGACAGAGTCTGTAATTAAGGGATTCATGGAAGCCATCTTGATGGCTGCTACTGGAGCCATGGATATTCTAGGCCATGCTGCTGCGGGGAGTCCTGTGAGATGGGCTGGAACACAAAGACTCAAATTATGTTTTCATTATTGTAGCACAAACTCTGACTCGCCCCCCTTTCCTGCTCCACAACCAGCAGGATTTTGTGGTTTGAAGGGGGGGGGGGTCATGCAACAGTGCCAGATGGGTGCTCAACTCCCTCCTCATAACCCCCGACACACACACACATACACAAAACACTTCAGTGAGTTACTATATAAAACCTCAGGATCTGGCACACGGATTACTGCAGATGCAACAGTCTTATTAGTTGTGTGTGGCGGTGAGCTGTGACCTCGTGCGAGCACGTCATTCAGACCTCAAACAGCCTTTTCTCCGGGCAGTATGGTGACACGCACTCCAGTGAATTGGTCTGTTTCCCGTTACTCTAAAAACTGCTACAGCTTTCCACAAGGCATACGGGAGATCACATTTGAGTGACAAAGGGACAGTCTGTACACTACAATTTATGTTGGGCTTAAAAGTTTTTGTCATTGTACAATGTGGACTACAACCTAGCCAGGTCAATTTTCCGCAGTTACCATCCCCCATCCCCTTTGTGGTGTACCGTTAAACCTAGCCTTCCTCCTTTTGGTAGAAATATTTGTGTTGATCACGATTTTATCCGCAAAAAAAGACACCCTGCCTTGGCTGATAAATGCAGAAAACACTTTAAGTAAGCTCACTACGTTCGTACGCCTTCCTGGCTGAGAATGTCCGTATTTTGAAAGTCCTGGTTAGTTTCAGGAATTTGCACACGCATCCTTTCCATTAGTATATCTCAGGGAGTTTAATTACAGAAATATATATATATGTACTGTGTATCTGAGGTATAAGTAATCATCACGCCACATTTCTGTCTTTTTTAATTAAAAGTTCTTCGAAATGAGTTCCTATTAGCGGGTGAAAACGGCGAGCAGCGCGCGGCTTCCCGCGTGAGCGCCACGCCCACGCCGGGCCCCGCCTCCGCTCGCGGCCACACCGCCGCCTTCCTGCTGCACGCCCGCGGCTCACGTCAGCCGGCGCCGTCACTGCGCGTTACCCTCTAACTCGGGGGGGGGCGTAGGTTTCTACCGGCTTTCTCAGACACAATGAACCGAGGAGCTGCGTAAAACGGACAAGTCGGGGGTGGGAGCAGGAAAAAGCGGCGCCTTTTCAAGTTGATTTTCGATCGTTTCGGCATTTTCGTTCGACGCATTCGGCCTTTTGGTGCGCAGTTACCGTTTAAAGCAAAAAAATAGTCGCCGCTTAGGAGCGCTAGCTATCGGTTCTAAAGCAGCGATCCGGGCGGAATCAGGAGACTCGCTGGCCCGACAAGATATTGGTTACTACAGCTCGCTTAGCCTGCCCAGTTATACGACGAAATAACATGTCGGTGTTCGCCTATTCGGATTACTTAGCTGCCGAGTGCCTGGTGTCCATATCCAGCGGACCCGTCCTCCACCGACCCACGCCGGTGGCTTCTGCCGCCGTGGGTCCCCCCCCGGCCCTGCCTCTCGGGGAGCCCGAGGGGTCGAGGGAGGATAAGGAGGTTCGGGACACCCTGAAGCAGGAAGGCTCCAGTATAATGACGGTGGCCGGGATCCTGACGGACCTCCACGGCAAATTCCGCCCCATGTCGGCCTACTCCGAGAGCAGCAACTCGTCGTGCGGGGAGAGCGGATACACCACGTTGTCCGACTCCACAACCCCGACGCCCACCATGACCCCGAGCGCCACGCCGACCCCCGGGCAGCACGGCCCAGCCCAGCAGCAGGTGTGGCCGGCGGCTGCTGGGGGGCCCTCCCGCTCCCCCGTTAAACGGCACCCGTGCACTTTCGATGGCTGCGACAGAGTTTACGGGAAATCGTCTCATCTGAAGGCGCACATCAGGACTCACACAGGTAAAGTTCAGTTGTAATGGCTTCGGTGGGTAGGCATTGGTCTCCGAGCATCGGTAATACGTGTTTTTGCTTGTAAATTAATGTATGTGGCTAGTGTTTAAAGTTACCGTGTGGGGGTGGCGCCGCTGCACGGGGGAACTCGGGGCTTTTGTAGGAGTCTTGGGGGAGGGGGGCCACACGGTGTGCGAGTCCTGCCACGCTTTGCCTGGCTAACCGCCCCAGCTAACCGGGTGAACTTTTTTTTTGACCCGTGGAGATCCCCTTTAAATAAAATGCGTAAAACGGATATTCACATTCATTTGATTCTCTCCAAGTTTAAAACAATCTGATTTGCCCCGGACACCCGCATAATTCAGAGTCATTTTAGACGTATAAAGTTAGCCGGCGTGATCGGGTTAGCCATCATGTCTGGATGGTGTGGTGGGAGTGGAGGGGAGGGACGTTTTATAACGCGAGTACAATACTAGCTACCTTACAACGGACAAAGGAGGGGGGAGAGAAACCGCCAGTTGGAAATAGTGGGGGACAAAGAGAAGAGTGGAATGAGAGACGGAGACGAAGAGCGCTGGGACGGATGTGTGGAAATGCATATCCCTGCGAGGAGTGCAGAAGATCCGGGGCCGGACCCCAAAGCTTACTGCCGGCTGATCTCTTTGTCATTTGGGCCCCTCCTCCCTGGCTCAGTCATTTTCCCCCCATCGAAGTCTGCGAACAGCCTCGAAACTTGACTATGACTTTTTTTAAGAAAAAAAAAAAAACCTAAGTGATGTTCTGAGCGTCATGTTTCCTTTGTAACGTACTTTCCCACCATTTTTGGTCGTTAGAGCCAAAGACCGATTGAAGATGCAAGAGTAAAGTTAGTCCCACAGTAATTTAGGAATGTGGCATTAACCCTAGTGTGTAGATGCTAGGCCTACCCCCACTTCATTTAATCGTTGAATGGCCATTAGTGTCTATAGCCAGCTTGTCCTTTCATCACGTTCCCAGCCTTTAGTTGCTCCAAAGAAAACACTGCCTCCTACTGCCTGACCTGCAGTATTACTAAGATCAGTCGGGATTTAGTGATGTAACCTGTGCCATCTGCAACTAGGCCGGGGTTTCCCAGTCACGATCCCACGGGACCTCTGTGTGCTAGCTTTCATTCCAGACAAGCCTTTACTTCATCAGGCTTGATTGAGCTTTTTATGACAGCTGCTTAATATATTTGGAGGTTTCTTTGTGTGGGAAAAGCCACAATGATGAATGTCTGTTTCAGGCCTGCCTGATTTGATCTTTGATGTCTTTATTTGTTGTCTTACCTGCCTTGGTATTTTTCTGTCCTGATTTGTAGTGATTTTATGTTGCATTCATTAGTGTTTTTGAATGTTCTCAACATTGTTGCTGTGTTCATATTTCTAAAGGTAGGCTTGGGTGCTTTGGTGAGGTAAAACTGTTTTTGTAATGTTAATTGAGCTGCTTGTGTTTCAATTTCCATGCTACTACAGCAGTTTTAGGGGCTCTGATTGGTCTACAATTTAAGTAAACGATTCACGAAAAATCTAAAATGTCTAAAGAGTTATGAGATAGTAAAAATTTGAATTTTAAGATGTTCACTCTCTGATTTCAGTCCATAGTGCTGGTAGACACATTCCAGTCATATAGTAGAACTGTGGTCTTTACACGTTGTTTGAAGAATGACTGAGCACCCATTTGGTGGGGAGGGTACATCGCCACGTCAACCGGTTTATTTGCCCACACCTGATTTTTACAGATTGCAGATCATGCTATTTTGGGATCTGGCTGCAAAACCTAGTGACTTGGCAATGACTAGCAGGTGTCCATAACCTATGGCAACCAAGCGGTTTATTCACCGAATGCTTTCTGACACACATCATATGCAGGGAACAGACGGGGGATTCTAGCAAACTCTTAATTTTACTTACACAAAATTTAGGTAGGCAGTTGACCTTGAATACTTATTGGTCCTGTATTTTCTCGTTCAGTGCTGTCTGACTAGAACATTACTTGCTCTTAAGGTTATAGTCCTGCTGCTTATGTTAATTGATTGTACTTGTGGTGCAGCTGGTTGCTGCATTTTGACAGTGATGGTTTACCATATTGGGAAGAGCACTACGGTGTTTTATTTCAGTCTCTTGTCACATAGAAGAGCAGCTGGTCTCCAGTGATGATGTCATCTCCCTCTTTGCATATTCGCACAGGTGAGCGGCCCTTCCCTTGCACCTGGGCCGGCTGCGAGAAGAAGTTTGCACGCTCGGACGAGCTGGCGAGGCACAAGCGCACACACACCGGGGAGAAGCGCTTCCCCTGCCCGCTTTGTGACAAGCGTTTCATGCGCAGCGACCACCTGGTCAAACACGCCCGCCGCCACCCCGACTTCCGCCCTTCCATGATTGGACGTAAGGGCGCGGCTACCCCTGGCTCCGGGGGACTGTAGACGACGTTCATCTCCCACTACTCCACCCGGCACATTCAACATGGACCCCATAACACCGACCTTGCCCCCCTCCCCACTCTTTCCACCCATAACCTCCGATAATGTGGGGGCGGGGACACTGTCAAGGGAATACAGTCTTACTCAAATACACAACGGCTTCAACTCCGGCTCCGCCCACCGTGGCCCCAACACTTGCGCAACACCTGCAAAGACCTTGATGCGTCCCTTGTTTTGAGAACACCCTGTACTGCAGCTGTCTGTTCTCATGCAGGCTTCTTTTGAGTGGGTGGGGCATGGAGGGGGGAGTTTCCACATCAAGCACAGAACCACCTACAGGTGCTGCACATTCCATGTTGATGGCTGTTTTGTGACCATAGATAGAATATTAGAGTATTAGTCACTTTGTTTTTGGCCCATTGTCACACTGCAAGGCATGTCATTGCGCTGCCTGGTGGTCCGAGTCAGCAACGCCTTGACCCTGCCAAGCAGTGAAACGTCTGCATAGTACATGTAGCGCAGTGTCTCATCTTAGCTGCAGTTTGAGTAGCTGAAAGCTCTTGCAGAAGGGATGATAATCATGAACACCATTTAGAACTAACATCCGGAATGAGT
Organism: Stomatorhinus walkeri; assembly: GCA_026784285.1. Classification (NCBI taxonomy): domain Eukaryota; kingdom Metazoa; phylum Chordata; class Actinopteri; order Osteoglossiformes; family Mormyridae; genus Stomatorhinus; species Stomatorhinus walkeri. The sequence goes on along the minus strand of JAODUD010000043.1, from coordinate 11,969,853 downwards.
TACTGTTCTTGCGTTTAGGTGACGGGGAACCAGGGCAGCTTTATTACTTGGATTTTCCCCCCATTTTGGTTGAAATCTAGAATTGCGTAACTGGAACACTAGAACTCTTTGAATATAACCAAAAATTCTTATTTCTTGGAGCAGAATTTTTTTTCAGGAAATAAACTCTAAAATTGTTTTACTTTAGATTTCAGTTGACTCTGTTACAAACGACATGAATACTCGCAGTTCCAGATTTTACCGGACACCAGGGGAAAATGCGAGTGTTGTAGTGCCCGGGGAGTTAATGCTTGATTTAGACTAGAGAGCTGCTAGTGTGTGTGTGCGCGTATGTCTCTGTGCGTGTGGGTGAGTGCAAGATCTCTGTAAAACAATCTACTGTCTTGACAGTCTGTCCAACCTCAGGATGGACACCTTTATCTCAGTGACTCCATCAGGAAACTCATAAAGCCTTAAGACATTTCACAGTTACTGCACCATAGTTTACTGTTGGACTTGTACAGGTATATATGCCAAATGGCACATTACAGACACAAAAAGAGAAATATATATGCAATATGGCACTTTTCCTATAAGTGATGTCTATCTCCCATTGGCTGCTAGAATGATAGCCTCCATTCCAGATACACCCTCATGCTTATTGATATTGTGTACTTGTACTGGACATATCGTATGGCAGTTTGTCCAAGTGCTTGAACAAGTGCGACAAAGGACAGAATAATAAAGTGAATCTACTGTCTCTGGCTTCAGGTATTTCTACAGTTATGTTGTACATGCTACACGTGTCCCAGGTGATGGGGTTCATATCATGCAAGTTGTATGTATTCAGTCTCCTTGAGTAGCATGTTCCTACTGTTTACTATTTGTACCACTAGGTGGTGGTATTTTCTGCAAACTTTTCTGCTATTTGCTGTATTTACCACTAGGTTGTGGTATTTCCCACGAATGCTTCTCTCTACAGTTTAGTTTTTTTGGATGCAGCCACTCTTGTGTTTGTGCTACAGTTTCAATGCAATATTTTGCTAGGATTGGATTTTTTACTGTGGGCATTGTGCACGATATGACAGCATATTGGAAATGTTTTGCTTACATTTCTTTTGGTTTAAATACATTTACAAATGCCTCTTTGCAGTCGTGGGAAAAATGAAGTATTGACTGGTTTTTGAGTAACTGCTGGCAGTTATCTTCAACATTGTGTTGTTAGTACTTCAGAAACAAAAAATAGATATACTTAGACAAACTGATTTAATTACATTTTGACTCTCAAAAGGAATAAATGTCATACCCAAAATTAATTTGATTTGGAGATATCAATATTTTGGGTGAGAGAGGAGGTATTTCCTCCTGCTAAATAAATGGGTTTTCAATTCCTCCTCTGACTCCTTTAGGGCCAGACTGAATTTTTATCATGTGCTTCAACAGGGAAAAGAATTGGATCCCAAGCCTCAATGAAATTGCACTGTTATGCTATACTATGAATATTAATATTTCAGTTATAATTTTATGCACAAGTATTTTTATTGATAAAACAATATTTAGTCTGACTAGTGCAATTGGGACTGTTAGTATATTTTTAAGTTTTTTGGCTAGTAATAAGATGACCGTGTACTAAATGTCAGTTTAAGATCGGTGGCAGTGGGCAGTTGGGGGTGACTGCTGTTGTCTGCCCTAGTTCCACGTTCAGGACACATGATCTCAGCTTCTCATACCTCACCACAGAGCAAGTGTTCAACCTCATTTCCAGTTTCATTACCATGCTCAAGGCGGTGGCCTGTTTGCCATTGTTACACGATAGGACTCCAGATTGATTTTGTTGTGGCATCTTGTCTTAATGTTCAGATGGTGACGGGTGACCCCCGGTTATTGTTGCCGTGGTTACCTCGGACCTTCATTTTTCTCTTTTTTTTTTTGCTTTGTTTTTTTCTCTCTCATCTTCTGGGAAACGAGGGGATCTGGTTCTGTTTCGAACCTGAAAATTCCTCTGGATTTTTTCCCCTGTTGGATGTAGTAGGAAAAATAAATGAAATTTCCATTTTTTTTCCTTGTGTAACATGTAAAAATAAGCATGTTTTTGTTTCTGTATTCTTCTGATTAATTTATTACATGTTTGTGTGATTTGAGTATCATTTTTATAGCTAATTTTTTTGTGGTATGGAACAATAATCGGTTTTCCTTTTTTTTTGCTTAAAAGAATACTACCAGTGCTTTTTAAATCTGAAAATAAAAATGGTGAACAGTTTGTCTTGTGTGTGTGTCGTATTTGGAATCACTCTGTTGCCTTGGTGATACTTGCACTACCGTACTGTGGCTTGGGACTTATGATTATTATGCTAACCGAACCAGCGTAGCCTTCTCTCTCAGCATTAAGGCATATGGGCTTTACAGGAACGGGTTGATATTGGTCAACCCCAATTGTTCATTATGACTTTTAGTTGAAGAGGCTAAGTAGGCCAGTTCAGGTTGGCCACTGTCTGTTGGTAGAGCCATTTCTCGGATTGCGAGTCCATGCTGAACCAACCTCTTCAGTCTGAATAGAGTTTGCAAAGAGCATTGCAGTGTGTCCGGATGCAGTAGGAAAAGGTGGTTAGTCTTTTTCATGAATCAGGTGTGGCTGTGTATTTCCTACTGTTTTACAATGAGCTTGGAGTTCCTTTTCAACTTTAACCACTAATTAAAGACACGACCCACTCTTAGGTCAGTTCTTTCATATACCTTTTCTGAATTCTTTTTTTCTACCATTTTATTGTTGAAAAACGGTACATGCAAAATGTACAGAAATGCACCGAAAGGACTGTAGCACTGTATTGATCGAAAACTCCCCCATTCCTGGATTCATATCTGTGTCGGCTCAACCACTGATGAATAACTCGCTCAGTAGAACAGGGCTGTGTTTTCAGTTCGGCTAAGTTTTCGGCTAGTTAAGTTGGTGAGGGTAAACCTACCAATCAGAACGGAGTGGGCATAGGGTCAGGGCCAATCAGAACCAAAACATGCAAGGTTCATCACACAGCTCACTACGATGGGCACTCGCTACTCTGTCCTCAGTGACAGTTTGATGACACTGTGAGGGTCATCCTCACTGTTTCCATATACTAGCTGTCAGTAGGAACGAAAATACTGAGAGTGAAGTAACTTTCCTGTTTTGTTTCCCTGAAAAAAAACCCTCTAGCTACATCGCCCTGCAAAACCAGGCAGTCAGGCCCATTGCAGGCACACATATCTGCACAAACAGTCCCCTGGCGTGTCTGCCTACTTCAGCCTTGAGTGCACCACCTCCTGGGCCCCTTCAAGGTCAGAGGTCAGAATGAGACCTTGCTCTGCCTCTGCGGCAAGCCGTCCGGCGGTTCCGCCCGTGCAAAGGTAGTGCTGCAGCGTCTGTGCGGACGGACCGGCTTGCAGGCAGCGCTGCGCGGGCGGAGCAGGAAGTCGAAATTGGCAGAGGTGCTCATGGCGTAGAAGACGTTGCCATTGTCAGGTATCACCAGCTCTGAAGACAAGACCGAGGGATAATGTGGAATAGCACGTGCATTTAAACAACAGGGCAACAGGAACTCAGACCTGACAGAGCTTCACATAATGTCCTCAGAAGCAGTAGTACTGATGAGGACCAGCGCATACGCACCTTTTTCCTCAGAGATGACTTGCACCAACTCATAGCTCTCAGGTGCTGCCCCCTCCAGGTGATGCTTGGTCATGGCTCGGGAGATAACGGCAGGTGTCTTGTCCTGACTAGTCAGCTGTGGGGAGGAAGTGGAACTCAATCATTTCCCCCCCCACCGTTTCGATGGTGATATAGTGACACCATGCAAAACCACCTGACTGGTTAAAAAAAAAAAATGGAATGTATGACTTGGCAGGAATGAGGTTTTGAAGCTCTGTGAGATGTTAGTTACTGCTTGGTTTAACCCAATGAAAGCCAGTAATGTAACCAATGGGATGAATCCTCTCAGTCACCATTTTGTTCAAAACAATGCTTATGCTAATAAATATTAGAGGTGTAACAATTCATCAATTCTAATCGATATATCAATATTTAAAGCCACAATATGATTTAATCGACTTTAACAAATATTGATTCATATCATTAAACCATGACAATATGCCAAAACACTGCTGAAAAAATATATATCTGTGAAAAAATATCTCACACAAGGCAATCTAGAGCAGCGCTATTCAAATCGCGGTCCGAGCCCTGCTGATTTTCTAGCCTGCCTTTAGCTGTGAGTGTGTGTGAAGCCTCTGACCAATCAGAATGAGTAATTATTAAACTAACTACCTGGGAGAACTGAAAACAAGGCCTGGATTTGGAATCTTGGGCCAGATTTCAAGAGCCCTGATGTAGACTCACCTTGGTAAAGAGTAGAGATCAATACATTACAGTCATTTTATGTAGTTCAGTACAACTGTTCCTACATTTTAGAGAGTAAGCTTTTCATATGGTGTTAAAGTGCAAATACATTTTTTTGTTTTTGAGATGTATAGTGTTTCTCAACATATTCTGTTGAGAAAAATGAAAAGCTTTTGAATTCAAATAAACTCCACTAAAATCAGCTTATGTTTCACTGAACTGAAAATATTGATCATGCATTAATTATTCCAATCATACCATATCACTGTAACATTTCATATACCTCCATCTAATCACAGTCGAATCGCATTGTGGCAAAGCTGACGATTTGCACCCCGATTAAATACACAGATCTAGGATACACCTGAACTGTCCGGACCAGGTGAACGGATCACCCCCTATAACCTTGGTACCTCCTGAAACTGCTGTCATGCTCAGGCTCACAGCAATAATGACACACAGCATCGCTACGCATGGTGCACTTATAAGTTGGTCCACAGACACAAAGCACACAGACTGTAAGACACACACTGAACATCACAAATAAACTGAGAGCTACATAAACACACAGTCGCCGTGCTCTGACCAGGATACTTTTGTAGAGGTTTCCATTGCTGTGTTCCACGCTGACCCGGATGATACAGGCATCCTGAGCCTGTGTGTTGTACAGGGGGGGCAAGTTGGCCATGCTGGTGAGGGTGCAGTGACAGGGCAGTGAGGAAGAGTAAGGTGTGTTGGGAACAGTAGCTGCTGATGAAGATTGCTCCATACAGTGGAGAGAAGAACAGGACGAAGACTGGAAAACAGAAGGTGCCAAGACAGAGTGATTGTAACTTCATGATTCTGGAAGAATATTACTGTTTGTGTGTATATGAGGGAAATGTAATGTAAAGTGTGTGCGGACGTGAGCGTACCATCTCATAAGCCAGGCTGGAAGTGTGAGTCACTGATACCCCGTCGCTGTCAGACGGGCCAGAGTCGCTGGACGACGTGCTGACTGAGTCCAAGCTCTCCCCTGAGCTACCAGCAGGAGAGGCGCGAGGGCAGTCTCTCCCCAGGGAGGTCACACCCATGGCCTCCGGGCCCAGGAATAGTCTGTACAAACAACCGGTGGTGTGTTTAGGGTGACCACCTAATTCATGTTGGCGGGGGGGGGGTCACTTTGAGCTACTTCAGGTTTTAAGACCGAAAGGCTGTCATGCTTGGCAGAATTACTCAGTTCATCTTGCGCTTTGACTGGTTTGTTTCCTTGATTGAAAGACTCATCCAGCTGTTTCATATTAACATTAGTAAATATTAGTATGATTATAGGAGACTTATTTGAGATTATAAGAGAGCTTTGGGTGAGGTGGTTGCTCTGAGACTAGGGATCTGTGTCAATAATTGGAAGGTTGCTGGTTCAAATCTTGTGAATGATCCTACTCTGTTGGGCCCTTGAGCATGGGCCTTAACCTGCAGTCACTTTCTCCTGGGTATGATGTTTATCTACATCCAGCCCTGTCAGGAGGTCCTCGCACTTACAAGGAAATGTGAAGTTTGATGGCAGGATTGGCACTCCAGCTACTGGAGAAAATTCACTGCTGTGGTATCACCCACTGCATGGCTGCACTCAGGTTCTCATCCCCGAGCTGGGTCATTGTGTGGTGGATGTGGCAAAGTGCTGTAATCAGTGCATGCCCCTTACCTACATACTATAGGAGGCTAACCAATCACAGCATAGCAAGAACTCAAGGCTAAAGTGAAATTGGGGTCTGGAAAGACATAGGGGTTCATGGGTGATTTTGAGGCACTCACAGACTTAGCCTCTTCGCCATGCTCTGTCGGGGCTTGGGTGATGTCGCACTGCTGTCCCCGAGTCCCTCGATCTCACAGGACAGTGTGTAGCTGGTGAGAGGCCGGAGCCCAAAATGCAGGTCAAAACAGGAAGTGATGCATGGAGGAAGGAAGGAAGTGCGGCCAAGGGAGCTACCAGCCATTCTGGTTTTAAGATGAGACAGCAAGCATGTGTATAAATAGCCCATTAGCCATCCAGTTATCTTCCAACCGCTTTTCCTGATTAGGGTCACATGGTGGGGGGGGTCTTGGAGCTAATCCCAGGCAACACAAGGCTGGGGTAAACCTCGAATGGGATGCCACTCTATCGGCGGGTACATTCACTGACACACATCATCATATGCTATGAGCAATTTAGAGATACAAATTAATCTGGAAGAAATCTGTAACACATGGGAAGAACATGCAAACGCCATACACACCGGACAGAAGTGGATAGTTCCGCTCCAGAAAGTAAAAATCCAGGCCAAAATTTGATTTTTACTCTCTGGACTTGAACTTTCCACCTCTGGTTTTGGTGAATTGACATCTCTTAAGTGGCCTGTTATGTGACTGTGTTCTCAGCAATGGACTGACATCTTCTCCACGGTGTCCCCTAACCCCATGGTGGACTGACATCCTCTCCAGGGTGTCCCCTAGCCCCATGGTGGACTGGCATCCTCTCCACGGTGTCCCCTAGCCCCATGGTGGACTGGCATCCTCTCCAGGGTGTCCCCTAGCCCCATGGTGGACTGGAATCCTCTCCAGGGTGTCCCCTAGCCCCATGGTGGACTGGCATCCTCTCCACGGTGTCCCCTAGCCCCATGGTGGACT
>JAODUD010000043.1:11927063-11942673 GCA_026784285.1 Stomatorhinus walkeri | reverse complement strand
GGGTGTCGGGGGGGGGGGGGGGTGGGGCATACTTTCCGTCCACCGCCTCAGTAACGGTGGCCTCAATGCCCAGCACAGCCAGCGTCCGCAACATCCTCTGCCTGCGTTCAACACGGCGTTTAAGATTGATGAGGAAGATCTCAAAGAGTCAGAGAGGGAGGACCAATCAGGTCACATGACAGTAATTACAACAGGTCACATGACAGTAATTACAACAGGTCACATGACAGTAATTACCCCATCCGCAGTACAAGAAGCAGAAACCTATATTATTTATGACCTGACTCACTTTCCTATCAGATTAAAATTATCTCTAGAAAATTATAAATCTTAATTGCTGTAATGGTTTTGTTTCTAGCTTAAAATTCCCTAAACTCTGCCAAGATGAACTTGCTCAATTTTAACGTAGTACAGTCATCCATCAACTTAAGTCCTATCGAGTAACGTCCAATTGCACTTAAATCCATGGTCCGATGACAGACATGGTAAAAATGTAAGGAGAGGTGCCTAAGGCAGACATAGTAGACATTAGGGGACATATTTCACTATTCGTGTGGCTGGTATATTTGATCTCTCCCCTATAATGATCAATATATAAGTCCAGATTGACTTATGTTCTCACTTCTGAAACGTAGCTTGGACATAAGTCAATGGATACCTGTATTTACTACAAAATCATTCTGATCACAAGCAAATAAGATTCAAATGTAGGACACTGGACAGCGTTGATCTTTTGAAGGTAAAATAAGGAATGTTGTCATAGTTACCTGATCAAAACCCATCCTTTCCGGGGGTTTTTCGGGAATGTGAAGGTAATGCGATGGCTCCAAAGAGTGGTGGACTGGAGAGACAGGTTAATTAATTGTCTTTTTACATAATTCTTAATATTTCCATATTTTTTTAAAAGTAATTTATAGTCAATGACAAAAATATCCATGCACAGCTGTTTACTGACTCTGTAAAACACAAGTGATTCCAGGTGATCAAAACTAATAACACAATAATAAAATAAAATAATGATATTATTATTATTTGCTTTTACTCAAACTGACACATATGTTTTTACCATTTATATGGCTGGGTCATTTTGGCAAAACACCTTGCTAAGAGTGTAACAGCGATTCTCCATTAAACAGTGATCTGTTTGGCATAGCACCCCCTGCTGGTCAAAACAGACACAGCCAGACCTCGGTGCAGGCTATTCTCAGCAGACTCCGGCTGCCGTCCTTAACAGTGAAGAGGGTAAGCCTCCGTTGAGGGCTAATGTGAGTTTTCTCAGTGGCATGTGAAGGGCTGTTCTGTACAGAGATTGCATTGTATTAGGGGAGGCACAGCGGGAGACAGACATATTAAACAAGCTGGGGGTAGGGTAGGAATACAGAGTTTATGAACGACGGACTGAGAGAGTCGGACAACACATTCTGTACTGGTTATGGCTCTTTGGGTTGTGAGTAAACAGGTCCTATGTTCACATTTCACATTTTCTGGTTTTTGCTGCTTAGAGCAAGGATAAAATGCGATGGTTTATAGGAGTACTGTTAAGCATGAATGAGTTACTCATTCATGACTGTAGTAGCAGTGAGTAATAGCAAGTTAACAGTTAGAGTAATGATGAACGCTGGATGAAAGAGTTACTCCCTCATGGTCTCAGTAACAGTCAGTAATAATAGCAATGTAATGGTAACAGTAGCACGAAGGAGTTAGTCACTCATGGCCTCAGTAACTGTGAGTAAAGCTAAATACGACGGTGGCAGGTGTAGTGAGGGTGTCACTCACTCATGGCCTTAGTAACAGTAGAGTAACAGTAGAGTAATGATGACAGTAGCACAGAGGGGTTGCTCATTCATGGCCTCAGGAACAGTGAGCAATAGTAAGAGTAATAGTGACAGTAGCATAAAGGAGTTACTCACTCATGGCCTCGGTGATGGTGTGGGCGCAGTTCTCCTCCTCTTCCAGCAGGGTCTGCTGGGGCTTCAGGGGCACGGGCAGGAAGCCGTAACGCTCCCCGTTACACACATGCATCTGCACCCCTGAGATCACACGTGTCAGGTAGGCACCGGCACACGTTACACAGGCGCATGCCGTGCGTGTGTGTGTCCGGGTGTCCTGCTGAGTGTGTTGCTCCTGTTTCCCTCTACCTCCCACCAGCCACGCACCATTAACATCAGCAGAAATGTTCAAAGAGGTTCTGCAGATCCCCCATATGGAATCACTTATGCCAGCATCCCCAAGCTTCCTCTATAAATGACCGTGGAGTCTCTGCACATGGACATGGGGATACCTTCCCGTAATACCTGTTGTTTCATACCATGCTTAGCTATAAGGTCAAAAATGACCATTATTGTCCCACACCCCCCCCCCCTCCCCAGATGTGGTGCGTGAAGCTCCTATTCTTCAACCAAACCCACAGACCCGACACCATACTATAATTCACAGCAGTAATCCGACCTACTGGTTCCATTCACCGCAGTGGTGGAGTCTCAGACCTGCCTGCTGCGCGGAGAACGCGAAGGCCATGATGTCATCGAGGGCCCAGCTGTAGCTGGCATGGGGCGGGTGGAAGGCCAGGGCGTGGTTGGCGGCGCGGCGGAGGTCCAGCAAGAAGGTGGAGTGCACCATGGGAACCGGGAAACAGCCGGAGCGCTTCCACTGGCGGATGGGGACGTAGTCTGCAGTGCGATTGTAGTAGCCCTGGGAAAGGAGGGAGTGAAAGAAAGTGTTTAACTGGTTACTTTGCTGGGGCGGCATGTGACTCTAGGCCTCTGTGCCAGTGATCAGATGGATGCCACTTAGAGTCCCAGCCTCAGCCGAACAGTCACATCTTTGCTGGCCCTTGAACAAAACCTGCAAAAGTCCAGGCCCAGAGAGTACAAATCCAGACCAAGGTTTTGTTTCAACCAACCAGTTGAGCATAAAGAGTCACAGTCACAGAGTACTCAACTGGTTGGTTGAAACAAAACCTTGGAATGGATTTGTACTTAGGGATCTGAACTTTCCACCTCTGCACTGAACTCATGGCTAACTCTGCACCCGGACCATTCATTTATTCCATGGTTTATATAGTGAGGCAGGAGACGTAACACAGGTAGATGACGGAGATGATGTCACATGACACAGTCTACCTGTGAGGTCATGCCACACCAGAAGTTCGAGTAGAGGGTGTGGGACTCCATCATGGGGGACACCAGCGTCAGATTCTCCGCCATCAGCAGCGTCAGGAGGCGCGTGTTTGTCAGCAGGTTGTCAGTGTCTGCAAACTGGGATACGGGAAAATCAACAACCTTACTGGTAACTAGTCTGCATGGCTCACTCTTAGTGATGCCTCTGGAATTTGACCTGATCAAAAAAGTTGCTCTCTGTAAGCTCCTATTGTCCCAATTATAGTTTTACAACTCCTCAAATACATCGAAATATTATAATAGTCAGGATATTATTATAGAAACATTACTTTTAAAGTAACGTGCACAAATGACAATTTTAAACATTAAGTCATCCGCCTATTTATTGATCCAGTGGTTAAATTTTACCAGTTTACCAGAGTCTAGTTCTTCACTGCTCCACTGTATCAGCTGCCACTGTGATCAGAATTGGGCCATTTAATGAGATGGTGGAGCATGGCAGCACTGCGGACCCTCACCAGGATGTAATCGGCCCAGTGTTCCCTGGCAGCCTTCAGTGCCGCCTGTCTCAGCTTCATCACGTGAGTGAACCGGGATGGGGGCCAGTGCTTGGGCCCCAACTCCTCCGCATACAACCTGCAGTTCATTGGAAGTTTGGCAGGAATAAAGAGGCGATTTAGCATTTTAATTTCCTGCCTCCAAGTGCCACTATGGGAGACTGAGTCGTGCCAGCATCGCAAAGATTAGGATTGAACTTGATTGGCGCCCCCTGCTGGTCTGGGGAACTTACTGCGGCTCCTCCCGGGGTCTCCACTCGATGTAGTGATACAGTCCCTGGACCCTCTTTAGCCAATCCTTCAGCATGGCTGTGGTGTTGTCCACGCTGTGGTCAGCTGCTACCCTGCAGTACAGTGTACAGCCGTGAGATACTCCTCTCTTGGAAGCATACCAATGCAGCTTCCTAACAAGGCCTGGAAAATGTTATTTTTCCATTCTTGCGAGTTACACATGGAACCCTAATGAACCATGTTCTGTTCAGCTATCACTCTCCACCTGGGACAAGACTTCATTCATTTGTCCTTTGGGGAAGAGAATCATCAGGCTGAAGTGGAAATTGTTTTGAATTTTCAACTTGCAGCCAAAATTGCATAATTATAGCTAGTTATGCAACCTGTCAATTAAGGATCCTGGACATTTTGGTTGAAGAAAGACCAGAGTATAGGTTAGTAAAGCTGCATTCATTTAGCCATTAATTCCTCTAAACTTCATTGGGATTTATGCATTTTCTTGTTTTTCCTTTTCTTTTTGGATTACCTGCCATAAGATTTATCGGTGTTACAGTAATGAATCATTTCATGCAGACTTACATTCAATGCTTGCCCCCAGGTGTAAGAGTACTTTAATAGAAAATTGATGGATGGATGGATGGATGGATGGTTGGATGGATGGATGGATGGAAGTTAATGTTAGAAAGCTCTTGCTTCACCTTGTAAGTGGATAGATGAGTACTTAAATAAGGATTCATCCGTAAGTTGGTTACATTTCATCTACATGAGCTGGAGTGCCGGTGAGTAAAACTGTTGCCTCACATCTCTAGGGTCTGCGGTTCAGATCCAGCCCCCTCTGTGGTATCTGCATGTTCTCCTTGTGTTTCTATGGATTTTCTCTTGCAGTCCAAAGAGGTGAACTGATGTCTCTATATTGCTCTTGGTTTGTGTGTGAGCACCACTGCAAGGTGGAACATACTACAGGCTCTCCACAACTGGTATGGACGATTGATGAATGAACCATTTATTAAATACCGATGTGCTCACATTTCAAATACTATTCCAGTTTTTGTTCTGATATTTGGCATAGTTCTCTCACCAGTTTTTGGTTTAAACGTTTATAGAAATGGAAAATAAGCCAGCATGTTGACATCCCGCAATTCGGTGAATTGTAATGTTGAAATGCAATTTACGGATGATAGCACAGACCTGGATAGGCTCAAGGGCTTTATAAGCTTATCTGTGTAAAGGAGACAGCAGCGCCTCAGCATGCATTGATTCCTGGGGCTGGGGTCATGTGACCCAGTGTGTCTCCATGCCTAGCGTGAGTGAGGTGGCAAGCAGCTATCAGATATCCCAGCTAGAGACGGCCATCCACACAGCTCCAGTGCATGGCCGTCCAGAAGCTCATGCTCATGTCTGTGCATGTCGATGTGTGGATGTATTCTTTTGCTTGACCGTGTGTCAGCATTCTCCACGCAGGCCCAGCCCTGTCTTAAAATCCATATAATAACTCTCTGGTCTCCAGGCCACATAATTTCCACTCCACTGAGTGAATAAACCTGCATTACAAGCCTCCATTTCCTCACCCGTTTGCACTTCGACCTCTGTAGGTGTGCATCCCTGCATCTACGTGTAGATATCAACGTGTAATACAAGGGACTATTGTGGAGCGTGTGACTATTCTGTGTGACAGAAGTGTGTGTGTGTGTGTGTGCATTTTGAGTGTGTGATAATGAGGCTGTAGGAGATGTGGGTGTACAATAAACGTGTCACAAACGATGCCAGACAGGATTATGCTGTCCCCCCCATCCCAAATCCACCTTAAGCTCTTGGCCTCTATATACTTTCTCTCTCACCTCTTTGAAGTTTGAAACAACTTGTTATGTCATTATTTCAGCACCAGGGGCGATGCCTCACTTCCTACCCACATCTGGATGCCACATGTATAGATGGACCCATGTGTGGACGCTGGCTCCAAAATCCCACCTCCACTTATGGACCTCCCTACCTCCCATCCTTTGGTAGGCAGAAATGCCTATTTCTCATTGGGCATGTATGGAAGTGGTAGAAAAGTGTCCAGTTATAGGAGTGGTGTCATTTTGGGATAAATCTTGATCCCATGTCAATAGTCTACTGACAGTATTTACCCTTCGTTCACTGACACTGTAGATGAATTGCTGGGGTACAAGGCCTCTTCCCCACTACTGCATACAGTTTTTGGATTCGGGACGATAGCATTGAAGGAATTCTGTTGTGAATAGTTATACTGAGCAATATGCAAGGCTGTTGTGATACTGCCTGCTCTTGCTGTGAAACACGTCATTGCTTCACTGCCAAATTTGGCTGGTTCTCATAGAGATACTTCTCTCGCGTTGTTTTGGCCACGGCAGGAGACCAACAGCACCAGCGATCATGAGTCTAAGAAATAAACATTGGTATTTTATTGCTAAGAAAGTTAAGAGAATGAAGGGCATTATGCAGTTTGCATCAAAAACAAATATTATGCGCAAAAATAAACATGTCAGCAGAAATCAGATGCAGCCTCTTGGGTGATTTTAAAACCTACTTTCACTTATATGTCAGAGAGATGGCTGCCAGATTTTAGAGGTGAAAATTCCCATAATCCACCAGCCACGCATGAATAATATGGAGGTTTCCGTAAGCCTCAGCCAAAACATGGCAACCCGGCTCGCTGCCCCCTGTTTTGTAACACCCTGCAGCAAGCTCACAAATCCTGCACATGAGAGTGGAGGTTCACCACTGAGGCAGAGCCGCACGGACCCCCCGCTGGCAAACCTTGTGCCAGTATTCTGACTCTAATCAAACACACACACAAGAGGTCTCTGATCATAATGAGATGCAGATTCACCAGGCAGTGCCAGTATCCAGAAGGAACTACGTGCTCTTATCTTTATTCAGTTAAATGGTGGACTCCTTCAGCTCAGGATGAACAACATTACAATTCAGCAGCAACAGAAAACCCCTCCACCGTAGGGGTAATGCAGTACTGGACCATCAGCCTAACAATGTCTTGCCAACGTCAGATAGACTGAAGGTGGAGACAGGAACACACTAGGGTTCCACACAGAATTTAGCACGAGTCCTGCCACCACGTGGGACTGGACCCTGCACTCCCAAATAACATTAAACATCTAGGTATGGACAATTTGCAAATCCATCGAATGCTATTCCAAATCATAATTTCTAATGTGCTTGATCCTCTCTAGAGTGGCAGATTAATGCATAGGTTGTCCCTGACAAACATCAGCAAAACTCCCCGGCCGTTCTAACCCTCCCCATCCCCACAACCCCCTCACTTCTCCCCCACTACTAGCATACAACTTTTTCACAGTAGAGTGAGAATTCAGATCAGCCACTTGGGTTTGCTTTTCACACTGACCCGACTGCAATGGAAAGGCGAGGAACACAGATCTCGTTCCTCTCATCATTAGCCGCTCACGTCTTAAATCCATTCAACTTGCCCAGCTGAGTATCTAGAACAGGCTGGACAATAAGCCATCAGCTCATCCTAAGAAGCACTTGGTGTAAGGCAGTAAACATCCTGAACAAGACGTCAGTTCATTGCAGGGCACACCGAATATACAGTGTTGGACATTTCAGGTCCAGAAGCTACAAATCCAGGTCAAGATTTTGTTTCAACCAACCAGTTGAGTACTCTGTGACTGTGACTCTTTATGCTCTTTTATGGTCAGTAGAAACAAAATCTTGGTCTGGATTTGTAGCGTCTGGACCTGAAATGCCCAACACTGTGAATATGACTCAGATACTTACAAATAAAGAATATGATAGCATAGAGCTCCTTGGATTTCAGCTTAGACATAGCAGGCTACTTGTGTATTAGTGCACTGAAAAACCCAATATATGGGTTCAACAATTGGGACAGAGCATCTAAGAGCAGCTTAGGATTCCAGAGTAGCAGATCCACACAAAAGGAGAAGAAAACGAAATCACAACAATGTCAACACAAAGTGCGCAGCTCCCCTGTAAATGGTTCAACCACTCTCTCGACTCTGTTCGTTGCAGGAATTTCTGTTCCCTCAAGCTTCACTTTTGTTAATTTCCTTGCACTACAATTCTTACACTATTTTACAATGATGTCCTAACTTGAAAAACACATTATGCGAACTGCCACCTGACGCATCGCACACATGTAAATTGACCGCGTCGTATAAGAAAATCTTGCGCACTGACAGTTGGCGCACAAACTCTAATTGATCGTATGGCACGTCAGGAAGAATAAAAATGTATTACACGCTGTCGATTAGTGATACAGTTTAGTTTAGTGAAGTTTGTGAAATTAGTCCTCTCACCAGAGAGCAATCCGGTCCTTGGGATAGTCCAGTCTCTCAATGCAGCCCAGGTAGTATGGGAGGCTATGTGCTGCGTTACGAGCCAGAACAGCGATCATGACTGTCGGCATAAGCAGAGGAGATTCGGTATCAACGGGTTCCTTTCCGGGAGTCACCAGCTCAGCGTGCCTTCCCGGCACCAGAGCCACCAGGACCGCAACCAGTAGCTCAACTCTCGCAGCATCCCCCAGCATAATTCCTAGCGAAATATCGCTACTCCTCCCAGCGATCCGCCGAGACTGCGTTAGTGAAGGCTGAATGAACCCTTCAGTGACAACACCGGCACGCCAAGTAAAGGGAGGGGAAAGAGTATACATCCATGTATGATTGACTTGAACCACAGATCGCTCCAAATCAGGTTTGTTCACATGCTGAATATGAACACTAACTTACATCAGTATATTTCGTGTTGCAACGTGACAGTACAGCTGACTGTTCTGCGTTTAAACTTGGTGATCTTTATGTTTTTGCCCTGGTAGTATTTAAGTATTTAAGTCCCCTAAAATTAGACTTATGTGGGCACCCATTCAGATATATAGTTTAAAAAGGTGATGTTTGTATTTTATAAATAGGTTCCATTTAATTTCAGAACACAGAACATGTTTGCACACGTAAACGCAACTTGTCTCATGGTAGTATAAGTCACTTTCCTTTGTTCCATGGATTGAAGAGTTACTGGTGAAAACGGTGCTCAGGAACCGTTTAAACATTAAGTTTAATGTTTAACTTAAAACTTTAAATTTTCACACACATTATGTGTGCCGCCTGCTCAAAAATTTGTTTCCGCCCGGTTTCGAACCGGGGACCTTTCGCGTGTGAGGCGAACGTGATAACCACTACACTACGGAAACCACCATACCAAGGTTTATGTTTTCTTCCGAGCAGGGGTCCGTACTCTTGTAACGCATTTTTGGGGATTTGCGAAAACGCATTTTTCATTAATTAAATGTTATTTACCCTGTTAACTTAAATATAAGATATTCTAGGGGCACTCGTTCTTAGTTACTTATGTGGTCACAAAGTAATTGTAAGGGTCATTTGGGGATTGTAACGTCACTCTATGTTATACTTTGTAACAATTATGGGACTACGTTTTTGTACTTTATATTGTACTTTTGTAATATAATTTTATATTGTACTTTGGTACTAATAGCCGAACCTTCTTGACGCTTGAACGGTGATCGTTCCGGTAACTATGCCCTTTTTCGCTATTTTATTACAACTACTATAAATAATTACAGTGACAACATAAGGATTTATAAAGCTAAACTTTAGGTGTATTACTATGACCATTATTGTTAAACGATCACTGCACTTACTTTAGTGACGCCTTGTTTAATTTCAGAACTACAGTTTTTGCTACATAATGTCAATTTGAACTTAATAAAATCAACCACACTAAACACACGAGAGGTGCACGCAAACTGAGTGAGTGGTTGTTGTAGCCGGAACTTCCGCACGGCAGCGCTTTGTGCCAACCGGACCATATTGACTGCGGTAATGAACAAGGTTTCACGCGTTGGAGTAAATCGGATGCTTGTTTGTAGTGTATTTACTTATTGTGTTTTAATAAAAGAGAAAACTGCAAGCAAGAGCACTTGAATTATGACAGACACAACGAAAGCTGAAGATGATGAGCGACCGCTTCCTGCCAATTGGATCTTACAGCACCCAAAGGTGTCTTGCTGATTATACTGAGGATGTTTCGTAGTGCAGATATATGAACAGAGCAGCTTATAATCACGCCTGTTTTACAGTATCAAGAAATGATGAATTTGGAGATTGGAGACGAGAGTCAGGTTTATGCGGCATTCTTAGTTTACCTTGATCTTCTAGAAGGTGAGTGTTAACATTCTTTGAGTCATATTTCTGGGGGTCATTTAAAATGTTTTTTAGGTTTTGAATAATGTAACATAATTGGATAAATTGTCAGCTTCAGAAGTAGGTGCGACAGTGTACACTTTGGCAATCTTTCCTAACTTGCGTGTCCGTATGCTGAGCAGTTCGTCAGTGGCAGGACGTGTGCAGCAGAGGCAGTCCTGAGCTGCAGCTGGTGCTGCTGGAGGGCCGGGAGAAGGACGGAGACCCGCTGCAGGTCATCCTCCCGCTGCCCGCGCACAGGACTCTCAGCCACAGATGGTAAATTCAGAGCTGGGGCATCTTTGGGTGTTGAAATGTAGGACAGTACAAGACTACACCTGCTCCAATGTATGTAGCAGTTTAAGAATATCAGAATTTAATAACAATTCTGGGGGTTGGGACTGAATCAGCATGGCTGGAGGGTGCTGGTAAAATCGGGGGCAGTTGTGGTGGTGAAACTTCTTGCCCACATATTTTACTATATAGTGGAACTACCAACTTCCAGAACATTGCACATCATTCCTGGGTTGTCAGGGAGCTGCTGTCAATTAGCAACAGACTCCCGGAAGCGTTAGGATGTCTGTGCATAGCCTTTAGACTGCTTTACATTTTAGGGTTAGCTGATGCTGTTCTATTTGGGGGTTCTTTTCATATTTTACCCCTCTAGTGAGTTAAATGCCATAGCAGTCCGGGTTAATTATCTTACTCCAGTGTTTCCCAAGCCGGTCAGCCAGTCCGTATTTTTGCTCCCTCCAGCTCCTTGAGAGATACTTGACATTTTTGCTCGGGAGCTCGGAGGGAGCAAAAACGTGGACTGTCTGTGGGTCCCTGAGGACCGGATTGGGAAACACTGCCTTACTATACTGTGATGCAGCCACCGGTTCCTGAGCCATGAGCAGCATGCCGTCTTTATTCTGCATCCTTAGCCATTAGTGTCTCTCTCTCTCTCTGACTTTTGGTTTTCCGTCCTCCCCAGGGTGCGCTCAGTGCTGAATGCTGGTGACTCCATGCTCTTATGTGCCGTGGCCTCAGATTCCAGCTTGATATACCAGAGGTTACGTGAGGGGCTCCTGACTCCGGACCCCCCTATCGACATCCAGGACAAGGGTCGGCGCCAGCATCGCAAGCGCAAGCTACGCTGAGGGCCACAGGCCTGTTATTTTTTATATTATAATTATTGATTATAATTAATGACCATCTGTGGTCTATCATGGTTGTAGTGATGCTGTCTGTACAGAAGGGGGCAGTAACAGCCTGGCACTGAGATGTTATGGTAGGCTCAGGGCAGAGGAAGGACATGTAAACATGACAGATATGTCAGTGAGCAGGATTAACACGACATGGGGCTGATGCATGTCCTAACAGTCACATGGTCAAGGTCACAAGGTCAAAGTGTTTTTTTATTTTCATAAAAAAGGGGGAAAATTCAGTAAAAAAAAAAATTGAGTAAAGTATAAAGGCAGTAAGAGGCTGGGACTGTGTCTCTGCTGGACTGCGTCTCGATCCCTGGGAGTGTGCTTCTGTGGGACAGGAAGAACTGAAGGTCAACCCGGACCATCTGCCTCCCCCCAAGGGGGAGCTGGAGGATGCTGATGCCACAGCGATAGGCTGGCGCTGGGGGCTGGGTATTTGCATGTGTAATGGAATTCTGGGAAAATGCGCGTGGCGTGCTGTGTGTGAAATCCCTGGAAGCCCCTTGCACGTGTAAATATTTGGTGCATCTGTGTATTAAAATAACTACTTATTACTGGTTGAATCGGTTTCACTTCAGATTTGGGCTTCTTTATTAACACTGTAAAGGCAGCTAGAATACCTGTAAACAATGGCTTTCCAGGAGTAGGATACAAAACCTCTGGTTTAAGGATGTGGTTAGTGTGCTTGCCTGTGTCTGTGCCAAAGTACACAAACCAGGGTATTGGGGGGGGGGGGGAGGTAGTAGTCAGCCTGACCTTAATGTTCTGGGTCCCTTAAATACTCCTACAAAAATCTGTGCAATGTGAGAAATCATATGAAAGTGACATTTAAAAATAACATAAACCTGAAAATAAAAACAAAGGGAGGAAAAAGCAGCTGCAAGATCCAGTGCCCCGTTGATTCCTGTGAGAAGATCCAACTCCAAATCAAGTCTCTTTTGGGCTTTTAAGTCTCTTTAAGGTGATGAGTCCACAACATCACAATGAGGGGGTGGGGCTTATTCATTAATCTGCTCGTTTTCTGATGGGTGGGGTTCACTAGGACATGGGTGAAGAGTGGGNNNCCGCAGCCCTCATTATCCGGGATTTGTGGCTGATGGCATACAGTCAGTATCTCCAGTCTGCCCATCTGCTCATACATCCCTTCCCTCCAACATCTGCCGATTTTCACTCTGGGGTGGGTGCGAAGTCGTGTTGGCGGAAGCTGTGCTATGTCTCGTCGTCCTCGTCCTCAGAGCAGTAGTCTCGTCCCTGAGCAGAACAGTTGGAGCATTTATGAAAATCCAGCTGAAATATGTACGCATAGGATACAAGATGTATGTAATGTAACCACATGACTCTGCAAGATTTAGCGCCGGAGTACAGATAAGTACCATGAAACCTGGGGGAAAAAAGCATTCTACGCTTTAAAATAGTGGTGACCATATTGCCTGGTCTACTCCGCGTGAGCCTTGGTCTTCGGTAATTCAGCAAAGATTGATAGTTGATAAGAATTGGTTCAATCTCCCATCCCAGTCAGAAGCTGTCGTTATTGCGCAATTCCGTCTCACCTTCTCAATCTTCTCATCCAGCATCCTGAAGAATTCCTGCTGGCTGTCCGACATGTTGATGCTGTGGATTGTGAAAATCGAACCGTGAGAATATATGATGGGGATCACAGTTTTCCCATGAAGAGTACACTGATGAAATATGTCTGGGAATTGTTACAATCGGAAGGACAGCTGGATCGATCACAACATAAATCCTGCTGTTTCAAGAGTAGCATACATAGCTGTGTGGATATTTTTTTGACCCAAAACTTCAAATTATGGTTAACCTGAGAAAATCCATGCATTTAAGCAGCTTTTCTGTGCATTTTTCCAACTCGCATCTCTCTAATGAAGACCTTATGAGGAACAAAAGAATCACTTCCGGCAATGGTTTTTATGTCTGTTTTATGCAGAAATGCTGCATAGTGCGCACTGTAAGGGTGCCAGATGATGGTGTTAGAGCTTCAGGCATGTTAACATTGTTCTCATTTACAATCATGCGTGTGATGAGCACAGAGAGATCACACACACACGCACCAAATGGAGGTAACTCACTTTGTCTTGGTGCCATTGACTGCTGGGATCTCGTTCTGTTTGTCCCTGTGTGCCACTCCATACTTCTCCTTAAACAGAGAGTTTCCATTTTTGCATGCCCTGCACTTATGGTTCATAGCCGTACCCACATGATAGAATGGATCTAATGGTCTTGTGGTCAGTGGTGGAGATAGCTCACCAGGTTCTCCTGGTTGCGTGCGTTCACTCTATCTTCCTGTCCAACCATGTACTTCACCTCCTCCACCCCTTTGGTCTTGTACTCATCTAGAGAGAATGAGAGAGCAGGATCCAAGAGAACAGAGTTTATTTCCATTCACCTGGCTTCCTTCTTCCTGCCCATACTTTCTTCATCCCTCATTTTCATTTGCAGGAGAGGCAGAGAGAATAAATACAGGCCAGCAACAGAAGAGGGCTTATGTGGTCACTGTACTAAATATTCAGAAATTAAAAACATCGATTTTACCAAAGTTATAAACAACTCCCCTCACTCATTTGGAAAACAATCACAAACCAACATTCCTGCTTGGAGATACTGGATAATCTGGTGGTCCAATCTAGATAAATGTGATGTCATATTTAATGTGTGTACATCTAATATTAATATTCTGGTAACACTTTACTTGAGCGGACAAAATAATGTAGCAGTATACTCAATGTATTAATCATAAGCCGAGTGTTTCTATGTTCATCATCAACCGGTCGTGGATGTGTTTTCCAAAAGCACGATTAACTATTTTAGCAACTTGCATAATACTGCATTTGTTCAATTGATTAGTACTTGAGTAGTAACTGAGTAACTAAGGTATTGCGTCCCCTCAAAGTGTTACCGATATCAGTTAACCGATTTCAGTTAACTTTTTCTTCTATTCAGCATTTAATCAATTTATTTATATGTATATAATATGGTTTGTCTTGCTTTGGCAATAAGGGTTCATCTCTCCGTGCTATTTAAAGGGTGTTTCTGTAAAAGGTTAGTAAAATAAATGGGCTAAAGACAAGACAGAGAAAGTGAGAGATACTGTTACAGGAATGGAGAAGTTCAATTTGTGCTTTAGCCAAGCTAACGCCCCTAACTGAGCATCCGATGGAAGCTCACTCAAGCGGCACTTGGGCCAAGTTGACTCTGCAACAGTCATATGTTTGTAATGTGCTGTTTGCCTCGATTGTACGTCGCTTTGGGCAAAAGCGTCTGCTATGTAAAAATAAATGTAAATGTGGTGCTGTGAGGGTAATCGGGTATATGCGTCAGTGACTGGCTTTAGGATGTAAATACGAGGGGCAGAAAAAATAATAAAATAATAGAGACAGCACATGAAAAGGGCTTTGAAGTCACTCAATCCCGATTACAAATGCAGCCATTAGATGAGTCATATTAGGTCGAATGCCAATTAGCAGTCTGTGTCAGTTATAAAAAGGGGGCGACTTTGATATGTGTTTTCAAAGCAACATGAGGCCACTATACGAGTTGCAAGGAGTCTAAATATTCAGTGGCCAACTGAAGGTGCATTGCTCAGGAAAAAAAACGCAAAAATATTTAGCGTGTCGACAGGAACAGTCTCAAAATTTATAGCGACATTTGCCAAACTTGGACAAACTGCATGAGAAAAGAGGAACCAGCGGTTCGAAAGTCAATGCCACGGATAGAAGAACACTTAACAGAATGGTTATGAAACACCACACCAGTACAAGCTCATAAATTACTATACAACTAAACCTGTTCTCAGGAAAGACTGTACATCGTCAGCCTCACAAAGCTGGAATTTATGGTAATGGTTGGAAACCATTTGTATCCCAGGCCAAAGCGCAAAGACGTGTAAGCTGCCGTAAGGGTGTCACACCATAGTCCAAGATGATAATGCTCCCATTCATGCAGCTGAATGAATTCATGAATGCAAACACCTTCCATGAGATGACACAGCTAATGGCATACAGTCAAGCTCCCTCATCGTATGTTACAGTACTGGGAACCAAAACACACTCAGTCCATTTTCTGTTAGTTTTGAGATCAGTCCACCGATTACCTAAAGTCAGGCCTCCTCATCATATGTTACAGTACTGGGAACCAAAACACACTCAGTCCATTTTCTGTTAATTTTGAGATCAGTCCACCGATTACCTAAAGTCAGGCCTCCTCATCATGTTACAGTACTGGGAACCAAAACACACTCAGTCCATTTTCTGTTAGTTTTGAGATCAGTCCACCGATTACCTAAA
>JAODUD010000043.1:11896689-11916869 GCA_026784285.1 Stomatorhinus walkeri | reverse complement strand
GGGGGGTTAAATGAGGGGGTGGTTTGGGCTGCTTTTGTGCGTTTCATTTCATGCAGTGTCCAGAACCATCACCAAGAATCGTTATAATCTTTAATTCACACTGTAAATTGTTTTATTTTATAAACTTTATGTATTTGGGGTTAAAAAAAACTTTGTATTGTCGGATAATGCAAAAAAAGTTCATTTCTTGCACAAGCTGCTATTCTCAAACTTTCTGCCTGACATTTTAACATATGAAGCTCACTTGCAACACACACACACAAATTTTGCATGTTCCGGGTGCTATGAAAGGCCAGAACAACTTTCCCATCTACACCACAAGGTCGAAGTCATCTCTCTGAAAATGAAAATACAAAGTCAAGACCACATGTCACAGAATCACAGGGATGCATTAATTATGCTGCTTTTACTCAGTGTGGCTGTTGTCTCCCATTCAGTTTGATGTTTTATTGAAGCAACCAAAGGTAAATACTTTGCTCAAGGGTGCAAGTTTACCAACAGATCTTTGAAAGAAGTAAGGTAAGATATTTAAAATGTGCAGGAAGGCAAATATGTAATGAGCAATGGCCACATCCACTTCATAAGTTTTAAACCTCAAAGAGCCACAGGAATATTTAAATCTGTCATATGTCTACCAATCAGTTGCGTAACCCTACCTCTTCATTGTAGTTCATCACATGCTGTTTGATCTTAGAGGAATCCACCCAGGTGACAAAGTCCTCCATGTTTCTGAAACAGGAAATAGATTTGAGACGCTGATGGCCAGTTCATACTTTACTTCTTCGCCCGCGCGTTTCATTGCAGGTGAGGGGACGCGACGTAAATTTCATGATCAGGAGTTGGCTGCAGGCTACTGCTGTTGGTGTGGATGAGGCCCAGATGTTTATGTCTAGTGGAAATGTTGCACATCTGTATGCATTGTCCTCGCATGTGCAAGAAAATCGATTAGGTATTTCCAGCAGGTGGCAGTGTGGACTTTCACAGCTCAGCCGTCCCATTCAGAGGTTTGGACCAATCATGTCAATGGATGCTCAGCATGTGTCCCTGTGATTCTAGGCTGCATCACTGCAATTGTGACATCACCACAAGCAGGAAGTAAGAAGCAGAGAGGAGAGGAGCCAGGCATGTGGTCCAAACCTTCTACAACCACTGTGATGAGTACGTGAGGGGGTCTCACCTGGTGACAAGAAAGGCAGGATCGGTGATGATCTCCGGTCCAACCCTCACATCTAACACACAGTTCAGGGTGTACGTGTTCTTCAAAGCAGGATTTTAAGAGCAGTAGTAACAATTCTGTCATTGCTCACCACTAGACTGAATCTGTGTCTTAGTAGGTTCATCTTTTAGATAAACTGATCAGGAGTTGGTATGGTCAAAACAGTAAGTTCTGTTCTAATCAGAAGATCCAGGTTCTCTCTATAACCACTGGTATATACTTAATAAAAACCATTTTAAAATAAAGAGAATGGATAATACATTTTAAAGCAGCCAGTGAAGGATACGGCCCTGCTCGATGAAGGTGATGGCGGTTTTCAGGTTCTGAGCCATGCGTAGGCTCAACATGATGGTGGGCAGACGCCTCCTAGAGGGGGAGGAAGGGAAAACATGTGACGTGAGAGCTAACAGGAAAGTGAATCACATGCTTCCTGCTTAGCACACGTATTCAGCACAGCTACAGGCTGCCAGTGGTGCAGAGTCCCACCACCTTCTGCTCACCTGCAGAAGGAGGAAGCCGTGACCTTATCAGCCAGAGCCAAGTTCTGTTTGGTTGGAATGAGGCCCACACTGTACCTGTGGAAAGGTGTAGAAGTTAAATTACTTTAGATATTAAATGCAAAACATCACTAACTTAACTGACATGTCCGTGAAGCAGATACAGGCATTAATACAAGTGACCAAATCGGTTTTGCTGTCCTTTTATCCAAAGTGACATTTAGTCATAGACATGAAAAATGCCCCCCACAAGAGAAACCAGTTTTACCACATTATGGTAAACACACACACACACACAAAAACAATTTTGTAGACTCACAGCTTCTCCAGCAGAAGAGAGGTGCTCTGTGCTCGGAAACCGTCCTTCTCGTCGAGATCTCGGATCTTCTTCGCCACTTCCCTGATGTTGCGACTCAGCTTGTTGTACCTGCAGGGTCAGTTGGGAATCACATCAAGACCCAACGTAACATATTAAATCAGACGTAAAATCAGACACTATACCTTACAGTTACAATACCTCAACATAGCCAAAACGATAGACTATTAATAAATCTGCGAATGACATGCTAAATACGTACTGAACCACTGATATACATTACATGCCCTCGTTCTCACCTTCTTATTCAAAACGTCCATCAGGCTTCCACCAGACTACATTCCGCGTCATACACCGGACACCCGTTTTGTGTTATCTATCAATGTTCGTTAAAACGCAACCCATTTCATTTACAAACGAGCAGTCCTATTAATAAATGGTTTACTCGGTACATGCATTACAACTAACCATAAACGATTCACTACTAGCTATGTACTCAGTTTAACTGTCATGGCGGCGCCCATAAATCAACGTGAGCAAAACCCATACGACTCATACAATGGGATTTTAAATTTAGCATTATTTATACAGAAACACAAATAAATTAGACGTCTAAAAGAATAATGGAACATCCAGATAAGCGTGACATTTATGGAATATGACTAGGTATATAATTACTAATTACTTGCTTTGAGAATGTAAACCATCGGGGACACATACAGTACATTTTAGAGGAGTACTGATGTACGTCTTACTTTGTGTAGTCTTCTCGCTTCTCGATGTGGTATCTCCGCAAAACTTTAACTTCGTGTAAATTATTATCCACTTCCCAATTAATAAAGTCAACCTTTTTCAAGAGCTTCTGCTCATGAAATTTTAGCTTACGAACCATTGTCCGAACGTAAGCCGACTCCTACCAAAAGCTATTTCTAGTTATGGCTGATGTTAATCATAAAAACAATTAAATCCTTATTCTGAAGAGCATGCCGTTAAATGATTTTAAAACCATAAAACCTTCTTCTTCGGTTGATTAAATCACGAGTGTGCCGTACATATGGGGCTCATACCGCCACCTTACGTCTTGGAGTATAATAACGGCCTCGCCCTCGCCCGGCATTAAAATGGGTATAACTTAATGCCTGAGATGGTGAAGGTTTAAAGGTTGCGGCGATGGTTACCGCAAGAGGTTAAGGTTATGGGTTGAATTTATGTATTAGATGAGTTTAACTGAGTTCTTCTTCCCATCATTTTGACAATGATTCCTTATTAATATGCTGAAAGCTTTTCTTTTTATTTTAATTCTTATGAGGGATGTAAAAGGTGAAGCGCAATCATGTTCCAATAGCGGAAAACTGGAACAGATTAAATGTTTTATTTATTTAAATCAATAATCTGATTTTTAAAATAAATAAAAATAAAATGTCAATAAATAAAAAAAATCAACGACTGTTGTTACTTAAAATTTATGACATCATCGACAAACTAATTACGATATCCAGAAAGTTACTTCCTCAACAAACCGTATACCTTTTTCGGGTCACCCCGTTGTCAAATTTAGCTTGATTTTATGCTGATTTCATCACAACGCCCCTTCAGTGTAAAATACATTTAAGATGTAGTAAGTATTTCTCGCTTAATGTTTTTTTATTGAATTACTATGTACTGTGGATGGATGAGTATGCGCCCATGTTCTTTATTAATAATGTCAAAAGTAGTCCTTCTATGACTGTTCTTCATGTTTAATACGACGGAACGTATTCCGCAATACATGATATAACGGGAAATCATACGTGTTCCTGGAAATGATGTTGTTGTCTACACAGTGGCAGTTAAACGACTGAAACTTTCAATACCTTATTAAACCTAACTTTACCGAACACTGAAATAGCAATGGTCCTTCGTCTGTACACAATTTGTAAAATTGTTCTTAAAGCAGAATTTAAATTATTTTAAACAGGTGCGGGAATGAAGAAGACGAAAACGGGGTTTGAGAAGCGTATGACGTCCTCCGCCTCGTAATCAGTAGAGCACAAATTTCACCAAGGACTATGGACAAGTGATTTTTTTTAAAATACGAAATTAGAAAGTACAAAATAAATCAGCAATAAAAACATCGCTGTGCTCCACTCGGCAGTAATTGCGCAAAGGGGCCACGGAGCTGGTCAGTTGTGCGCGCGCGACACTCATCTGCAAAAGGAGCGGAAGCGCACGAGCCTAAATTAGCGGCGGCGAGGTGAAGCTGCGAGGTTCCGATGCGTGCATCTGCCCAGGCGGCGCTCCGGGAAGGGGTATGATCACATCGGAAAATAAGACAATAGAGACTACGTAGCACCAGGCAATGAAATACACAAAAACTGCCGTCTGACATTTTTTTTCTTCATCAGTACTTCTACATTTTTTTAAGGTAGATAAATTACTCAAGCGAACTGGCTGATCATCCCGTGTGATCCGCAAGGCGCGGGTGACCTTATGTGGATCTGCTCAAAATATGAGCCATCACTCCGTTATCTTCTGGGGAAAAGTTTTGATCTCCGTCGCCTGCTGCTTTCCACTCTCTGCGGGTAGGACACGCTTGAATTTACACCGTCTGAGTATCCTCTGTGCTGTGTGCATTTACTCTTTCACTTCGTCCTCCAGATGAGTTGACATCTTTTGGCACACACTTCTTTTGATTTCGGTTTGCGACTTTGAATTTTTATTGTTGTTTGAATACCATAATTGCGGAGCGCCGATTTGGTGTTGATGGTCGTGGTGGGGTTATTTTAAGGAAGCATTATTAGAAAATCTATTAGAAATGTCTATTGCATCTGCGGGTCGTTTGATGTCCGTTTGAGTTTCCGATATATTATGGTGACTTGGAAGGATGTTAGTGACTGTCGCTCCTTCCTAAGCGTGGCTTCACCCACCCTTTACCTTATCTCACTGGTTCTGGTTAATATATGATTACCGGTGT
Organism: Stomatorhinus walkeri; assembly: GCA_026784285.1. Classification (NCBI taxonomy): domain Eukaryota; kingdom Metazoa; phylum Chordata; class Actinopteri; order Osteoglossiformes; family Mormyridae; genus Stomatorhinus; species Stomatorhinus walkeri. The sequence goes on along the minus strand of JAODUD010000043.1, from coordinate 11,911,887 downwards.
TATGCCGAAAAAGGCATCCCTGCAGTAGAATGCATGCCGGTGTTCTGACGAGTTAAGCTTTTAGGGATTTTTTGGGGGTTAGGGTTTTTTTAGGGTTAGGGTTTTAGGGATGTTTTGGGGGTTAGGGTTAGGGTTTTACGGGTTTTTTTTAGGGGATTAGGGTTAGGGTTAGGGCTATCGATTAGCACTACGGTAGCCTAACTCGACAAGGTAGCTCAACTCGTTTCAGATCAGCGACCAATCGGTAATTTAGAGACAGGCATGCATTCTACGGCAGGGATGCCTTTTTCGGCATAACAACCTGTTTGTCCACAACACAAATCCGACAGAGCTCGACCAAACCGACAAATTTGACTTGGCATTTGCATTAAATAGCATTAAAACGCATCTAGTTGGATCATCTAATGCGGAAATCCGCCGTAGAATATGATTTGGGAACGGGGATGACCAGATGTAGCACATTTGACAGCTGACAGTGCGCCGCTGATGCTGCTGGCTTTGTGTACCCTAGCTGTAGGTAAATGAACCTAATTCGAAATACTGAACCAATAAGAACTGTGTGAAGCAGAGCCGAAATCCATGTATTCGTCGCTGTGACGGCGCGCTATGATTGTGCCTCATTGATTTACACTTTCAATAAGCGTATAGTGTATGTTTCAATTGTTTGTTGTTTTCGCGGGACAAACAGCGAGTTGTTTACAAATGGGCCTACGGATTTCACCTTTTTAGGCTTAAATGACAAAATAAATCAGGGAAAGTGTATCAGTACTGGAGTAAAGCTATTGCCGAAAGAAGAGAAACGAAATGCCGTTTGATGTGACCACAGAGGCTTATTTTCTGCGGCTGGCACTGATTCATGGAAAGGTGGTTTAAACGTGCCAGCGCACCTTGGCACCACGTAATGCTTCGCGTTCTGGTTACTACACTTGTTTTAGTAGTATTCAGTAGTCAGATTTGAATCATTAATACTGTACATATTACTCCCCTTCAGCTTATTGTCACCTGTCTCCATTGTAATAGTGAAGCTGCAGGGCCAAACAGAGGCCAGCTACTGTCTAAATAGTTGTCCAGTACAGGCTCGCGAACATTCACGGTTATTCATTTAGCAAACACTTTTACCCCAAATACAACTGAGGAGGGTCAGCTAATCCCTGTAGCATTTCCCAGCAATGAAACCACTCTGATCTGAACCAGCAACTTACGAGCATGGGCACAGATGCATCCTAACTCACAGAGTTACCAGAGGTGGAAATTATAGGTCCAAAAGTACAAATCCAGACCGTGACATAGTTTCAGCCAACCAGTTGAGCATAAAGAGTCACAGTCATAAAGAGTACTCCACTGGTTGGTTGAAACAAAATCCTGGTCTGGGTTTGTACTTTCTGGACTTGAAATTTCCACCTCAGAGAGTTACACACCACCCACCAAACCCATGTGCACGTTCCCTGCCGTGCGGCAATTTAATTAAGAGCTTTAAGCTAATAGTCATCATCAATTCATCTAATTGATATTCATACAACAGGTACATATTTTTTCCTTCCTCTCATTTCCATTGGCATTAAATTTCAACCACTTGATCTGTGGATAAGGCTCTTATTTCACTCAAGGATGTTTAAGACCATGAAAATGATTTAATTTGTATGAGTCAGGGCTTTGGGTTGGGGGTGTGATCTAGGCCAAAGGTCTGAGGTAAAGACATACACTGTACCAATTTGTACCTTTGACTCTACAATTACTTGTCACTGGGGCTGTACCCTCAAGGGTCTGCCGATTGTACACTAACTGTAGGTAAATGTACCCTTAAGTCTATTTTGAGGTACAAAAATTGAAATTTGAGAAACATTTTTGTAACATTGGGGTTACGTTAATGTTGTTTGTGCCTTGGGGAACAGACTGTACCAGGGCAGCACCATTTTACCTGACAGTATAGAGCAATGCTTCTCAACCGAGTCCTCGGGGAACCCCAGACAGTCCACACTTTTACTTCCTCCAAGCTCCCAGCCAATCAGGAACACCGAATACCTGGTTCATGTGCGCTGGGAGCTGAGAGGAAGCAAAAACGTGGACTGTCCAGGGTTCCCCAAGGACTGGGTTGGGAAACACTGATATAGAGGGAAATCATAGTCTGTCTGTTGATCTCAATCACTGAAAGTCCATGGGCTGGGTAGCCATGGCAACATTAGTTCAGTGACCACTAGAGGAATCACAGCATGCAAGGAAACCCGACTGCTGTTCAGACGTTTAATGGCAGTTGGGTGGGTTGGCACATTTTGGACTGATACATACTGAATCACAATGCCCTTGATAACACACACACAGAAAGATAAGGCAAAATATGACTAGGGGCTTCTAACTACTAGGTTTAGTGGCTCCTTGAAGTCCAGATGTTCCACGATTCTACTGGAGCACAAGCCCAGGGTGGTCTGTGGGAATGTAAATGGCTGCGGGCTGATGGGTCCAGTTAAGGGGACAGGCCGCTGTGAATGAGCATTCTGGTGATGTTCAGTTCAGGGATGTAGTTAGAAATGAATGGATGGGGGGCTGGGTCTTTGGAGGGTGATGGAAGACATATATAATATAAAAAGCTATTCATGACTTAAGCCAATACATTCCCCCCTAAATTAGGCATAATGACAGCACTGGTCACATTCGGGGGCTCATTCTCTCAATACGTATTTGTATGGGCTTTGAACAATTGGCATAACAGCTTCAGGAAGCTCCACTGTGTCCTTACAGTCTTTGAAAGACTTCCTTTTATCTGTGGATAATAGGTAAGAGTAAGACTCTACTTTCCACTCTCTTTTCCTTGACCTCTGTCATTCTCTCTCCCCCCTTCTCCAGTCTCTGGGTTTCCGCCCTACTCTCTCCATTTGTTTCTTTGACTCTTCTCTCCCCTTCTCTCCCCGAAGCTCTTCCAGGGTATCATGCCCGCTGAAATCTTCATTCTCCCTTTAAAAGAAAGGGCCATCCTTACACCACCTGATTACACCATACATTGGCCTGAATAATAGCATCGCCAAGAATAAGCAAAATGTGTCTACAAGCATGCAGATTTTCATTCTCTCGGAAGTTGCCAGCTTAGTAGAAAAACGAGAAGAGCCCTCTAGGTTGAGACTGAGACTGTACAGCAACAGGAAGCTGGCAGTCTACATATGGTAAACACTTGGGTATAAGTGCTGGTAGCTGTAATATTTGCCTGCCATTTTATGGACAATCCCAGGGTTACCGCGGTGATAATTAGGCTTGTTTTAGTGAGTAGAATACCTCAGAAAACAGAGAAGCTTAGTATCAATGAGTCAATTTGCATGTCTTTATGTCAGTTTGCATATTTTGCATTTTTCATGTAACTGCTTGGGTTGAATACACAGAAAGCCTCAAAATTCATGTTACTTTCTATCTCAGAAGTGTATAACATGCTGTCAGCATTATGGATGTCATGTGGGATTGACCCTATACAAAACGGATACATATTATGCAGTGGATACAGAAACTGGCGCGTTAAACTGTCTGCTTCAGCTTCAGGTTGAATCAGGTTGAATGCCTTCGCATGTGTGACTCCGGCCGATTCTGTTTTCCCCCTGTGCTGTTTCAGTTGGAGGTTTACTGTATTGTTATCCTTAAATTAACGTTTCCCGGTCTTTGAATTATAATCATAACAGTGTGACATATTCTTGTTTAATCACGTATGGCCGAATGACTAATTTTTGCTTGGAATGTATTACGCCATATTCAGTCATGAAAGTATTGCCATAATCGTTTTATTTTGCATTTGACAACTTTGGTTGTGTAGAAAATGCTTCTGCATTTGCGCTTGACGTAATACATTGTATGTTGTGTATTGCAGACCTGCAGTGTCTGGGAGACAGGAAGCCATGCGAAAACAATGCTACCTGCATTCCATACAGCAATGGCACAGGATTCTGCAGGTAGGTCCGACGGGCAACGTCTTTATGTGCATTACGGGAAATCCCAGTGTCTTTATATGCATTATGGGGAATCCCATGCAGTGACACTGGGTAATTCAACTCAACTCAATTCAAATTCCACGAGGTGTAAGATCTGAAACTTGGGAAGTTTGCTCCTTTGTCAGAAAACCAGAACTTGCTTTTGTTGACTGAATTCCTCAAGGGTACACGGTAGGGTCTTAATTACCTATTTTTGGCCCGGCAAGAATTTGGCGGTACGTGACACGTAGAATTACTGGAATGAAAGTGCAGAATAAGGTTTATGGAAAGTGTGACTTGGTGGGAAAATAAAACTGGAAATAAACGTGTGAAAATGACGTCAGAGTAAGGTTTTACTGTTTTCCAGTAATTTCAAACCGACTCCTCATCCAAAGTAAAAGACACAATGTACACAGGGCAGTGGGAGCTCTGGTTCTTAAGAACAAAGACTTGGAACCTGCAGGGTACTGTTACGGGACCCTGAGGGGTATAGGCTGCATGAACCTCTGAGAGTAATAATGATAATTTTCCAGGAAGACATCCAGCAAGTGGGTAAATCACATTCTAAGCTGTGTAGGTTTAACACCAAAGCTAAGACAATAGTAAATAATTTGAAGGCGTCAGTGCAGGATGCTGGAGGCTTGCAAGCGACATCCCACTTCGTATTGTGCAAACATCTTAGGAAGTCAAAAGAATGTTTAAAGATATTTGACTGGGTAAAAAGTGCACTTAAAAAAATTCAAGTTAGCCTTAGAACATATGCAAATTAAGAGTAACAATAAAAACTAGTAAGAATTTCTTCTGTTCTCCAAAAAAAGTTACTGATATCTAGTTGGACGGCTAGATGAACACCGCTTCAGTTCCCAAGCCTTCTTTTCAGGGGCACCTCAGCCATTCCATGTATTAGTTAAATTTCAGCACAAACTCACTTAATTAATTGACTTAGTTAATCTGATTAGTTTAACAAGCCAATGAGAGACGAAGTGTGCTAGTGGTCGAGTCAAAAAACACATGGGCGTATTGGATGGTCGCTACAAGCACTGCGGTGTCTTCAGCAGAGGATTTGAAACGGCTGACACACTTTGACGGGCATAATATCATAGTCTTACACCTAAAGGAAGATCATTTAAACAGCATTTTCTTTGGCTGCCTAAGACCTTTGCACAGTACTTTATACATACATTTTCTCTAAAAGATAAAGAAGCAAGAAGAAGCATTTTCTTTCTTTCAGTTTTGCATGCCCTGGGAGGGAGTAGATAAAAATAAAAAAGGAAGTTACAGTTTTATTGAGGGGGGGGGGGGTCAGTCTCTTACACCAGCCACACATGTGCTGTGCTGAGCTCTGCAGTTATGCCAAGACGCGCAGAAACGATGCACGGTGAATGTCGGACGCAGCGGTCGTGCCTTGCACACATTTCCCAGCACTGTACAGCTCCCCCTGCTGGCCGTGTAGTGTACCTGCAGAATGCCGCAGCTCTGACTCTCTGCTGTTCATGTGTCCTGTGAATTTCACAATGGATGGACACCATTCTCCAGTCTAATCAGACCGATGGGCTAAATTTTTGGGCTGCTCTTTATAGCTAAAAGGTCAGAAGGGCTTTACTACCCTCAGAAGACCAATACTTCCTCTTTCTCCAAGACTCTACTGCTTTGTAGCTCCTCTGGAAGAGCTGAGCTATTAAGTGCAGAGGTTTGGGATGGGCAGAGGGGGCCGGTTTGTGAAAGTCGTATTCCCGGGGGGGGGGGGGAGGATGGATGGGTGGCATGAGCTTGTTGTGGAGGGACTTTCAGAAGTGAGGAAGACCAGACCAATAGGCGTAACTCTGATTCTTTAAGAGCTGACCTGGAAGAAACATAAGATCGCTCAAGAACCAAGGGTGGGAACCAGAACCAGGGGTGGGAACCAGAACCAGTATTTGGGAACAAGAACCAGTAGGTGGGAAGAAGAACCAGGGGTGGGAACAAGAACCAGTAGGTGGGAACAAGAACCAGAACATACATAGGACTGATCCCTAGGTCCTCTCTCTGCTTCCCTGGAACCTTTTCATTCATCATAGTTATCCAGAGGAACATATGTACACGACAGCCTGTTGAGATTAAGAGACCCACCGGCACAGAGCCAAACAAGTATACAAATAGGGGGTGATGTGTGGCTCAGCAGGTTAGGACATTGTCCCTTTGAACTGAAGGTTGTTGGTTCAAATCCCTGCCTTGTTAGAGTGATGTCAGCAAGGTCCTTACCTCCCTGGTGCCCCAGGGATTGTCTAACCCTGCTTTCTCTCAAAACTAAAAATATATGTTGCTTTGTATAAAAGCAGAGGGCTGAAATAACAGGAACAGTTGAAGGGAGAGTTTTGCAACGCCCCTTGCTGTTATTTGTTGAGCACATGAGTCACTGTGGGGCTTTTACAGACAGGAAAGAAGAGAGGGACGTACCCTTCTGCTTTTTTGACCTGGTACCATCGTGCCACATCCAGCGTTACAGCTTCTCTGCCTCACAAAACAGATGCATACGCACACACGCGGGCGCGCATGCAAGTGCACAACAGTGTACGCTGATGCAGTTCGTTGCTAGTTATCTGCGCGCGAGGTGTCCTTCCTGTGGGCGCGCGTGCGTTTTTGAGTGCTCATGTGTGTGCAAAAGTGTCAGTGTGTCAGTGCTGATTTCCTGTGTCTAAAGAAAGAACCGAAATGAGATGACAGGAAGACATCTCCCTGCCACCTGACACCAATCATCATCTTGCCCCCTTCCTCTGTTATCTGGTCAGGTTTGCCGCTCTTCCTCCTTGGTTTCGGTACCTCCCCCACTATCACCCCTTCTTCCTATTTATCAGAATGTCTGCTCACCTTTATTCTCAGTTTCGCTGCTTAGAAAAACAGTTGTCAAAGCAAAAGACTGCTCCCCCTTTCCTCTCATTCTCAGTTCTATATAGTCAAATGTCACTGAATCACGTTCGTTTTATCTGATTTTATCTTCAACTTGTTGATGAGCTTAATGGTTCGTTTCTAAGTCTATCTCTGTGTTATTCGGACATTTTTGTTTCGGTAATTTGAACGTAAAGCTTATATAGCTAGCGTCGCAGGGGAGAAAAAAGGAAGAAACAGCAGACACTGCGCAAATATCAAGCTTAGGGTTGTTCTCTCTCAGCAACACAGCATCCTGTTTTATCAGGCGCTGCAGCGATGGCGATTTATCAAGAACTGCAGCCCAGCCCACTGACATGGAAATGACCGGCCAGCGCTGGCCTCGTCTCTGTAACGGAGCTGTAAAATGTCAGCGGGCATCATATATTTGTTTATATATACATACAGTCACTTGTTTTTAAAAACCACAGGATGCGGTGACAGTCACTCGATGACACGCCTGACGTTCCGCCTCCAGCTGATCGCTATTATTTCTCGGTTTTGTGGAGCTTTAGGGGCGATTCGGGTCGGGAATTCTCCAGCATATGTGTCAGTGTGCCAGCCGACCTTTGCTGTCTCAAAACTACAGCCTTGCGTTTGAAACACGTGATTTCGTTTCCCATATTTAAAATCCGCTTTGTATAACTTATAGTGAATATAACACCTTAAAATAGGGAAGTATGTCGTGCTTGAAGTAAATGCGTAAAACTAGAACACGGTTGGGGGAACAAAAGTTAGTCGTCGTTTTTTTCTTTTTCTTTTTTTTGAGAATCTGATGGAAATTTGTAATTTTCCTAACGTCGTTGCGTTTTTAATAACTTTTTTCACATAGCCGCCCCACAGTCCACAACTCCTTTGCAAGTGAAGGAGGCGTTGCGCAAGGAAAGAGAAGGAAATGCAACTTCTGGCAACCGTGTGCATTTCTATTGCAAAAAAGCCCACCGATATTAACACATTCAACCTTTTCTAAAATAAAACACCAGTATAGCTGGTTTATTACAAATCTTTTCCTTTGCTGATCGGCATCAGTGTCAGACGTACGTTCCAGTAATTGTGGGCAGGTTAATGGGGGAAAGTCTGTATTCAAATGAACTTAAGCGTTTTTTTATATGATCTCTTTAAAGGGTGCACGAAACCTTTAAATAGCATTTAACTTGGATATGACAATGACAGCAGAGATTTACGGCTAGCCTAATTTTCTCTTTTGCATAGTCCATGAAACTTAATTAAAGTAATACAATTTTCATACTTAATCGAACATTATTAAACAATTCAATTCCAAATATTACTTTAATGAGAATATAGATATTCCCGTGAATAAGTATCTGGATAAGCAGTTGGAAGACGGATGCATTAAATCAATACATTAATTCCTTTGGGGGAATTTTTTTGTTAGTCAGCACGATGGACATATAAACATATGTTTATCAAAAAAATCTTATTTTTCATCAGACTCAGATTGTATAATCAGAGTAATTAATTGAATTAATCTTTTGGTTAAGCAGAGTAAATAACGGGCAGAAGTTTCGTCTCGATACCTTTCTAGAATTGTGTGTATCACGAAAACACCTGCATGGATCCAACTGCCTGTCGGCGCATTTGACCGCTGATTGGTCAGACGTTGCGTGCTGTCAATCTTTGCGGCGACGCGTGCGGTGTCAGATTACTCGCCTCTTTTTTTCTCTCCGGCCTTCGGCTGACTTTTTGCTCTACACGCGCCTCATGGCAGCCATGCGCCTACTAGAATGCGTCCCCTTGGGGAAAATGGGGGTCGTGGGGCCCTACGCAAAGCGTGTGCCCTGCGTATAGCGAGGGGCGACGCTGTGCACCGGTTAAGATTCTCTTATCGGCCATTGTACGGTGTAGTGGTTGCATGGTGGTTAGTACTGTTAACTGGAGTCAGACTGGAGTTTGACGTCCTGAGACTGGAGTGTGCGGGCTTTGTATGTTCACCCTGTTGTCTGGGGAATACCTTCAGGTATTGTAATCCCCCCCCCCCCTTAAAAAACATGCAAAGGTGAATTGGGGTTCATAAATTGCCTGTAGGTGTGAATGTCGTGTGTGTGTCCTCCAATGGCTTGGCACCCCGTCCTGGGTTATTCCCTGCCTCCGAGGTAGGCTCCAGGCTACTCTGATTAATGGGTACAGGAAAGGGGTGAATGTACAATGTTTAGGAATTCTTTGATTCTTGCATATCCCATCTTGCTCTTGTATGAGATACACAAATATTAAAAAGTGAAGTTTAAGGTCAGTACCCCCCTGGACAAGTTAATGAGCTTTATCACAGCCCCGGAGTGATTATTTATGGGATTTGAACTTATAGCCTTCAAGTCACAGATTCCTAATATGCAGAGCCACATACCTTTGGTGGATGGGTGGATGAATGGAAATTTGGTATCACACTGTGAGTGTTGAGGTTAGTCTGTACGGTGGTCTTTGCACACTGCTTGATCAGAAGGTAACATTGCTGTGTTCTGTACAGGTGTCAGCCTGGCTTCCAGGGTAAATACTGTGAACAACCCTGTCCCTGCCTCAATGGGGGCACCTGCAGTTCCACCGGGAATCCAAGCACATCATCCTGCTCTTGCCCCCTGGGCTTCTTAGGTCAGACTCGCCAAGGGCTTCAGGGGAAGGGAACACCTGCATGCCCCTGTACTTGGGGGGTCAGTGTGCACCACAGTCTACCCAGAATGTCACTGTGAGCCTGACTGGGCGGCAAAGTGCTGGGCTCTCACTCCTGTTAATAGTCAGTTTGCTTGCCAAATTAGGGAGAGGGGGGTGGTCTTACAAGACCCCCTTCACACACATTAATCCACAAACATCTGTAATGTTTAATGTCTTGCATCACTCCAATTGACTAATTTCACATTTACTTTATTATGTTGCATTTTTTTTCATGTTATATTTCTGTGCTGTAGAGATTTATATTTTCCTTAATATATATCAAATTCAACATACTAACCATGGACTAACCTTACATTTCAGTCATTTGTCACCCCATTTAACAGTTAAAAATTAATCTGATTCATTTGTTTGAGATGATTCCTGGTGTTTAACATGTCTAGCACGTTCCAGGCCACAAAAACCATTACTTAATTCAGCTTGTCACAACCGGGAACTGAAGGAGTCGAGGGTAGGCATTAAGAGAATGAAAAGGGGGTTTATTTTAACCAAAACTGGAGCAGGGAAAACATACCAGACTGCGAGGGGTCCAAAATGAGGAGACTAATGCAGGGGAAGGACTCAGGCAGACAAGAGGAATAACATTAATGACAGGGCTGGGAAGCACTTAAATACAAGACAAACGAAGGAGCAAACAAGAAGCAACTGGGGATGATTAACAAGAGGGGAGAACTGAGAGGCAAGGCAAATGATACATGTGGTTCATTGTGGCCAAGCTAGGGAAGAAGCCTCCCCAAAGTGTTCCGGGCATGAAGTACCAACTGCGGACACATGAGGGACCAAACAGCAAGGCGGACACTCAGGACCAGACCAGGGAAGGCATTAGACAGGCAGAACCTGGGACACGGGAGCACAGCATGACTAGGGATTTGGAGCAGACAAGGCAAAGCCAGGGAGTACAAGGACAGCAGACTGGAGACGCTACAACACAGGTGGGCATGTAGAGGGACAACCAGGATGGGACAGAGAAACAGGAAATGGCCACAGGGGATGCAGCCCTGGGCTGGAACTGAAGGGGGACAAGGGGGCACCAAGGGATCTGCAGGACAGGGACTAGAGGGTGCTGCCGGGATTGCAGGGCAGCAGACGGAGAGCGCAGCGGTTCCCCTCAAGATTCTTTATTTGTCACATATTTGTCACTCCTCAAGGCAGTAGGAGTACAACGCCGTGCAGACCAGGGTCTGACCGGTTGGCCCGGAAGGTGTGCCCACTCCGGGACTTAGGACTGGGGTGGCAAGGATGTAGGGCTGAGGTGGGGGGTCCGGGAGCAGGACTGAGGGCTAGGGTTAGAGTCCCACTCCTGGTCCACTGGCTGGCCATCCCCTCTGGGCTGGTGACCACCTGGGAATCAGGCGTCGGCAGGAGATTAAGCAGGTACCAGCAGGACAGGAGGTGATAAGGTGGGTGACAAGATGGGTGGCTGGGCAATGACAGAAGGCAATGACCAGGCGGGCACCTTGGCGACAACAGGAGGTGATGATGAGGCGGGTGCCAACAGAACCTCAGGGGACAGGAAGGCGGGTGCTGACGGAACCTCAGGGGACAGCGAGGCGGCTGCTGATGGAACCTCAGGGGACAGCGAGGCGGCTGCTGATGGAACCTCAGGGGACAGCGAAGTGGGCACCAGCAGAACCTCAGGGGAAAGTGAGGCGGCTGCTGATGGAAGCTCAGGGGACAGCAAGCGAGGCGAAGCGGGGACACCTGGAGGGGAATGAGGGCTGAGCTTGGACACCTTGAGGCCCTCACTGGGCATGGAGCCTAAAACGTGGCCCTCACTGGGCGTGGAGACTGGAACGCAGCCCTCACTGGGCATGGAGCCTAAGACGTGGCCCTCACTGGGCGTGGAGACTGGAACGTGGCCCTCACTGGGCGTGGAGACTGGAACGTGGCCCTCACTGGGCGTGGAGCCTGGAACGTGGCCCTCACTGGGCGTGGAGACTGGAACGTGGCCCTCACTGGGCGTGGAGACTGGAACGTGGCCCTCACTGGGCGTGGAGCCTGGAACGTGGCCCTCACTGGGCGTGGAGACTGGAACGTGGCCCTCACTGGGCGTGGAGCTCCTCAGCTTAGATCCCCTGATATACTGTGTGTGTGTGTGTGTACACAGTACTGTGCAAAAGTCTTAGGCAGTCAAAGAAAATGATCTTGGTGTAAAACTATGATATTATGTCTGTCAAAGTGTTTTTAGCAGTGTTTTACTGGGAACTTTGGTTACTAGTGTAACTTTTGGTTACCTAATTAACCCTTAACAAGGTGAACAGATTGAGGAGAATGATTTAATGATTGTGGTCGTGCATCTCTGTCATTAAGGCGAAAGGGACCTATTTCAAAGAATCTGAAATATAATTTTTGTTTATTCAGGAAATTTTTGTTCACTGCATAAATCCATGCAGTTATTTTGATAGTTTTTTTTTTTTTAATAATGTAAGATGTTAAAGATCCATTGTGTTGCTATGCGCTCAGGTCCGTTGTGCAACCAAAGCGACGGGTGCATGGCCCAGCCCTGCCAGAATGGTGGGGAGTGTAGCATTGACCACACTGGCAAGTTCTCCTGCAGCTGCCGCTACACAGGCTATACCGGTGACACGTGCAGTGAGGACATCGACGAGTGCGCCCTCGGTGAGGACTAAGCTCTGTGGAGTTCCGTGACTCGCCTCTGCCTCAGTCCACCCACGTCCACGTCTCTCAGTCTCCAACACTGTCCTTCTGTAATCCAACCATTTACATCACCAAGGCTATCCAGTCTCATCCACCAATCTCCAAGCCTCTGGACCAGTATTTCCTGTCCCAGCCTTTGGGGACCCACAAATGTCCACATTTGTGCTCCCTACCAGGACCTGGGACGGAGCAAAAATGTGGACTGTCTGTGGGAACCCAAGGACTGGATTGGGAAGCATTGCTCTGGACCAGGGTTCTCCAATTCTGGTGCTGCAAGCCCAGAAGCCAACACAGCTTGCAGATTTCCCTGCTTAATACATCTTAAATCAGACAATTACCAGATTTAGTAAGTATGCTTGAAAAGGGAAATCTGAAACTGTGTTGGACAGAATTTGGGGAACCTTGCTGTAAGCGCATCTGAGTTTTAGACCTTTCTTATTTGTGCGTCCACCGACTTACAATCCCCTGTGCCTTTCTCCGTGTGCATATGTTTTAAAATGCCGTTCTCTGCTCTCCACATCCTCTTCTGCACTCGTATACCTTTTTCCATCTTTGCTGATGGACGGCTCTGTCTGCGCGTGTCCAGGATCTGACCCCTGTGAGCCCCATGGCCACTGTGTGAACACAAAAGGCTCCTTCACCTGCCGCTGCACCGTGGGCTACAGAGGCGAACGCTGTGACAGAAACCTGGATGAGTGCGCCTCTTCGCCTTGCCTTAATGGTGCCACCTGCCAGGGCCTGATCGGCGGCTTCTCATGCCTCTGCACGCCAGGTGCGATGCCCCCCCCCCCGCCACACCCTTGCTACATCGCTGCCCGCTGGCCACTTCGGGTGGATTTACATGCTCGACTCCCTCCTTTCCCCTTTGCCAGGGTTCACAGGCGTGCTCTGCCAGCAGGATGACGGGAGCCGGGATCAGGTCAGCGCCAGCAACTGCCCACCAGGTCAGCCAATGGGTACTGTTCTCACAGTCACATGACACATTCATTTGACCTGGCAATGAATTTGTGCTGCAGAATCAGCTCATAATAATGGACAGGAATGTGAAACTATTTTGTTCATTGCTGTACTTGACATTTTTTGGTCCCCATAATGATAACCCCAATATCATGAAAGAAATCTGTGAATGCAATCAAAAAACTAAAAACACCAAAAGTCTTGTATTTAGTTTGGTTACTTATGGTTAAGGTTAGTGCTGGGTGGGGGTTAAGGTTGTCATTGCTGGAATTAGAATTTTCCCCTTAGAAATTAATGGGCTTTTCCCACAAAAGATATCATACAAACTTATATCTGTCTGTGCGTGTGTGAACCATGTAATTCTTTTAATGCTTTTAATGCATTTTTTCTTTAAATTTCATTCAATGACAATTTGATCACAAAAAACAACACTATGGACAATTTAAAGACGCAGGTTAAGCAAACTGGGCACCTTTGACTGTAGGTGGAAACCAGGCTCTGGAATGCCCCAGAACAAAGGTTAGAACATGCATCCTCCACACTAACATAGAGCCAGACCACTGGGATTCAAACCCAAAACCAACCCAGCCACAATGACGCCCTATTCTCTAATGCTGTGCTGTGTTTTCCAGTTTCTCCAGCATGCAGCCAACATGGAGTAAAAGCTTTATAAGTCTTTTTTCACCAGTTTGCCATTTGTGTCCTTATCTATGGTTTTAACAATCAGCACAGTTGCTTAATGAGCAACCCTGACGACAAGGGCAACAATACTCTCGATGAGAGGCAGTCCAGTACATGACGCACACACACACACACACACACACACACAGATTATGTATCTATATCTTTGTGGGGACTCTAACCTTAACCACAAGTAACCAAACTAAATACAAGACTATTGGCATTTTAAGTTTTTTGATTGAATTCATATATTTTTTATTAAATTACGTTTTCTCTTATGGGGACTTGGAAGTCTGTGAATGCTCTCGGCATCCACAGAGAGCAGGCCTGCAACCGCCTGTACTCATGCGCACAGAAACACCCACCTGCTTTAGCTTTTGACTTTCATGGTAGAGTTGTGCTTATGAAATCACTGAACTCTTTTTTGATCAAAGTGTTTGTCTTTTTCTCACAGTGACAGTTACACTAGTGGCCAAAATTGTGGAAACACTTGCAGTTTTTGAAGATTGTAGAACTTTATTACAGTTCTCCAGTTACTTATTCTTATCAACCAACGTATGATATTTCCAAGCATTCTTTGATTGTTTATAAACATTGCCACCAATATTCGCGTAGTAATTTTAAAAATGTAATGCCAGGCGTTTCCACAATTTTGGCCACCAGTGTTACAGACAAAAACGCCTTAATAACAACCCTTCTCAAGAATCGTAGGTCTCCACGTAACATCAACATCTCTTCTTCTATGATCTGTAACCTTTCCCTCTCTCTCTTTCTCTCTGTGTATCTCCGTTTTTCGGCTCTCCTCCATCTCCATGCCGCCCTAATTGTCCCTATCCCCCTCCATCCCATACCAGGGGGGTCCTGTGAGTCCATGGATGTTCCCTGTTCATCTAACCCCTGCCACAATGGGGGCTTCTGCTCCAGGAACTCCAGCGCAATGCATGGATTCACCTGCACATGCAAACCCGTAAGCAGCCCCCACACCCAACTCTGTGGCTTTTTTTTAATGCTGAAGGTTTTTTTCCGTGTGTTTTTAGCACCGTCCTCTTAACCTTCATCTTCACACTTAGTGAACAAGTGGTGTTTCCTTGGTAACCCTAATGCTGCTGCCTTCTATACATATTCATACCTGGTTTTAATGTGTTTTTTAAGTAATACTCAATACAGTACTGTGCAGAAGGTAAGGAAAATTATTCACTAATCCTCCAATGGCATTCGGTAGAGTGTGGTAGAATATAACAATTATATACTGTGCCAAATCTTAGGTAGGCATGGAAAATCAGGTATAAATGATGGGGGTTGAACCCATGTCCATTCTGGGGGTCCATCCTGACACAGTGTGTCAGTCATTTCAAAGCCTCTGCTAAACCCC
>JAODUD010000043.1:11883496-11896599 GCA_026784285.1 Stomatorhinus walkeri | reverse complement strand
CCCCCCCCCCCCCCCCAGAGGTTTGGGAACTGAAGCTGTGGTCATCTAGCCATCCAGCAAGACATCAGTGACGTTTTGGAGAAAAGAAGAAGCCAACGCTGTTTTTGTTGTGTTATTCTTAATTTGCGTATCTTATTGTATTGTAAAGTGTATTGTATTTTTTATTTTGAGCAAAAGTGTATTTACTGCACAGATAAATAGCTTAAATATTTCTCTTAAATATGAAATATTTAAGACTTTTGCACAGGACTGTGCTTGCTCATGTTCTTTGAAAGATGTAAATGATGTTCACAAGCTAATATGCTAATAAGGAATTATTGTAGCGTGGCACATACTGCTACCTGGGTTCAGTTCAGTTTTGCTTAGTTGGAATGGATGTACAGTATGTCAGCATTGGTAGCTATAGTACAGTGTACCAGCTCCTATCGTGAAATAATAGGTTTCTGAGCTTCAAAAACGTTGTGCTTACGTTGTATGTGCAGAGGATCCCCAGGTTAAGAATGTCTGACTTATGGACAACTTGTGCTTATGAACGGACTACCAGAAAGCCCATTTTATTGACAATTCAGGTTAAATACAGTGGTTCATAATAATGAATACAGTCACTACTTTGTAACGCATGTGGAAACATTACAAGGCTTCAGCAATTTGTTGGATCGAGGTACAGTACGGTACCATATGTGGCTGCTTTTATTATTACTATATTATTATTACTGATATTACGTACAGTATTATTCCTTTTCCAACTTACATACAATTTTAATTTAAAGACAAACTTAGGGAACGGATTTCATTCATAACCTGGGGACTGCCTGTGACATAAATTATAATTTTGTTACTATAATGTATGAAAAACACCAGGTTTAAGTCTTAGATCTAATCTATATACAGTAAGAAATCAAAAATCATAGTGTCCCATACATTATTAACCACAATGCACCTTTATCTTTCATATTGCTAAGATTCTTTATGTTGTCTTGCTGCTAGGTTAGGTGGTGTTTGGGGGGGTTTGGATGGGGTGGGGTGTCTGAATTTATACCTTTCCCCTTACACCCCCCCCCCCCCCCCATATTTTTGCCCAGTGATGTGTAAACCACTAGCAGAAGTCATCACGCATTTCAAACACTTGATAGAGTTTATAGATACAAGATTCTGAATGTTCTTTATCCAATGTAGCCATTATTATTATCATTTATTTATTATACCACATACTGTACTTTCCTGTGTTAACTATTGTACGGTGCACAGCATGCACTAGGTAGGGCGGCACTGCCAGGTGTACGTCTGCCAAAATTAATTTTTACACACATTTACTTAATTAAAAAAAAAAGTGATGTGTATATGTGTGAGTTGTGTCATATCCTGCACACGTGACCCCTGTCTTCTCCCAAACACGGCCCTGATCAGCCACGCCTGTTACTTACTACCTCTTGTTAGTCATTGTATTGTACAAAGTCCCTGTTTGTCTCGTCAGCCCCAGCCTGCTCATTAATATCAGGCCTCCGGATGCTTGTGCCTTTCCTAGTGCTAGTTTTCCCATTTTGACCCCTCACAGTCCCGTCGTTTGCCTGTTCCTGTCTCGTTTGGTTTAGTAAAGCCCCTTTTGTTCTCCTGAGACCTGCCCCGGAGTCCTCTGTCCCCATACTGACAGTTGCATCCCTCCACAGGGTTTCTTGGTCCCCGACTGCAGCCGGGTGGATGGTACCATGCCTTCGGTCAGCGATGAGAATGGCCACGTGCCAGAACGGAAGGCTTGGCATGGCTGCCCCGCCGAGTTGCGTTGCTGGGAGCGGTTTAACAATAAAAAATGCGACGGCGAATGCAACACCGCCGCGTGCCTGTTCGACAACTTCGATTGCAAGCCTAAGAGCTCCTGCAGGTGCGTCGATGCCCGTGACGCACTGCCTGTTAGTGTAGCCGATTAGCTTAGCATTTTTAATAATCTGCTTAGCATTAGCATCATTTAACAACTGAACAGTAACTTAGCATCAATATGCTAAGATGAATTCAGCAAAGAAACTTGGTGAACTTCAATTTCTGTAGATGCTGATATTCAGGGACCCGGTTATGTGGGGTTATACTCTGTATGCTGATGACTTACACAAATCTGATCATCTTCATTTATATAGCACTGTTTTAACTAGTTTACAAAGTAATTTACAGACATTTACAGAAAGGGAAAGAAATTAAAATAAGCAAATAAATAATAATAATAATAATAATAATAATAATAATAATAAATTGTGACGATTTGAAGACCCATTCGGGGTTCTCTGCCTTGCCCCCGTAGCCTCTGGGATAGGTTCCAGACCCCCCACAACCGTGAATACGACAAGTAGTTATGATTATGATTATTATTGTTATTAATAATAATAATGATGAATGGCACCAAAAACACAGGACTTTAACCACCCACATTCTTGGTAGGAGACTTTAACCTTTACCTCATTGGGCAACAGCAACTCCCCCTCCATATTCTCCAAAATAAATCAAGAAATCAATTGATTATAATACATGCATAAAATAATAAAATAGCTGATTGTTTTTATGACATTGTGGGGAAACTTGATCCCCAACAACATAATAATTACAAAAAAACAGAGATTCTTACCCAGAAGGCTTTGTGTCGTTATGCTTTTTTAATTCATTCTAAAGATATGAAGAGATACTAGTTGACGCCTAATTATATACTGGGTCTTTGCTTGGCGGCTTATAAATAATTGGCACCGCCAATCCTCACCCGCTATAGGTACAGCATCTACTGCACTGATCACTATGGCGACGGCTTCTGCGACAATGGCTGCAATACAGCGGACTGTGGTTGGGATGGCCTGGACTGCACTGACGGCAACGGGCCGCGGCTGGCGGTCGGCACCCTGGTGCTGGAGCTGCAGGTGCCGCCGGAGGAGCTGCGGAAGCGTTTGCGGGGCCTCCTGCGACAGCTGGGCCTGATCCTGCACACCAACCTGCGCGTGCAGCATGACGCCGACGGCGTCGGGCTACGGGTGCTGCCGGTCTACGGAAAGGGGGCTAATGGGTAACGTCTGCCACGTGACCCTTATCGCGTCAAGTCAAAGTTCAGTGCCGTTTTGAAAGATGTGGGTGTACAATGACACGAAGTAGCATTTGTCTGAGTCCGTGAAAATGGTTTAACACATTAGACAACGTAGACTCACCAGATCAGTGGTTATCAACCTTTTTTTGACCCCTTTGTACACAGGAAAACATGTTTGCCCCCACTACACAGGTTATAATATTGTTCTATCATATTAATATAAACATAATTTCATTTGCCTACACTGCCAAAAATGTAATTCTTGCAAGCAAAAGATGTATTAATTGATGCTAAATGTAATTGGGCTACAAAAATAACTCAGTTTTTGCTCCGCTGCATCTTGTTTTCTGCACTTCCATGTAACTTGTGATCAATCACCAAGCAGTGACTGCATGCAGCTCTCCAGTAGTTCAAACAAGAAGTACCTAGTCTGGAGTAGGGACTAGTAGGGACTAAAAAGGGTTTCGGAACTGGTTCTGAGGAACTACATTTAGGCCCTGCGGTGTGAATGCATTTCCTGGTTCCAGAAAAAGGCTCTAATTCCAGACGAAAGTTCAGGCAGTGTTAAAGTCCCTATTGTTATACTCCCTGTACTGGATACCATTGCAAGATTAATGGATATAGTTATGCATTCAGTTGGGCAATAATTTCATTAACATAAAAAACATAGCTTATAGTATCTTTAACAACTGTGGCCCCTAGTGGCTCCTGACTGCCATACCATTGACTGGCCCCTCTTCTCCCCCATCACACAGTTCCATGGTGTTCCTGGAGATCGATAACCGCCAGTGTGCCGCCAAGGCCAACAGCAGATGTTTTTCCACCGCCGAGCAGGCTGCCGCGTTCCTCACCGCGGCACACTGGGAACTGCTGGACTTACCTCTGATGTCCTTCAGGAGTGCGTCTCACGCCGCGCGTTGCTTCCCACTTCCTCTGCCGCGTGTCGTGATGTCTTGCTAACACGCCGATTCCTCTGTCTTTTCCTGCAGGCGAGCCGGAGATCAAGCCGACCGATCAGACAAATATGCTGTACCTGATCGCCTTGGTAGTGGGACCGGTCCTGTTCATCCTGGTGGTGCTTGTTGCCAAGCGGAAACGTAAACACACCACTCTGTGGCTCCCTGAAGGGTTCCTGATCGACAGCCAACGGCGTCGGGAGCCTGTGGGCCAGGACAAAATGGACATGGAGTGGGTGCAAAACACAACACACCTGGCACAGTATGGGGAAAGAAGCCCCCCCCCCCCTACAGTCAAAGCTTATCTTAGCAGAGATACACTGTCGTTTTAATCCAATAACAGGAGGGTATAATTAAGAACAAATGCGTCACAAAAACGTGATCCTCCGTTCTGCTGCAGGTCCAGCCAACCACCATTTTTTGATACTAGGATTGCGTGACCTTCAGATCTGACATAAAGCCTCTGGAGAATACATGAGCAGTTGACACCCGGAGCTGAACACCTAGTGCACACATCTGGCGATGTCCTCATCATCTCGGTGTATGTGCCTTGGAACGGTTCCGGAAGAAAACGGTCCGTTCCCTGGAGGTGCAGTAATGTTGCTGCTGAGACTAGGCCCCATGGTGTAGTTTGGCTGTGACCCTGCTCTTTGTTTAGCAAAGTCCCAAGTCGTGGAATTCTGGCGGAGTGGAACGTTGGTTTTCTCCGCAGGACACACCTTGGCGTCCGCGACCCAGCATCCGGCGTAGGATGGGCATGGAAGGATGGGGAGGGGGCGGGACTTTACGTTCCTCCGCTGCTGATACTGGGGCTGCGTTCCTTCTTCTGATCTGATTGCTCCTCCTGGTTCTCCTCATCCAGAGACATACAGCCTGGAGAATGCAGCCCGATGAGCACAGACCTGAACCAGCGGTGGCTCCACGAGGAAACACAAGCCAAAAAGATGAAGGTGAGAAGATGAGAGGCGAGAGCTGAAACGGGAGGCCCCCTCTTGCTCAGCCCGATACGCTTCAGCCAACATCCTGTGTCTCTGACCCCAGGTAGAGGATATCTCCCTGCTGCCGTCTGAGGAGGGCGCGCCGGGGCCTGACCTCCGAGAATGGGCCCCCCAACACCACCGGGCTGCCGACCTCACACTCACGCCCCCCCAGGCTGAGATTGACAGCCTGGACGTCAATATCCGAGGCCCAGGTACCACAAATCCGTGTGCACGTGTTGCGGATGCAGCCTAACCCGTCACCTAGCACAGTGACATTGACAGTGACAATAATCTGTATGTAACACTGTAGTGCCCGTCAAAAGTTTGGAAACACCCACCCATAGAAAGCTGTATTTGTACTATTCTCTGCGTTTTATAATAATTATAAATATATTTATTTTATATATATCTAAAGGTTATCCATTTCATGGGGTGTACATGCTTTGTGTAAATCCTGGCTATAAGAGAGGGACAGTTCAGATCCAAAAAGTAAAAATCCAGACCGAGATTTTGTCTCAACCAACCAATTGAGGACTCCGTGGCTGTGCCTCTTTACTTTCTGGCCCTGAACTATGCACCTGTAAGGAACAACAGGACTTAATAGAGTAGCATGTATAGTATGGGAGATGTGAGCAAAAACATTATGTCCTTTAAGGAGGACAAAGAGTGCTTGCTGGATCTGAGGGGGTTCTGTGTTATATGTATATTTACAGTGTATTTCCCACATACTGGTTTTAGCCACTTGCTAAGTGGCATTACTGGTAGCATGCTGGATTAACCATTGGCTGATTGTTGCCTACCAAAGTCCGGGCCCTTTCTTACTGAACCAAACAAGCTTTGAGAAACCGACTGATTTACAATCTTCCCGTTGGCCCACGTTTCCCACAGATGGTCTCACGCCACTGATGCTGGCCTCGGTGTGTCACGGGAGGATGGCGGACAATGAGACCCTGCCGGAGGAGGCCGAGGGGGAGGAGGAGGAGGAGGAGGAGGAGGAGGAGGAGGCGAGGCCCAACATCATCACGGACTTGGTGGCTCTGGGCGCCGCACTGCAGGCACAGACGGACGGCCTGGGCGAGACGGCACTGCACCTGGCCGCCCGTTACGCCCGCGCCGATGCCACCAAGCGGCTGCTGGACGCCGGGGCAGACGCCAACGCTCAGGACCGCATGGGCCGCACGCCACTCCATGCCGCCGTGGCTGCCGACGCTCAGGGCGTCTTCCAGGTGCCCGTCTCCGTTCTGAAGGACCCCTGACGTGCCCCCTCCCAGCCTGCAACAACTGCGCATTTCTCATACGCCTTTGCTTCACTGTCATCCACAGTGACCAGCCTTTCATACTTCCTGCTTTATCACTTCCTGAATTTTGGAAATTCTCGTTTTCAACCTCGTTTTGATTAACTTGTTATGAAAACATGTACCACACACTCTGGCCTGGATGTGCTCCCCTGCTCACCTATTTCAGACTAAACCCCCGCCCCCACCAACCCAATCACATACAGATCCTGATTCGGAACCGGGCTACGGACCTGAACGCGTGCATGGATGACGGCACCACGCCCCTAATCCTGGCGGCACGCCTGGCCGTGGAGGGCATGGTGGAACAGCTGGCGCACTGTCACGCTGACGTCAACGCCGTGGATGGCCATGGTGAGGACCCACCCAGCGGCAGATGGAGAAGTCAGGCCACTGTGCTGCTATTACTGCTACCGCTTATACTATTACTACACTCTCAGAAAAAAATTTACCAATTTTTACCTTTCAAGGTACAATTACTTGTCGCTGGGGTTGTACCCTCAAGGGTCTGCCGATTGTACACTACCTGTAGATAAATGGTGCCCTTAAAGGTACAAAATGGAGTCTGAGGAGCATATTTGTACCATTGGGGTTACATTAATGTACTATACCAGAACAGTACCCTATTTTTCTGGCAGTGTATTATTATTATTATTATTATTATTATTACTGTTGTTGTTTGTTTTTTTGTTCAGCTGCTTATTATGGGCTATAATAGTTCGCAAAGGTATCATCATACCATAATCGAGTCACTAGGAAGAGCAGCGTGAAAGGAGGTCTAAGCAGGACCAGGGGCAGATAGGTATGGAAGCAGCTCACAGCTTCATTGGCAAGAGACATACAGGGTTGAAAATCAACAGTGTGGTGGGACGTATTGCATGTCACCTTCACAACGAGTCACCAAGGTCATACACGTCTCGGGAGTGTTTCATCCAGTAGTGCTACATTTTATCAGCTGACACTGTCTGCACCATGGATGCTGTCATGATCCGCTTGTCAGAGAATCCTGTGTGCCACACCCCCTCATTACCTCGTGTCTCTACCCTAATGGAATCCAGAATCCAGTCGTCAGTTGTGATCATCGGTTTTTGGTTTCAGTCTTGTCAGTCTTCGGTATTTAGTCCGTGTCTTTGTACTGGTTGTCAGATCCGTCATTGTGGTGTTTCGTGGCGTTCACCTTGTTTGTCCCGCAATAAACCCCGTGTTTCCCTGAACCTGCTGGCTTGCGTCATGCCTGCCTCACGCCGCAAGCACCCAGGCACTGCTTCCCCCGCGAACGTTGACAGATGCTTTTGCTCCAGTTAGTTAAGCAGTAGTGAAATCAACTGTCTGCATAAGATAAAATGACTTAAAGCAGAGCTCTGGCATTGCCTAGAGTTTGATTTCTGAAAAACTGGCCCAAAAGTATTTTGGACTTAATGAAACTGAAGTTAAATGCAGAGTCATCATTAAGCATATTCTTAGCAGGTGTGGCAGTTGAAATAAGCCCTATCATATTTTTATATGGTGTTGTCTAAATCATGTGAATAAGTTGGTCTACTCCAGTATGGTTTTACCTCTGAAGAACCAGGTTATCATTTCCATGCAGATTGCAAATGCTATTACCAAATGAGAAATATATACATTAGACAGTAGTGATGGCCAAATGAATGTCAATAGCTCCATCTAGTGCAGACAAAGATACAGCAAATGGTTCATGAAGCTTTATGTAGTTGTCGCTATTAGACAATGCACCACACTGTTAATCCAATCATATAATAGATGTGATTATATGAATAACAGAATCTTTGAGATCTCAGAATCACAGTCTTTGTTATACATATCCTTTATTGAGCTCTGAATGCATAGACAAGACCAGAACACGTTTTAAAATGGCTTACTGCTAACTGCTAAATTCATATTCTGCTGCAGAGAGCATCAGTTGTGAGTGAAGGGACATTGAAGAACATTTTGGCCATTTTCCAAATATTTCAAGAGTTTTGAAATATAGCATTTTTGTTATGGCCTATAATTATCATTATAAATCCGACTACCAAACTCCATCTGCGTAATAGCGGTTCACTGATGATCACATTTGGCTTGTGATTTACATCACATTAGGACTCTGGTACCTCTCAGGCTCTAAGACTGAACGTATTTGTCACAAACCTTAAGCTTCCCAATCCCCCCACCCCACCGCTTTTTCTCCCAGGCAAGTCAGCCCTCCACTGGGCAGCAGCAGTGAACAACGTGGAAGCTGTCCTCATTCTGGTGAAAAATGGTGCCAATCGAGATCTGCAGGACCTGAAGGTTAGTCCAGACCTGTGCTTACGGGTTATACTACAGCGGTCAGACTCTGAAAGGCGATGAGAGAAGCTTCGCTGAAGCCAGACTCATTGACGGTTTAGTCAAAATTGGGGAATCAGCCGAAGTGAAACAGGACAGGAGGATCTTCTTAAGCCTGCGCCTAAAGGACAGTAGTGTTATAGTCAGCATTCAAAGAAAAATAAGACTACTTACAGCAAGTTAATGCAGGAGTATGTTTTCGGTTCTTCTTTATAGTATTTAATCCTCTCCGATGTCAGTTCTGGTTTTCCATAACCCTTCGATAAACCTCGACACCTGGTTCTTGTAACGGACAGTCCCTACATTTTTAACACGACAGACAGGCTTCTAGAACATAAATGTTTTTCGAAATACAAATGGAACAAAGGTTTTCATAATGAGGCGCTATGTGAAGACCGTAGTCATGGGGTTCCCCCGTCCCTATTTCACAGTCGTACAGCACAATGTCCACTTTCGATGAGGAAATTGTTTATTTATGATAATCCTTTCCAAGAGATAATCCTATCCCAAGTTTGGGAAGCAGCTAGCGTCTCACAAAATCCCTAGGGTTTGCGGGAAACCGTGGTTATATTAAGAATCTGTTACCCAAGTCTTTTGTTCTTTCATCAGGAGGAGACGCCCTTGTTCCTGGCGGCCCGGGAGGGCAGCTTCGACGTGGCCCGTGTGCTTTTGGACCACTGCTGTAGCAGGGACATCACGGACCACCTGGATCAGCTACCCCGCGACGTGGCACGCGAGCGCATGCACCACGATATCGTGCAGCTGCTCGACCTCTACAATCTGGGCCCAGGTGCCGACCGGCCTGTGGGACGCGGCTTGGCGCCCGCCCCGACCGTCTGTGGTGGCGGCACGCAGGGCAGGAAAGGCAGACGGCCCGGCAACAGCAGAATGGTGGGGGAGGAGATGAAGACCAAGCACAGAAAGAAGCCATGTTCGGGGTCAGGAGTACCCCTAGGGGTGGCAAGAAGAGCAGGAGCTAATTGCCCCACAGTGGTAGAGAGGACAGATGGGGGTAGCTCTCCTGTCAATTGCCTGGAGTCTCCACACACTGTGACCAGGGTCACAGCCACCTCGCCGTTGTTGGTGACCACGCCCCCTGTGCACATGCCCCTCCTACCTCCTGTCACTCACATGCTGGGGCAGCAGCAGCAGGCTTGGAAAGAGCAGACCAAGCCCAACTTCCAGCCACACATGTGCAGGCTGCTCGGGGGTCAGTTCGATACTCCCTGTCCAGAGCAGTACCCCTCCATGGACGTCCCTCTGACCCGTGAGCCGCTGCCGCCCATCTTGGCCTTTCAGTTGCCTCGGGGGAGCACCGGCAGTCTGCTCGATCAGGGGCAGGCCGAGGCTTTGTCCCGCCCCCAGCAGGGGACTCCCCATGCCTGTTATGCACAGGGCCAGACATTCCCACAGTCTGTCATGATGGGAGTACCTCACCCCCTCCCCTTTAGCCACAGTCCTGGCGAAACCCCCGCCCCTCAACCCCAACACGAGAGCCCCGTGGACAAGTACCCCACTCCTCCCTCTCAGCGGAGCTACACCACAACTGGCCTGGAGGGGTCCACACCCGCCCCACATCCCCCCCATCCCACCAAGCACCCTTATCTCACACCCTCTCCAGAATCCCCTGACCCCTGGTCCTCCTCTTCCTCACCCTCTCCTCACTCGGCTTCTGACTGGTCTGATGTCACCAACAGCCCAGTTCCCCGCCACGCCAATGCACCGCGGGGTGGCCCCCTGCCAGCCCGGCAGCCACACCCCCAGGAGTATTCCTGCAGCAGCATGCAGGGACACCCTTAGACAAACCGTTTCCACTCGTTCCCCCTCCACCTCCGTCTGCTTTCCAGTCACAATTCCCACAAACCCTAATCCCCCCCGCCTATTAACCGCTTTGCCTTGTTGGTACGTACCTTGCGTCCCGCTACCTCTGCTTCCTCCCTCCTTTTTGCATGTCATGTCATAATTTACACAAGTATTGAAGTGTCCATGCACCATAAGCTGTGCGTTGGTGTTGCTCAGTTCCACAAGCTACATAACCACTAAATAAAGCACTAAATGAGCTCATTGCTTTACAAATGGCCAAGTATCAATGTAATTTCTGACCGGCACGTGATTAGTTGAGCCCTAGTTTTGATGAAAAGCTATGGGTTTTCTCTAATGATCATCCCTTACTTGCAGAGTAAATAAATAGACCAAGGGTTCGCTGAAATGATTAAGAAAAATATGTTTCCTCCAAGAACAGGAGACCTTTCCACTGGGTGGACCATCAAAGTTATGAAAATAAAGAAGTCATATGACAAAGGCAGTTTGGACCCCAATACAGTTTGGGAACACAGTTGCGAAAGTTAATTTTAGAATCTAACCGAATGTCAGTGTTAGTGGATCTGAGGTTGCTGTCATGTGATTTCAAAATATATTTTTGCATTGTAATTAATATTTTAACTTTGCATAGGTACTTGTTTGTATTTTGTGGATCTGTAAATATCAGCCAGTGTATTTCCTATAATATTGTTGAGCGAGTTGTAAATATGCCCTCAAGTTTGTAAGTACTTGTGATGGTCAAAAGAAGCCTCATGAACCATCGGCTGTATTTTTTACTCCACTAGATGGTGCTCTTGGCTTACTTTAGAACATGCTTTGAGGGCTTTTTTGAACATACATCTCTGTCTAGTGGGGTGAGAAAATACTGCAAGTGGTTCATTAAGTTTGGCCAGTAAGTACTAAATTTATTTCTGAATGAAATTGTGACATTGTGATATAAGTGAGTATAAAAGTGAGTGGGTGGCATTGGAGATAGGATACACTTTTCTAACTGCAGTTATGTAAACTATATACTAATATTGCCCTGTTTCATTGCCTAATGGACTATGTTATCTAAAATCCATTTCAGCCAAAAAAAACTTAGGAATAAAGAACAATTACCTTTGACTGCATATAGAGCACCTAAATATGAATAAACATTTCATTGTTTTCAAACTGTTCTGTGTTTTGCATGACGTACTGTAGATTCATTATCTGTACAGGGTCCAGGCACAGACTGGTCATGTGGAAGTTTATTCAGTTTCCTGATTGGCTAGTCTAATGAGGGCTGATTGACTAAAAAAATGCAAAATATCAAATTGGAGTCTCTTTGACATCAAATTCCCAGGCTGTATTTGCTACCAATCTGTCCCTGGCAGGGCCAACGGAAGCATGAAGTCTCTCCCAATCAGCATGACAGGGGTACATCCTGGACAGATTATGCAGAATGCATACATAAATGCACTATGGGCAAGTTAAAGATACTGATTAGTCTGGCAGCTTCAGCATAACACAGGCAGGACCTGCAGACTGCATACACAGAGCAAAGGCTGGGCCAAAAGTCTCAGCCCTGGAGGTTTGAGCCAATATGGCTGCCCGCAGAACCACAGTTCAGTCCTGTGGCATGACAAAAAAGTACAATTAACTGAACTTAATGGAAACTGGATGAAGAGAATAAACCACTGGAAAATGGATGGGGGGGACCTATGGACAACTGAAGTAGAAACCAATGCGATGGCGTCAACAGAAAATTTTGATTGGGGTGGCCATCAGGGGGCAGTGGTCTTTTTGGTGGTGGCCTCATCACATTGTATCTATTCTATGGTTCCACTTTTATTCATTTGATGTGGGGTGGTCATGTAATTTCTTGGGTTGTCAACTTTGGTCAGCTGGCTGGCACAAGATTTTTAGTTTGAGACAAGTCTGCACACTCATTTACATGTATGTGACAGTATTATTACCTTGTAAGTATCTACAATTTGCAAACTACCCTAAACTCTTTTGATGTAGCCAATTTTAGGTTTATAATGGAATGCTATAGATTTGACGGAAGATTTCTTGCGTCAGCGTGAGTCATAAAGCTCGAGTCAAGTGATATGCGTGAGATTTGGCAACCTGTTGTTGTAAGATACGTTTTTGTATTTAGTTAGTGTTATCGATACTTACGTCGACGAGGTGTCTAATTTCTAAGGGAGATGCGACATTTATCAATTGCGCCACAGGCAGTTCATACCATTTCTGCCAATTTACAGTTAAGGCCAAAATTATTAGCCCCCCAGGAATTATGGAACATTTTCCTAATTTTCTTCTCAGTGTTTGCAGCATTGATGAAACTTGATATAACCAAACATTCACCAGGGCTATTTAGTAGCTTTTGGTACATTTTGGAATAAAAAATACATTTTTAGGCTTGCTTTTTATCAAATATAGTAAAAAAAATGAGGTGGTAAAAAATATTAGCCCCCATGTGAATGTTTGCTTTCAAAACTCACTTAATTAACCAATCAGCTTTCAAACCACACCTGTGCAGTCAGCTGGCTTCTTAACAACACCTGCAGTCAATTGGCTTCCTAGCAACATTCAATCAGCATAAAAGGACTCCAAGGAACAGGGCCCTTGAACACATGAGAGGGACTACTTTTACTCACCATGCCAAAGACAAAGGAAATCAGTCTGGAGCTCAGAAAGAAGA
>JAODUD010000043.1:11863278-11881153 GCA_026784285.1 Stomatorhinus walkeri | reverse complement strand
TACAGCCAGTGCCCCCCCCCCCCCCCCGACCCTATGTTGAAAAAGTGGTTGGAATAGAGATGGGCATAGCCATACGCGTCACGGCGAGCACATTCCCAAAGCCTGTTGAATTATGGTTTTGCTGACCCTGAAATACAGTATCCCAGTTCCATTGCTGTCGGACAGTTTCTGGTACTTTGACCAGAGAATTGTACCTTGGGGTGAGCGAAGAGCTCGCTGTCCTCTGCCTCAGTGGACCTGTGCGTCGCATGTAAATTTGCACGTGTGCCTCTTTGCGACCTTTGGCTTTTCTGCGTTCCGCATTAGAATGCCTGCTTTCAGCGAGCTCATCCTCCTCAACCCGCTTGAATTGAACTTTATTTGCCACTAATGCAAGTGTAGTTGAAATACATTGGAATTCTTGCATGTTAAACCTTGACTTGCTCAGTCCATGGTTTAAAGCCAACAAATTAGATTGTGACATTTCTAAAGATGCATTCAGGAATTCTATAATATTAAATAAATGGATGGGGGGGGCAAACTTTTCAAGGTGTTCGTGTGCTGGGTGGATGTCAGGGTATGTGAGTGTTTTTTTTTTTTCTTAGGGATAGCTTATGTGGAGAAAGTAGGGGTTGTTTGTGGGGGTGCGGAGGGGGCTCTTTGACAGACAACGAGGGGGATTGTGTGCCTTCTGAACCACCGGCTGGGCTCCACAAGGGGCCCAGTGTGTCCAGCAAACCTCTCAATCCCCTTCGCATTCGAGTTTCCTTGCTTCATTCCTTTTGTATAGTGAACACCATCGCCGTGCAAGATGAATGCTGCATGACAAGGTGTGTGTCTGGCAAGTTTGGCATGTTTCTCCAGTAGAATGAGTACTCTAGCACCTTTGTATTCCAGCAATGAAAGAAAGCAAAGTATGATGTGTGCATGCGGTACGTTGGAGGAAAAAAGGAGCGACTCTTTACGGGCCCGGCAAGGCTTACCTCTGATCATTTGCTGATTCGCATTCAGAGAGATGGCTTAGGGAACTAGCAGTGGCTCAGTCAACTGATTCTGCATGCGGTGATACCCGCTCTGCTCGTTTTTGCATGTTTTGATCCATTTCTTGGATTGGTTTTGGCATTGATCCATACTTAGAGGGATCTGGTATTGGTTATTTGCAAAGGATCCACGTCCGATAGATTTTCAGTAGTCTGTAAAAAGATAGCTCCTATTTCTTGTAAAATTGCTTTGTATAATCAATTGCACCATAGCTTTTTTCCTATTTTGGATTTGTTTTTGCAGTGTTCAAGCTGAACACTTATGCTGCCACTCAGTTTCATGCCACTCAGTGGGTGTGAGTGCAGTGACTTCCCACTTCTGTAATGTCATGTGCATATGCTTTACAGCAGGAGTAGCATAAGGACATCAGATAAGAGGGGGAAGATCTGGAAGTGTTTTCAGCTTGAAACAACAACTAGTAGCACAGTCTTTGTAAAAACAGGTGGTAGTGGCATTTATTGGGAAATCCCACTAAACAAAGGGGATTCTGAGTCTGGGATGGGACATGTCACATGGGCATCTGATTTGCCCCGTAGTTTCTAGGTCGGCATTTTACATGAGGAATGTTTGAGATGAGGGGTGGGGGTTGGTCTGTAAAGTTGCATTTGATCTGTTAATTCTTAAAGGACTGTTCTTTACAAAACTGAAAAAATTGTGTTTTAGAGGAGCTTTCGTGCTGTCTATCCATCTAGGCTGTTCTGCTGGGAATATTTCTTACCAGAAACAGTGACCCGATTATTGAAGATCATCCACAGACTTTGTAGAGCAGTTTAATATACAAACTATTTCGTTCTACCAAACTCCACACACCAGTCACTGCGGCGCTCACGTCTTCTGCACAGTGATACCATTGATGTTTGTGTATTCGGGTTTGCGGTGAACTGTCTCTTTAAAGAAGTTGGTTGTTAGGATATTTCTAAGGTTCCATTGATGTCCCCCAGACAGTCCTCTTTTTTGCTCCCTGTGAGTTCCCAGTAGGAGCAAATATGTGGACCGGCAGGGGATCCGCAAGGACTGGATTGAGAAACGCTGTCTTACAGGATGTAACTCAGGTTCTCTGTAGGATCTGTTGCTTGATACTCCCTCTGACCCCAGTGCCTCCTTTCAGCATCCCATCTCTGTGAAGTCCGAGGAGCCCTTGCTTTCTCCAGAGACGCCCCACTATCCTGAGATGGCATCACCTCAGCTGAAATACCTGTCCTTGGGGGTGCTGGTGCTGCAGACCACCTCGCTGGTGCTGACCATGCGCTACTCGCGCACTCTGCCTGGCGACGGACCACGATACCTGGCCTCCTCAGCTGTGGTGATTGCTGAACTGCTCAAGATACTCACCTGTGTTTTACTCGTCTTCAAGGACCACAGTGAGTTGCGTGTGTGCGGTTCAGCTGCTTGATTGCTCGCTGGAATGCTATACAAACAAGCACGAGGAGCCACCTTTGATAGATTCAGGTTTTTGTCTCAAGGTTTCTCTTTTGGTCTAAGCTGGTGAAAGAGGTAGCAGGCAGGCAGCATGATTGACTGTCAAGTTTAGCTACTGTTTGTTTATTTAATGGATGCCATATACATTTTTGTGAAAACAGGATCAGCCAGTCCTGTTAGTAATTGGAGTTAAGGGCCCTGCTCCAGGGCCCGAAGGTGTAATCACTCTGCCGATCCTGGGTTTTGAACCGG
This sequence comes from Stomatorhinus walkeri, assembly GCA_026784285.1. NCBI lineage: Eukaryota > Metazoa > Chordata > Actinopteri > Osteoglossiformes > Mormyridae > Stomatorhinus > Stomatorhinus walkeri. The sequence goes on along the minus strand of JAODUD010000043.1, from coordinate 11,878,462 downwards.
TGACATTCTGATTACAGGCACACCGTTCTTATTCTAAGAGGCGCTGTGATACTGTCCCTGCGTGAAGTGGATGGGGCAAGACCCTATCACAAAGTTTCTTTTTTTTCCTCTTTCCCCCAAAGGAGATTCTTAAATGGGGCCCTTTAATATAAAGCCTCTCCCCAGGTTACAATGGGGTTACATTCCGATAAACCTATCGTAAGGTGAAAATGCATTTTACTACAGAACACCTAACCTAACAAACATCAGCGCCTAGCCTAGCCTACCTTAAACATGGTTAGAACGCTTACATTAGCCTACAGTTGGGCAAAATCAACAACAAAGCCTATTATAATAAAATGTTGGATATCTCATGTAATTTATTGAATAATTTACCGAAAGTGAGAAACATTTGCCCACTGTAAAGTCAAAATATCGTAACCCGGACCATCGTAAGCCATTGACTGTCTGTAATTCGAAAATTTTACAGAATGACGTGCTATTGGGCTAACTGAATTAAAAGCCTGTTACGTTTCTTTTTGTGTGTGTGTATGTATGTATGTATGTATGCATGTATGTACGGTGGTACCTCAGTTCTCAAACTCATTAGAACTCAAATTTCTTAAAAGTCAAACCAACCAGTTAGAAAAAAAAAATGACCTAGAACTCGATCTGAATCTCAGAAGTTAAACCATAAACGCAGAACTAAGAACTTTTAGGCACGGGGAAATGAGTCACGCGGCACGTCTCTCAGCGGAAACAAAGGGCACTGCTGCAGTCTCAGCCTTGCATTCGCTGTGATAGCATCGTGCATGTTTACACTAGCTGAATACATATATTTAGACAGTAAAAATACACTTAGACAATGATAGACAGTAACAGTAATTATTATTATATAATAAAATACATTTGAAAATAGATTTCTTATTAATTATTTTAATACCATTAATAATAAACCATTAATACATTTAATTATAATGATATTGTCGTGCCCAGCAGTGACGGAATGCAGACAAAGGTACAGACGGCAGGGTATCAGGGAATACGGGGTTTAATTACAGGTAAGGCAGGCAAAATGCAGACAGACAATACAGTGACCGGACTGGGGAAACAAACTGAAACGCGGACAAAATAGAGGACTCATGACAACAACCAGAAACAGCTGATTACCCAGGAATTCCACACGGGGTTAACAAGGGGGCGTGGCACACGGAACGAGTGGATGATCTGGGCAGGACACATTTATTTCCTTACCTTACAAATTACTGTTTTGATAAATGTGCTTAGATGTATTTAGTACAGTATATGCTCTTGTTTTATCCGGCTCATTTTGTGTTTAAAATGGTAAAAAAAAAAAACATATTCATGTGTATTTTTTTGGGGCCAGGAACCAATTAATTGGTTTTCCATTATTTATTATGGGGAAAAGCCTGAGTTCTGAATGGATTAAGTTTGAGTTCTGAGGTACCACTGTATGTATATTCTTTCTATTGACAGTCAGCATTTTGGGTTCCTATCTTTTGTGCAACTCAGAACTGATGTCTTTTGTAACATTGGATTAATGTACTACCCTTGTGTGTCTGTACAAACCTCGATTGATTACAATAGTTATTATAACTTAGGAGGTCTTCAAGAATTTTTGTGTCTTTTTCTTAAGCCTTATCTTGTATGAGGATGATCTTCCGGTTGGGCAGGGTGCCCAGGAATCACTGGAAACTTTGCAATAGAACAATTAAAAATAAACCAAAATCCAATGGTCATAAATTCTTAAGTCATCGTCTTCCACTTGCCTGTATAGTTATTCACTGGACTGTCCACTCTACTCATGCAGCCTCCCACAAAGACTTCAGCCGTATATTAGCATGATTTGAGGAACTGTTCAAAAGCAGGAATTGAAGTAATCTCATAGCTGATCCGCACATTGCTGTACCAGGCTGAAGCCTTCACTTCTAAGTAGTGAGGGGCTTGTTTGATGAGACCAGGCTGATGAGGGAGATGGGTCCAAAATGCTGTGAAAGAAATTTATTTGGCTTATTTTCTAGTTAGTTTGTAAGTGTTTTTTTTTTATTTTGAATTTTATTTTCAGTGCTAATCCATTTTGTATGTGGGTCAACGTTCTATTGCTGCATCTCAAATGACGTAACAAACTATTGTTAACCTATGAATAGCAAGGAATCATCAAACTTGCCTGGTGCACCATTGACCACATTTCTGCATCTTTGTGGCTCAGGTTACAGCGTCAGGGCACTAAATGGGGTGCTCACAGAAGAGATCCTGAAAAAGCGCATGGAGACACTGAAGCTGGCCATCCCTTCAGGCATCTACACCTTGCAGAACAACCTGCTATACGTCGCTCTATCCAACCTGGATGCAGCCACCTACCAGGTATGAAGGCGTGAGCCACAGTACAGGGCAAGGAGCCTCGCCCATGTGTGTCAGTCATCGTTTATGGTGAGGTGTGTCTGCTTATAGGTGTTCACTAGCCGTGTGGACATTCCTCCTTCGTACCCTTTGATATGAGTGTAAGTGTTTGTTCTCCCCCCCCCCCCCGTCTTCTTTAGGTGACGTACCAGCTGAAAATCCTAACCACAGCCCTGTTCTCGGTCTCCATGCTGGGCCGGCGGCTGGGCGTATATCAGTGGCTCTCGCTGCTTATCCTCATGGCTGGGGTGGCCCTCGTGCAGGTCCGTACCGGTTCGCCGGCGTCTGTAATCCCACCCCCCCCCCATTCCCTGCTCTCCGGTGACTGCAGTTTCTCGTGTCCGCCCGTAGTGGCCCTCGGAGTCCCCGGCCCCTGATCAGAAGCAGCTGTCCGCCGGCTCCCAGCTAGCTGGGGTCGTGTCTGTACTGGTCGCCTGCTTCTCCAGTGGCTTTGCAGGCGTCTACTTCGAGAAGATCCTGAAGGAGAGCAAGCAGAGCGTCTGGGTCCGCAACATCCAGCTGGGTTCGTCTGATCGCGCATTTATCTGTCCTTGCATTTCTTCACGCCTCCGTCACTGCTGGCCTCGCCTGTCGTATCATTCACGCCTGTCTGCGTCTGGGTTTTGTCTCTGCCTGCCTGTTAATCTTGCATCTCCCTCTCTGCGTTGTCCCCCACTGTTGTGCTTTGTGGCTTATTTCCATCAGTTTGTATTGTTCTTCTGTGTTCCCTTTAACCCCTGCCCAGCGTCCTTGACAAGCAGTGCAGTTATGTTCAATAGACACGTTATGTGCGAAACAGGCCTCTAGTCAGTTACTGTGCATTAAGGAAGCTTATTTACTCAACCACTGTCATCGAGTAGTTTGTATCCAAATGCCTGCTTCTTGACCCAGTTGCGCACACAAGTGTGCTTGCACACGCACACACAGTCCACGTATTCATATCTTTATGGGGACACTCCATTCATTTCTAACTCTAATCCTAATCCCAACTTTTGCCATTTTAAATTTTTTTTTTTGGCATTCGCAGATTTATATGAGGTTATCCATTACTTGAATTGTGAGCATCAGTTACGGCACCACAGCCATGTGGCGCGTTTCCCTGAGCATGATCCGGCTCGCAGGATCCTCACTGCTGAGGACCCGAGCGGCTGGACCAGGCCTAGGGGACCCCCAAGTAACACCAGCAGATAGACTGTCATTTCCAGAGGGTGGGACTGGACCGCGTGTCGGTGGGGGGGGGGGGGGGTGGGTTTGCCAACTTGCATCCCTAGGTTTATTTTTGTGTGGTGGGTGCAGCAACTCACTCTAACAGTGCATGCTCCCCAACCTGACCTGACTGGTCCTTGTGGGGACCAATAAAGTGCCCCCTAAGGTAAAAAGTTGCAGGTTTTTGGAAATCTGGTCCCCACGATGTAATAATTACAAAAACACACACACACACACACACACAGACTGTTCTCCTCCTGAACTCAGACTGTGAGTAACAGCATAGTATCTTTCCCTTCAGGGTTGTTTGGTTTGGTGTTTGGACTGATGGGGATGTTTGTGTACGATGGCGAGAGGGTGAAGGAGTCTGGAATGTTCCAGGGCTACAACAAGATCACCTGGACGGTTGTTGCACTGCAGGTGAGTGACGTTTGTGTCTGGCTGCAGATATCACTTTCCTCCTCGCATGCTTGCTTGCAAGGAGCACTATCAGGTTCCCCCAACCTGAGGGCTATAGCACAAAGCGGTTTTACTGGCTTAGCCAGCTCTCTTGAGGCTTACGTGTGAGATTTACATACTTTACACCGTAACTTAGTTTCAGATGGCTATTTTGTGGTGATAATTTACGCCATATACCTAACCTGCACTTGGCAGGTTTAAGTGTGCGCTTTCAAGTTAAAATGAATGCAAGACCCACCCTTTCTCTGAAAACGCATTCAAACTACCCTTTCACCAAAATGTAGCTCATATAACAGCCTTCCTTTGATTAAGTAACTGGAATGGGCGATAGCACCATTTTTTTTTTCCCTTTTTCTTTTCAATCCGATACAAATTAAATAAAAAATTTTATACCAATATTTGGGGCCAGTCCCTTTGTGGCCCTTTTCCAGGGGTAGATTAAAGCTGCCAAGGGCAGGAATGTTGATTTCGGAGTTAACTCCAGTTAGGTTAAACCTTGCTTAGTAAGATACCCCACACGAGGTGGAGATGTGTGAAATACCTTTCTCTCCCTCTCCTCCCCAAGGCTTTAGGGGGGCTGGTAATTGCTGCTGTTATCAAGTATGCAGACAACATCCTGAAGGGCTTCGCCACGTCACTTTCCATCATCCTGTCCACCGTCATTTCATATTTCTGGTTGGAGGACTTTGATCCTACCAGGTAAACATACACGTGCGCACAGGTAGAGGTACTCAGAAAACCCCAGAGTTAAGAATGTCTGACTTATGGACAACTCGCACTTACAAACAGACTGCCTATTATATTTAAAAATTAGGTTCAGTTCAGTGGTTCGTAATAATAAACGCACGCATGACTTTGTGATGAAACATTTGGTGAAAACATTGAACGGCTTCAGTGGTTCGTAAGCTCAAGGTACAGTAAGGTTCTGTATGCAGATACCTTTATTATTGTATTATTATTCCTGACCGACCTCAAATTTGCCTTAGACTTTAGTGGAGGGAGTGGATTTCATTCATGACCTGGGGCTACCTGTACTCTCTGCAACTTCCAAATAGGTCGTTTGTTTTTCTGCTAATATTTAGTTAATGCTATCGGAATGGGGGGGGGGGGTGGGTGGTTCAGTTCATGAACGAATCTTTGGTAAACACGTGCTGTAATAAGCCGTGGTTTGCCCTCTAACTCGCTAAACCAATATGTAACATGACTGAACAGGCACTCCCCGTGAGACTCCTGACATCCCGGAGTTTATGGATGGCAGGAACGTTGTTCAGGCATCGATTCTCAGCTGCCAGCTCATTAATGCAAACGAGATCTGAATCAAGGATCCTGTCATGAGCTGTACAATATAGCTTGGTAGCAAAATGAATGTCAAATTAATTTCTGGAAAGGTTTACTCTGTTAATTATGAACTTGTATACCTTGTAGTGTGCGTTTTATTTTTGTTTTTCTTCCTTCCTAGGAACAGTTACTGCACGGCTAATGTTCTTTAAAGGGGAAGAAGACACTGTTAGCTCATATTTACCACCAAACATTTATATTAAGTAACTTAAAACAGATTGACCATTGACAGATTGACTGACTAGTCAACGTAATGCATTCTGAATAATTGCTGAGTTATTTCTTGAGCTGCTTTTTGTCTCCCTGTGTGTTCATGCAGCATCTTCTTCCTGGGCACCTTGCTGGTCATCGTTGCCACTTTCCTCTACGGTTATGAGGGAGGGCACTCGGCCAATCCCAGCCGTGCCTGAAGTGGCCTGGGGGGGGGAGGGGGTGGTGCGGGCATGGCATTAAGGAGCGGACATCTGGACGAGGGGAAGCGCCCTTGGTTCGGAGGGTTCTTATTGTGAGGGAAGGAGAAGACGTGTTGGTGAGGGGCTGGAGGTGGTGGAGAATGCGGGCATGTCAGTCCTGCGGGAATATGAGTAAGAAGCAATTTAGCAGATGCCACACCCACTGCAAGCACTGCAAAAAAACTGGGTCTGGTAGTTGCCCCTCCTCCACTACATTCCAGTAGCCCCTCCCTTAGGTTAAACCCTCCATAGCACCTCTCGGGTGCCACCTGGGAAGCTGGGAGTACTGGATGAGATCCTGACTCTCAAAGCCTAGTTTTTTTTTTTTTCTCTGTATATTTGGGAAGAAACATTTTTAAAGTATGAATGTCTTTTGAGGTCATAATGTGTATAAATGAGGAATAAAACATTTCTATTTAAAGTGTTTCTTTTTATTGAGATTTTCAAAGACATTGTTTTCACGCTTTAATGTTTTATTTACCCTCTTGTCGCTGACCAGGGAAAGGTGTGTGTGTGTGTGTGCGCGCGCGAATGGGTAGGTGTCTGCTTTAGTTGTATTAACTTAATTCTGTATTTTTATGGTAGATAACAGGCGCGGATATTATTTATCGTTTTTCAGAATAAAATATGTAAACCAGCTCTATAATAATCTGAATAATGATTTATTTCCAATGTGTTAAATACTTATTTATACTCGTGCCCTGTCTCAGAATCGCCACTAAAGTGTTATTGGACCGCAATGCCCCCAAGGTTTCTGGATTTTTTCCACTGAATTGTATGAGTAGTTTGGCGAGATGAGCGATCAGGAAGAGCACGAAAGGCGGAACACCCTTGCCCTGTGGGGCGTGTGAAAGCGATGCAAAGTATCTAGATGGAGGGTTACATCTGCGCGAGAGCCCCGCTGTTCTCGGTGCCTATTGGTTGGATTCGTCGTGACGTAAACGGATGTTGAAACTGTCGCATTTCCTCGTTGACACGCAATAACCGGGTTTATGGTCTTATTTCCGACTGTGTCAGGATAGTCCTTCGGGGGCGGCTTTCATTTGTCGTTTAGCGCCTTTCTGCTCTATGCTTTACGTTTGCTGGCGTTCTGTGTCGGGTGTCGGCAGCGATGAAACCGCAGGTGGTGTTCGTCTTGGGGGGTCCCGGAGCAGGGAAGGGCACCCAGTGTGCCAAAATCGTTCAGGTATGGGGTGGAGATAAAGAATTATTTTTCGGTGTGCAAGTTGTGTGCTGTTTTGCGTAGAAAAATAACATAATTTTAATAAATAGCCCCTGAATTGGCTATATGTGAATTTTAGTGGACATTTAACTTGAGATCTTATGCATCTATATCTTTCATTCCTTATCCTTAGCAGTTATATGGCCCCTGTCTCTGACTGGTGGTTAAGGTTTTTGTGTTTTTGAAGGTGAGCGCAGTAATTATATCAGACTGAAACTGAGGCACAGACCAGGGTGTGTCTGTTCTTGAAGCTGCCAGGCTGGCACTAGGCAAGCCGCAGTCAATCCCCCATATGTGGCCAGTATGGTGTGACGGATTGGAGAAGAGGATCCAAAGTTCTCTTTTAATTTGCACACACACGTACATAGATACCAGCAACCATGTGTGATGATCTTTTGAATGAATCAGATTATCCCTACCATTACAAAAGAAAGAAAATTGTCAGGTTATTACTGCATGCTCCTGTCAGTGACTTCAGTTGGTCTAGGAGTTCAGCACATTTGATGTACCTTCAAGCTTTGAAACCGTCTCTTTAAGAATTTCAACTACATCCACCTATCGGCCGGGGACCTTCTGCGGGAGGAGAGGAGCCGTGAGGGGTCAGAGTTTGGCCAACTGATTGATAGCTATATCAAGGACGGCAAGATCGTCCCCGTGGAGATCACCATCAAATTACTGAAGCAGGTACATCGGCAACAAGGTCATCCTAGGCTAGGGTTGGGGCACCTAATCCATGGAGGGCCGGTGTGGATTTTTGGGATGACCTCTCAGTCAGCCAATATTAAAGCAGAGGTTTTCAGCTCCAGTCCTGGGGACCCACTGTGATTGGCTGATCGAGAGGCCTTCCGAAAAACCCATACCGGCCCCCCTGGCCTAGATGGTACATTTCGTTGCAATTAATATATTTTTATATAGCGATTATTCCAACAAAGTTGGCCCAAAGCACTATAAAAATGTTTTATACAAATAGCAAGACAGATTGATGAATAAACGGTTAATGCAGAGAAATTGTATGTGGGGAAAAGTTAGAAGGAATCCGAGGAATTGAACATGATATTTGTATTGCATTAGTGTTGCACATGCATCAAAACTGGTCCCATGTACTCAATGGCCACGGCTTCAGGTGAGGAAATGACCTCATTCTCTTCCAGTAAAATATGCATTTCCCTTTAATAGCCTAGTTTCGGTTAAGCAATTAACTGCAAATAGAAAAAAACAAAAGAATAAAGAATGGCGAAGTTCTTGCTGAGATGACTAAGGTTAGGATGAGTGTAGCCAGACATGTACCTTAGAACTGAAATCATCACCTTCCTCACATTAAATACAATAAGTCAGGTATGTAACGGCACAGAGGAAACACATGATTCACGTTTGCTTTTTAAAACTGGTATGTCATTATTCAGTGTGTAGAGTAGACGCACAGAAACGAGTGGAACGGTTCAGCTGGTGAAGATAATGACGTGGCAGCCGTTTTTCTTGAAGAGCTCAGCGATTCCCTTTCATCGGTCTAAATATATTAGTTTCTTCGCCTCCCAGGCCATGGAAAAAATGCTGCAGCAAGACCAAGAGAAGTACAACTTCCTGATTGATGGCTTTCCCCGTAATAAGGACAACCTGCAGGGCTGGGAGAAAGACATGGAGGGCAAGGCAGACGTCAGATTCATTCTGTTCTTGGACTGCAGCAATGAGGTAATTGAGGGCTGGTGGATGGAAGGATGAGAGGAAAAGTGCGAAAGAAAAAACAGTTATAGCTTGGTGAGGATGTTGCTTGGAAGGAGTTTTTTTCCATTAAGAATTCACGTAGACCAGTTTTTCTTAGCTGATTTACTTCACATTATTCATCAGTCATTAAGTCACGACCCTAAAATTTATGTTTGCATTTTTTTGTTTAATTCACCATTGGGGGGGGGTCTGATGGTTGAACAAAATAAATGATTTCCAGGACGACGCTGTGCATCAATCCCGCCAACAAAAGTCTGGTATTATAGTGATTTTTGACAATTATTTTTTTAACCAAACAATCTGTGACCCAATGAAAATGGTTCTGTGTCCAATTTTGGGTCGCCACCCACCGGTTGAAAACCATGCTATACACTGTGTAATGCTGGCCGATTAGGGTGTCAGCGGGCTTTGAAAGACTGGTGCCGTGTGTCTACAGGTGTGTGCCAACAGGTGTTTGGAGCGCGGGAAGAACAGCGGGCGCGTAGATGACAACAGGGAGAGTGTGGGAAAACGGTAACCACTCCTGCAGTCAGTCACACATGCACACACCCTGAACTCCCTGCAGGGTCTCCGTGCCACCTGCATCTCGGTGGTCTGTTACACACACAGACACATCCACACCAAGCATGTCTCTCTGACGGCAGCCTGTCTGTGTCATAGGATCCAGACCTACCAGACGTCTACACGGCCAGTCATTAACCAGTACTCGGGGCAGGGGAAGGTGCGAACGGTGGACGCTTCTCGCAGCGTGGAGGAGGCAAGTCCAGCCGTGCCTTTGTGAACCCATGACTCTCCAAACCCGTCGATCCTAAAACCTTCCTTCTGTGCTCTCTCAGGTGTTTGCAGACGTGAAGAGGATCCTTGAAAAGGAGGGGTAGATGCTCTCACCATCCTATTGTCCCGCACGCACATCGACTCGCATCCCTCTGTGGGATGCGTGGGGCACGTGGTGTTGTGATGCGTGTGTATGAGTGCGTGTGTCTGCGTGTGGTGCGTGCATATACACCATGCTCTTCCTCTGCTATGGGAACAACATTGTCCTGCCTGGGGACCTATATCAAAAAACAAAGATTTCCTTTAGAGTTTAAACATTGTAGACTTTGTCGTTTATCAGCCTGGCATTTCTGACACCGAGGGCTTCGGTAATAACAGTGTCAGAGGCAGCTTATAGAGAACAGCAGTGTGTGTGTATGTGTGTGTGTGTGTGTGTGTGTGTGTGTGTGTGTGTGCGTCAAATTAAAACTGGCAGCATATCAACACTGCTTGACTGGCAATATAACGAAGAACCAAATATAAAACTAAGGGGCTTGGTTGTGCCCGTCCTGCCTGCTTCCAGCTCCTGATAATCTCCTCTCTGACACATCTGGCTCTCTGATGATCATGGAGAAGAGCGGATTGCCAACGTGTCATCAGGAGAATTTTAAGGCCATTTGCACATGTCTCTCTTTTGGCACTTCTGTATTTAGAGCTGCTGTTGGACCCTATTCCAGCCGTGGGTACCACAGTGCCGTCCACACTAAGTGTGTGCCCGTCCACACTACACCTCCCACTGCACTGAACTGACCCCAAATAGTGCTTTTTTTAAATGTTGTTTGTGTCTCTGTCAAAGCCATGAAAAAAAATCATTTGACGATGAAAAAGGACCAGTTTGTTAAACTTGAATGTTTATATTTTTAAATGAGGAAGAAATATTAGCTGAATATATAAAATATACCTTTTCCATTCTGCCTTGTGTGATTTATTAGCAGGTGTGTGTACAAACAGTATGTGTTGTGTTTATGCATGATAACTTTTTAGTTGTTTCATTTGGGCAATTTGAATATGTTACCTGGCTTCTAAAAACTAAATCAGCAGTTCTATAAAATATAATTAACCAGCCTGAGTACTGACTCAAGATATGATAAGCAAAATGACAATGTGCACTACAAAGTCTGATACTTTAGTCAGACCAGTTAGAACCACATTTTTAATTGAGTCTACCAAGGATTTATTTTCACTTGGTTAATATTATAACAGGTGAAATATATATGCTGCAGACAATTTTTTATGCGTTAATAATGTGGTAGCGTAGTATTTGGTGGATGTTTTTATTGAATATTGACAGTAATCACACTGAAATTGAAGTAAGTCTGCATAGTGATAGCAAAGAGAATGGCAGTTTGATATGTATTTGCCTGATAGCTCATAAAGCTTTTTATGCATCTTTTTCAAACTTTGCAAACACATCATAAAGGAGAGTAATTAGAATTGATCAAATTCTGATATAAATTGCATCAGAATTGAAGCTGTGGCAGGAAAGGGAAGGATGACTGCTGACAACACTTGAATGTGAGATGTCAAAATGTGGAAACATTATATGGATGATGATCTACACCTTATTCCCTTTTGAGAAAAATTACACTAAAATCAAAGCAGAAGTGCTATGTAGCAGCAAAGGAAGGAAATGGTGGCTGCAGAAGACACTTGATATTACGAATGCAGTAACTCTGGAAGTATTTAATGGATCTTTTTCAAACTTCCCATGAATATTGCATATGTACTGTTCTGGAACATTTCTCATTTTCAGACAGATCTTACCAAAATTGCAGCAGTGTGACTTTGTAGTGGTGCGTAAAATGACAGACGCAGATCTTTGTACAAGGATTAACATGTTATGCCGATTGTTGAGGATTTGACAACATCCTGAATCTTTCGGTTCTTTGAAATTCTTGTGTGTATCTTGGTTCTCACAGCAACCTGTCCATAAGCTCAAACCTGCTTGGAGCAGGTTTATTCAAAGTAAACAAGATTCGATCACGTATACAAACACAGCTCTGTCTACTCAGGAAACTTGTCCAACCATAGCCGTGCCTTTCTCACGACAGGAACAGATTGCAATCCCTGTGATCATATAAAGAGAACAGAGTTTTTTCCCTGTTCTACAATATAACTATTGCATAATACAGAGAAAACCAGGGCCATGTGAGAAAAACTATAGTATAGAACAAACACTAAAGTCCATCAACAAAACATTAGTCTTAAATTTCCGTAGATTTCCCATATTCCTCCAGCAAAAATCCGTGCTCCGCTGAGGGTAGAGGACTGCACTGGTGCTTATGTCATTTTTGGTTGCCTAAAATGGTTTCGAGTGTTAATATATGTAGCCCAGGTAGTCTCTATGGGAATGCGCACTTATCTCAGATGATTTAATCCATCTTGGCTAATTTGATTCTCCAATGGCTTTGAAGAACTGAACTAGCCTGATAACCACATCCACGGTTTGTTGATTCCGGATGTGTCCTTTGATCTTGATTGTATACTCCCCTGGCGAACATGACAATATTGCGTCAAGTCACATAAAGTTGGGCTTTTAATAAAGTTTTTTTCTTTTTTTTGCGAGGTGGGGAGAGTGTGTAGGTGGTGGCTGGAGATTGTAGAGGTCGCAGGGTGTGGGAGTAGATGTTTGTGGTGCGGGGGGGGGGTCATATGGGGATTACGTTGTTGTCATTCTAAAAGAATCTAGTTATATATACATACAGTCTACATAATTAGCCCAGTGTCATTTTGAACCGATACAGATATCAGTTAAAAGTAAGCATGTTTACCTTGTCAGCATAACATGAATGTGGTCCATAATACTGTGTATGCTAAAATGACTAAGAATCTCTCAAGATTAGATGTGCAGGCCCACTGCTGAGGACTGTGACCTTAGCATGCTAACTGGGTTTCATTGTGTGCATACATATGCTCTGTGATGGACTGGCCCCAGATTTCTGTGCCATCTAGGGTGGACTCCAGGCATCCAATGACCCTGAACATGGTAATTTAGTTGGAAATGTGATGACAGTTTTATGCATTTGACAACTGCCAGTGTTTATGGACAATTAAGTAACCTGGTTTTCCTGTGGCGTTTATGTGGTACAGTAAGTGAACATACACCAGATTAAACAGACGAAGCTGAAGCTGATCGAGAGTCCTTAACAATGCTCACCATACTAATTAGCTTGAATTAGGAATATTTTGTTCAGTCAGACCAGCTATCTTGAATACATTATGACTGTATTAAACTTCCTTCATGGTGAAAGATGCTGGAAATTTTGGTGTAGGGCTCATAAATAATGGATAGAGTAGGCACTGAGTAGTATGGTTAGCATTCTTTTGCAATGGTTCCTCCTGCTGTTAGTTTAGCAGTACTACATTTATGATTCAAGTATTGTTCCTGTTCAAATACGTACATGCATATCTTGCCGAATTAAGTAATGACACATTCACATGGATTAATTTCATAGTAGTAAGAAAAGATATTCTTGTATAACTGAATAGAATGTGTGAAAAGTAAACTGATCAATGGTAAAACTGGTGAAAGGTAAGAAATGAAATTTGTATATGTCCCGGGCCTCTGCAGTCTTTGGGTGATATGAGGCCAGACGATCCCTGTGCACCATGACAGTTTGGGTCCCAGTTCCTGTCCAAACTCAGTTACCTACCATCGCCTAGCTGCCCAAGCATGACACAAGGCCCCTGTTAACTGTCCGCTAGCTTTAGCAATAGTGCGTATCAATGGAAGACAATTAAGAGCAGCTGAGAGAAAATGGAAGAAATCACAACTCAATGCATATCTGTCTTCTTACCATACTCTCCTGTCCAAATTCTCATCTGATGTGACTGCTGCTAAGACTGCCTTCTACAAGGAGAAACAGGAAACCTCTACAAATGATCCTCGCAGAGCCCATAACATCTTTTCATCATTACGTAACCCTCCAACTTCTTTGATGAGATCAGTCAAATCTGTTAGACATTCTCTCCCACCCCAACTACTACACTATATATTAAGGATTTCCCTTCCTCTTCAGCTATCTCAATTTTCCAATCTAGCGACAGAAGAGATCCTGCAAGTTGCCTTGTCTTGCAATCCTACCACCTGCTCACTGGATCCAATCCCTTCCAAAAATGCTCCAGACAATCTCTCAAGATTGTTTCCACTTCATCACCTCTACCATTAGTAGCTCCATAACATCTGATCATGTTCCAGCGACATTCAAAAAGCCAGGGTTATTCCCACCCTGAAGAAACCTGTTTTGAATCCCTCAGACATCAGCAACTACCAGCCACTTTCATTTCTCTTTTCTTTCAAAAATCCTTGAACGTGCAGTTTACAATCAATTGTGCAGTTTGCATTCAACTGTGCAGTTTCCTATCCCCATATGGGAAAACTCTATTTTATAAAACTCTGTGACTGTAATGAAAAAACTAAAAATGCAGAAACTCTTGTATTTTGTTTGGTTACTTGTGGCTATGGTTATGACTGGGTAGAGGTTAAGGTTGTCATAGTTAGTGTTAGCATTTTTCCCATAGATATGAATGAGCGGTTCCCAAAAAGGTATGATTACACGACTTTGTGTGTGTGTGTACATCACATTTAAACTGGCAGCATATCAACATTCTGCTTGATTGGCAATATAACGAAGAGCCAAATATGAAATTAAGAATCTTGGTTGTGCCCGTCCTGCCCGCTTCCAGCTCCTGATAATCTCCTCTCTGACACATCTGGCTCTCTGATGATCATGGAGCAGAGTGCATTGCCAACGTGTCATCAGGAGACGGTTAAGGCCACTTGTACGCCTCTCTTGTGGCACTTGTGTATTTACAGCTGCCGTTTTCTCTGTTGCAGCCATGGATACCACTAACGCAGACCAGCTTACAGTGCTTGTGTGCACCCTGACACAGAACTGGCCCATATAGCGTATGTTTAATGTTGTGTGTGTCAGTGTCAAAGTTAAGACAGAAAACCATGCAATTTCTTGAGGAAATTTTGGTTAGGGGCACGTAAACAATTAAATGGAACATACGGCGTTTAGTAGTATGTTTCACACATTCCTTTGCAAATGGAGCCATCTGCTGTTTGTTTAACGGTACTAAAGTTGTTATTCCAATATTTTTCTGTCGTATGTTATGGCGCTGTGGTTAGCATTGTTGCCTGACAAGTCTAGGAGTAGGGTTTGATTTCCTGCTCTGGCTATATGTGTGCGGAGTTTGCATGTTCTATCCTTAATTGTTGTCGTGGGTTTTTTCCCCCTCGTACTCTGATTTCCCCCCACAGTCCAATAACATGCTGAGGTTAATTTGAGTTACTAAATTGCACGTAGGTGTGACTGTCTGATTGAATGGTGTGTGAATGTGCCCTGCGATGGGTTGACCCCCCCCCAACCTGGGCTGTTCCCCACCTTGGGGCCGTAGCTCCAGTCCCCCAGACCCTGAATTGGACAAACTTTCAGAAATTGAATGGATGGATTCGTGGGTATCGCCGCCATTAAATCTGAGGGGGACGTGTCTCCCTCACATTTCTCTATTATTCGTTTGGACCCCCCCACATTTAACATAAAATATTAGTTTTATGCCAATGTAT